>JAFIRS010000706.1:0-580367 GCA_018342105.1 Gonioctena quinquepunctata | reverse complement strand
AAAATTATTGGTCACAATGGCCTAGTGACGTCATCTTTGACGATTTCTTCATCTATCATCACTAGTAGGGAAGTTTACAACCTTTAATATTCAGTTTCCAAATTTCACTTGTTTATGTATAATCGTTCCCAAAATAAGAGGGTGGGTGGGGACTTTTGAGAAGCACAGTATGCTGTATTTCAACGAATTGTTTTCTAGTATGATTGTTCCATCTGGTGGTATACTAGGAAAAAGATTTTGAACATCGAAAGAAATGAATTTGGAATGTTTAGGAAGATGCATGGTCTTAAGTTTATCAATTAATTCATATGAATTCTTCAAGCTAAATTCAGGAATAAATTTACAATCACTCTTGATGGGATTTATCAATTTTTATCCGGATAGGGTAATTTTCTTTGTGGAGTTTTATAAGTGAAAACAGTTTTGGAATTTGAGGGTTCATAATAGTGCATCTTATTTTTTCATTGTCGTTAAGAACATATTGACTTGATTTTAGTATTTATTTAAATTCTTTTTGGTAAAAACATGTAGGATCTTCTTTCAAGATATCAAAAAAACCCTAATGCAAGAACTCTCAAGTTTTTTGTAAGTAATCAGCTTTATTAATTCCGATCACCATTTTTCCATTATCTGCCCTTGAAAAAACAACTTTATTTTGAATGGATTTAGTTTCAATTGTTTTGGCTGTTGAACTTTCTCTTTTATGTTCAATGTTAGATTTGGATTGTTCTGATTTCAATGTGTTAGCTGTGATGTGTTTGGAGTGAAATTTGTGTTAGATAGATTGACAAATCTATTGAAAGATGTTTGTTCAACAATTTCAGGGTTTCCTCGAATGTTTTTGTGTATTATATAATGAATCGAATTTTCTACTAACATAATTATGCTTTAGGAACCTGAGTTAACCATATATATATACATATATATATATATATATATATATATATATATATATATATATATATATATATATATATATATATATATATGGGGGCTTCTCCGTTTTTATATTTTTATGCGTAAGAGTGAGAGTGTGAAGTTTGAACATTTTATCTATTTTCAACCAACCCAATTTTTCTGATAGATTTAATGACAACTTTTTCACAAGATTTTTTTCATGCCATAATTTCCATTTGGCAAAATAACTGTACCTTTTCTACGTGAAAATAGTTGTTCTTCCTGAAAATGGTTTTTATTTAACCATAAAGTGGCTTATTTCCGAAATTAATGCCAAAAACTTTGAAGAAACTGTTTTTGTTTTTTTTTATATTCCCGACCCGCTAGATGTCAGAATATTAATCTACACATTTTTCCGAATCTATCAACTACAAAAAACATTTTTGTTGGTACAAATAATTTTGAGCTTTTACTGGAAAATTGACTACAATTATTGGCCTATATTCTTTTGAATGACGAATAGATCGTTTTTTTTTTCAACATATTGAGTTAACAAATGGAAGTAGTTATGGAATGTATTATTTAATAGTTATGTATGTCAAATATGTCACACTGGATAACATTTTCAGAATCAACAAGAAATTCCATGGCGAAAACCAAATATTTCTGTCCATATTTTCACATTAAACGGGAATGGTAGAGAGAGATATGCGTTTATTGTCCGAAGAAATAAATCCTCATAGACAAACATTTTCCTTGAAAATAATTTAGTCCATATGATACTGAAACAAAGCTCAAGCCACGAAAATATGAAAAGTATCAGGAGACAGACTAACAATCTCCTATGAATATATAAAACACAGAAGTAACACATTTAAATAATAAATAAATGATATTATAGGAACATTTTTGTTGCCTTAGGTGTACCAGGAGTTTAAAATAATTCACTAAAAAGTTTTTAAAATCAAGAAAACAATATACAAAAACATTAACAGGTTAAAATGTCATTATAAAATTATTCGAAATCATAATAGGATTTATCAATCAAAAGATCCTTCAATATTTTCATGAATATGCTTATTGAAAGCACGTTATTAAGGTTCGTGGGAAGTTTGTTATACATGTTGATTCCGTAGTATATCAATGAATATTTTACAAGGTTAGTAGTTGGTATGAGAAGTCTTATTGTGTTAGTCTGTCGAGTGTTATAGTTTGATTCTGCTGTAGTATCCAAAAACTAGATATTTTTATGGACCAAACTAACTGTTTCAAGTATAAAAAGTGAAGTCACAGTGAGAATGCTTTTGTGGAGAACACTTTGCAGCATTTGTTTGGTGCAAACTCCTTAGAAATTAATCACATACGTTATGTTTGCATGTGTGGAAAATAGATTGTTCTTGCAAAACTTGTTCCTAATTATTTCGAAACTGTCCTGATTACATAACACCCAGTTGCCAGTTTCTTATTCAGATGGAATATATGTTCCTCAAATTTCAGTTTGTCGTCAATGTGCAACCCCTAAAATTTTGTTGTCAGTTTTGTGTCAATGTCATTATTATTCAGTCTGATGACTGGTATATCTGAGATGTATAAAAACCCTGGTGAATGAACTGATTCGATATTGTTTAGATTTTCGAGGGGACACCACCTGTTACTTCAACAGAGCTTCTCTCTCTCTCTGTGGTAGATGGCGCCGTCCAAAAATGTTTGTCTATATTCTCGCTTAATGTCAGAACTTAATTTCTGATATCTGCAGCATCTTATATGAAATTATGTTCAGTGTTTTGTCGGTATCTATGCGTTTTCCTTCTCTTTGATTTAAAATCTTGCTTAGCTAATTCCTGAGTTTGTTCTTTAAAAAATCACTCGTTCATCAGTTCATTAGTGCGCGGAATTGTTTATTTTCAGGTAGTGTAGTGTGTAGGGATACTTTTTGTAGAATGGGCCACATTTGTATTTTGTGTGGACAGTATAAAGCCGCAGATTCGAATTTTCACCTCTATTCAGTACCAAAAGCAAGTAGAAATATTGACGAATTGACTAATAATGATATTTCCATAGTTCATCATATTGTATGCATTGAATTCTATATTTTCTGCAATTTAATGACAATTTCATTTCCAATTCTCCGCCTGTCAAAATGCAGTTAACCTCAAATTCAAATGGTACAAAATACAAAAAACAAAACGACAGTGCTTTCTTTGTGCAATGTTCGGGGGCTTCTAATTCTAGCTTTGTTATTGGCGAAGTTTGACAGATGTCTCTTTTCAACCAATAGCAAAGCTAGAATTAGAACCCGCGAACAGTTCGCCTCAAAAAGAAATATGAGGAAATAAATATACCCTGACTGAATTGAAACTAAAACGAAATTGGCGCCATCTGACCCGCTAGTAATCTCTATTATCAAGTAGGCCAAGTGTCGGCAAGTCGATCCCAAACTTCTACAGGTATAAATGCAAGCACCAGGGTTTTTAGACATCTTAGGTATATCGCACTTGAAAGACAAAACATTTGTTTTCTTAAAATTCAAGAAGAGGTTTGAATCATACCAAACTTTCACTTTCTGCATTTCATTTGATATTCTATTGTGGAACTCTAGAGGTATCATATTTCAGTTTTGCTTCCTGAAATTCCGAAAAAAAGTTCTACTTCGAATATTTCTAAATCATCGAGCACGAAAGTACGCAATGCTGAATTCTGCTGCACTTTCAACAACGTAGTGTGGAGTAATTTGTTGAATGCGGAATTTGTGTGCGAGAAAATTATTCAACAGTTTAATGAGAGCTGTTATAAAAGTTTTCTGTAAATACACCAGAATGGAGTAAATCGAGTTTAGTTGAGGCTCTGCAAATAATAATGAAGCTCTGAAGGTACACTTTTTATGTAAACTCATTATACGACCCCAGGAGAGCTCCTAACTTTCCAACTTAAATATTCGTCATTTTTATTTGAGTTTGGCATTACCGCCTTGGAAAAAAGTTGTTTTAGTGGATTATTCTGGAAAGGCTTTCATTAGACGCGTTTCGGGAACAGATCTAGTACGGTCCCTTTCGGTTTTCTGACTAGTTCACATATACTGAGAAGGGCGTATGTTCTTGACATTTTTTCTAGGATCAATAACCTTCCATAATCAGAGGAAAATTAAGGACCGATAAATTACTGCGCACACCAAACTATTTGATATTGGTATTTTTCTATGACTATTGAAAAAAGCCTCATTTATATGACCGTTTCTTGATAAGTAATGGACTCTAGTTTCGTCTCCGAGTAGGTAATTTATTTATTTATTTATTGTTCTCATTACAAACACCTATTGGTAATAACAAGTAATGGTAGTGGGGAATAAGTAATGTATATATATATATATATATATATATATATATATATATATAAAGTAGAAGGAATTTAATGGACATAGCCCTCAGAGAAGTGTTAACCGTAGACACGTGTTTCGAGCTCTCGGCCCTCATCAGTACGGTGGAGAAGTGCAAAGATGAACAACACTTGGTAGAAAACGACAAATCAACGGAGTCAACAAAGTGTTGTTCATCTTTGCACTTCTCCACCGTACTGATGAGGGCCGAGAGCTCGAAACACGTGTCTACGGTTAACACTTCTCTCTGAGGGCTATGTCCATTAAATTCCTTCTACTTTGTTTTTAACAGTCCCCTCACTATTACTCTCTTTCATATATATATATATATATATATATATATATATATATATATATATAAATATATATATACATCTAAACAGAAAAATAACAAATGTAGCAAAACAAAAATAACAAACACCTATACAGACTATACCTATACTAAGCTAAATAAAGCAAACACAGTCAGATTTTTTGAGGTTCTTTCAGGTTTGTGTCGAATAAATCTATGTGTGCTTGCTTGAGAGATTGATTGCATATCAATAACATTTTGTTTATTGGTGATATACTGCCTGGATCTGTTTTGAATACATCATAATTTAAAATTCTTAAATTGATTTTAGGGACGTTTATGTATATGTACTTGATTAGATCACAGTCTTTGTATTTTGTGTAATAAAAAAGATGGTATACAAATAACACCGCCTGTATATTTCTTCTATCCAACAAACTCTTGAAATCGAAGCTATCTAGCATGCACCTTTATGAGACCATATATGGGTATGTTATTTTTCCTGACATAAAGGTATCTTAAGAACCTCTTTTGTACTTTCTCAATGCGGTCTATGTGTGTTTGGGCTGAAGGCATCCAGATTTGTGCATGCTGTAATGATCCATTACTCAACAGGTTCGAACCAATCACAGTTGAACCAGATTCATTACTCAACACTTTGAAGCCAATCACAGATAAGCATATTCATCTGGATATAAATTTCTATTTTCTTGTCTTGGAACTGAACTTCTTGTTCTTATTGATCTCCTTTCTTCATTTTGTGTTATTTCTGCTTCACGAACTTGTGTTTCCAATTCAACTAATTTAATTTGTTGTTCTATTTCTAACATTTTTGTTTCTACATAGTGATTTTTCTTTTCAGCCTCGAGTGCAAGTTTTTTCTTCTGCAAATCTATACTTGAGGAAGCAGAAACACGAGAGTATTCGGAAATACTTTTCTTACTGTTCCCAGATATTTTCGAGGACGTTTTGCTCGTATTCTTCGCCTCTAACGTGGGTTCCGTTATTTCCATATTATTTCTTATTGAATCCATGCCGGGTTTGGAGGACATCCCAAAACCTGGTGGCCATTCGAAATCAGGATTCAAACTTTTATTTGAGTACGACTTCTACCTGACTGGCCGTCCATATTTTTCAAACTTTTTGGTTTTACCGTTGACTTATTTTATTCACAGGACTTGTCCAACAGTTCAAAGGACCAATGTAAAGTATTTTGACTATTATTTGTCGGCTAATTGATCTGTGTAATGAAAATTAAAGTCCGACTGACAATATGACTCTTTACTTTCAGAACTATCAAAATTGACATTAAAATATAATTGAACATCAGTAACAAAACAAAAATAGCATGATGACTTAACAATAATAGTGGTATTTTATATATGATTTTTATTCGATTCGGTGTTAGAAATCTCCTTCAATATTTTCCATGTCTGTTTACAATTGCCCTTAACTTCATCAAGCTTGTTTTTATAATATTGATTTTTGGTTGTTTGAGTAAATTATTAAGTTTGTTTCTGTATTCTTTAAATTTTATCTCGGAGTCTTCAGAGTATTTATTGAATTTTTTTTTTTCAGATTGTCCCTAGTTTTTATAGAAGTTATCAAACCTGCTGTGATCCATGGTTTCAGTTCACTTATTTTCTTATTTGAACTAAACGTTTCGGTTGCTTCTGTTATATATTTATTCATTCTGATTGTTGTATTTTGTGTTTCGAGTGCTTGGGATGGTGTGGATAGATATATGAGTGTTGAATAGTGATCTGTCATATCACTATGGATAACAGATGATTCAAAATTGATTTTATTTTGTCAATTTTTTTTTTTTCAAGAGAATATGATTGATAATCGATTTTGATTCTTGAGTTTATCTCGTTGGTTCATTAATATGAGAAGCGAAACCATTTTCGGTCATCAGATTTTGGTAAGTTTAGTGTCCTGGGAAACCGTATCACCAAAAATAATTCCACTGCTTGGCTACTAAAATTCAAAAAAATGTTTTCTATATCATTCAGGTAAGTTCTGACATCAACAGAAGGGGGCCGGTATGAGGCAGTGATACCAATTTTGACTTCTTCACCCACATTATTTGCTAGAAAGGTTATTCTTAGTAAGTTTGTGTCCGTAAGTGGAATGATTTGTGCGTTTGCTGTTAAGGAATTTTTTGTGTGGATTATTAGACCATCGTTTTGATTTGTTCTTGATTCATTGTAGTGGTATGATGAAATCACTTACCAACTCAATTTTCCACAATTCCGAGAGCACGATGACATCTAGGTTTTGAAATTTTCTTGCAGATATACTAGTAGTTCATCCAAAAAAAAATTTATACTTCGTATATTGAAGTCAATATCTCCTATATCACCGATCCTTCTGGCCCTCCTCCCCTAAAGTAATCATGTAATTGTCAAATGTTTTTGTTATTACTTTTCAAAATTGTCTAGTATTCTAAAATTTCTAGCATGGTATGGGGGTATGAGTATGGAGTGCGTTTGTTATGTACCCCTCAGAACAATTCATGTACTAATGCAAATACTGCTATTATTCATTGATAAAGACAATAATAATAAAATAGAAGTTTCGATTGAACACTGAATTACTAATTCTAGCAAGGAGTAGAAAATGTATCTAGTAGATTGTTCGGTAGAATGTTGTTAACTTTTTGGGCAGATAAACCTGTTTATCATCCTTCAAATATCAGAAACCATAATTATTGAAAATTGCATACTTCAACAGACCTAATTACGAATTGACTCGATAATAACCATATGTGGATTAAAAGGAACTCAGGGAGTATTGAAGGACGTCATCACAACCCGATTTTCACCTCCCCTGCCCCTCCCTCCCGTTCTCACATTTTGAATGTTTTTTTTTAGTGAAGATTTTGAAATTTATTGACAAGTTTATTATTTGTTGATTGAACACTATATCTGGGTCTGCAAATAGATTTTGTGCTTTCTCGAGATATTCTTGTTTTTTCATTAAGACTGTTGTGTTGCTTTTATCTGCTAGTAACTACGATACCGGTATGTTTTTCGATTGAACTTTTAGCTTCAATATCTTTTTTCAACATAATTGAGCGTGAACTTTGAACTTGGCCGTAGATGTGGAATCTGACATATTTCCATTAAATTTGAGTACATTATTTAAGTCAGTTATCATAATTGCATTATAAAAAAAGAAATTTTTGTAGTCGTAGAAAAAGTAAAGTGTACAAAGTGCATTGAGCAACGAACCCATGCCGCAATTTTTGATGAATACCTGCTTGTTGTTCAATTTAATTATTTAAATAGTTTATTTTCTTTACATTGAGTGAAAGCATACATGTAGATTGTTTGTTTTTTCTGTCACTAAAAAAACGACTTTGGCAGATAAACAGGATAGATAGATACTAATATCTTAATTGTGTGCAAAAGAAATCGGTGTAACATATTTGTATCGAGAACCTTCCACTCACTCGAACTCGACAGAAAATGGAAAAGTTCACAAATCCCATTTCCACAGACCAGCTCCACTTTATAATATGGTTTGTCTGTAAAAATGAAATACCGACCCACCCCAATGCAATACTCATTAATATCGGAAACATATTGTCTCTTCGCGAACGCAGTACCTGCTCCAGTTGAAAGTCTTGATAACGTTGCTAATGTGCTTTCTTTCCAATTTTTCGAGACGAGGCTTTAATTCCATTCCGAACACGTACACTTTCTTTTCATCTTCCTCCTCATTATTTCAGAAACATTCCGCCTGGAAACAGCG
Organism: Gonioctena quinquepunctata; assembly: GCA_018342105.1. Lineage (NCBI taxonomy): Eukaryota > Metazoa > Arthropoda > Insecta > Coleoptera > Chrysomelidae > Gonioctena > Gonioctena quinquepunctata. The sequence continues at coordinate 572,046 of JAFIRS010000706.1, read as the reverse complement.
CCAAGTTTATACTGCTACACATGCTCACAGGGTGAAACGAGTAGGACATCATCAAAAGCATGTCTTTCTATTCAAAATGGTTTTAAAACGGTCAAGTTCTTGCAGGAGCTAGAGAACATGGTCACATTCGACAGTTTTGTGACTTTTTCATCGCTCCATTGACTAGACATGCAAACGAAGACCAAGAGCCCGTGTCACTTTTAAAACGTATCATAAGTTTGAAACACACTGAAAACGGGAAATTGTGGTATCGATGTCGATGTGGTAGGGGGGAAGCTGAACGGTTATAAAAAAGAAGGCAAAAAATATTTAATGGAATAGATAATAGTAAATTCAGTTTTCTCTAACAAAAATTCCATACTGCATTTGCACGGGAACTATGAACACCTGCCAAATTTCACGTTGATCAGACAACTTGAAGTGAAGTCAAATTTAACTTTTAAGATTTGATTACCCACAAACAGACTCGGGACATGTGAAACTAAAATAACCTCTGACGACAAAAACCACCAAATACCAATTTTCAATAGATGTTCTGACTGGGGAGAGTTGGAGAACCTAAAGACCCCACAACTGATCAGCCATTGTTAAACCCTATATATAGATACAGAGTGTTATGAATTCACACACCACTCCTAAAAAAAAACAAGTGTTTGTCGAACCTCACATTTACTTTTACCAAAGAAAAAATTCAGAAAACCCAATATAAGGATTTTACAAATACCGCCAAATGATGTATAACTATACTTGTATTATTTGGATTCACTCTACTCAATACTAAATCTTTTTCACACAATTGGCAGTACAAAAGCGTGTCTTAAAAAGTATACTGAGGGTTGTGCAACTAAAAAATATTGACAACGGGAATTTACCCCAGAGCGGCCTATTAAAGCAATTCAATCAGTATATGATCGAGGTTTTTAACCTAAGTACTCGGTCATATCTCAAGTTATCAAAAAAAATAAAATATTGTTGTAATTTAAAAAAATATAATTAACATCAATCATCAAAACCATTACACAAATCCATAAATCAATGAGTTTTTATAAAACCATTTCATATAAACTCACCAGAAAATATGAGTATAAAAATAACAATAAAACCATAGCAGAAATTAATATCATATCAAGTACAATGTTCTATAATTTTAAGGCACCAAACAATGTATTTTCAATCAATCAATCAATTGAGCAAAGTCAAATGTAGCAATATATTTTAATAACTTCCTTATCAGTATATATTTTTTTCTATTTTTTAAAAAATAAATTTATATTTAGCATTGTAATTGTTTTTCTGTTTTAAAGAACAACTTTAATATTTTACCGGGTTCGAAAACATAATAGTACAGTTTTCAGTTATAAGCATGGAATAGTATTTATCATAGTATAATAAATTTTCAGAACAATTTAACTGTCCATAATCTGATGAAATGAAGAAATCTTTATCAGAGTAATTAATGAACTTTTAAGGAGTATGAATGTGGAAAAATGCTCATTATATAAAGCCTGGTACACAATTCATAATTAGGTACGATTTTCTTTATACATTTATTTTTAGGAACCCCTGTTTTAAAATTCATAGCTTCCCACGTGCAGTATATAATTATCTTTTCGTCCCCCGCACAGATATATGGTGTTATTTTTATAATTTATCGGTTCATTGAGTTCAATACTCGTTTGAATAGAATAACTTTCTCGTAACATTAATTTATATATAAATACTGTATTTTCCATAGTTTAAATGTGATATTCATAAATGAATATATTCTATCAGTTCATTATTCCTATCCAGGCTCTATATGCAGGTTACAACATAGAATCGAATCATGATTACAAAACTCGTCCGCCATCTTGGAGCCTTCATTTTGAATTTATGAAGTTTGACAAAAAACTCATAATCTCCGACTCCGAAAACCCCACATACCAAATTTTAATCGAATCGGACCATAAACACAAATCTCGTCCACTATCTTGGAGCCGCCATTTTGTTTTTTCCTCCAACAAAAATTCCATAATGCATTGTTACGGGAACTATGAACACCTGCCAAATTTCATGTTAATCGGACAACTGAAAGTGGGTCAAATTTAACTTGTAAGATTTCATTACACACATCGGAACAGGTGAAAGTAAATGAAAGGTTGTAAAAAACAAGAAAATCCAATAAGCGTGGAAAATGTATTTGTATTTCTTACCTAAACGTAGCTGGTGACTGATTTTTCTTGCTGCTGCTTTGCGATCGCTAGCTGGCTATCGAACCGGTTTGTGGCGTTTGCGTATTATTACGGCGTTGTATAATATTTATAACGGAATGAACACGTTAGATGATTTTAGGGCTTCTGGTTGTTTTATTCCAACGGAAAAATAGTATCTTCGTTACAACATTATAATTTTGAAGGTACAATTTCTGATTCTCAGTTTTATGTCCGGTACATTGAAGTGACTGTTCATTAGTATATCAGGTACATTGGTCAAATTATATAAAATATCAAAGATGAAGGGAAACTGGATCCTTTCCGTCTTTTGTTCGGTGTCATTACTTCAAAATATCTTCTCTAGTTTTCGTATGATATACGCATTGGGTAAATTCCATATTTTTTTAAATGCATAGATCTAATTTTTATTTTTTTTTCAAGCATATCGATTCAACAAAGGGTTAGTATTAGACAACGCTCAAACCACGTGTTTATATTTCAAATCAATCAAAATATCAAATGCATATTCTTTTTTTCTGTTGGTGCAAACAAAATACTCTTATAAATTCAATGTGGAAACTGAAACCCATTATGTGATTCATGTGCATTTTTATATCAAAATTCTGCATAAAAAGCTATCATTTTGCTCTGGAATTCATGACTCTGATATGCAAAACACCATTGTCTGACGGTCCCGCATTACGTTATAATTATTTAAAGTTTGGCGTTTCGCATGAAATGGCTGCATGAAAACGAAACATTCTGAAAGTTTTGCGACTCATTCATCCGGAACTAGCAAATAGAGAACTACAAAACACGACAAACAATGCCAAATATATTCTGATTAAGTTGATTTGAAGTAGTTGAAAATATGGTGGGATCGAATTGAAAATATGGTGGGATCGAATCTGTTGATGTTTTGCATGATCTCAATCATGTAATTATATTATAGGGTACGGAATACTTCCCAATAGACGTTAAGGTCAGGGGTTGCCAAATCTTTCGCTCGCGTCTAATTTAACGAAATGGTGCTGAACAAGAGTAAAGAAAACCCAAACCCACTCCCAATATCATCCACACATCCATATCGAGAGGAACGTAGAGAAATCAAAGAAGTCATGATTCCTTCATCAAGAGCAGATCTACTGGGGGTGCTAAATGACATCTTCCTATCAATCGAAGGCGAGATAATAACATTTCCGGCCATAAAAAACTAAGCTTTCTAGTGAACGCTTAGCTGCTTAACGATAAATTATTCAGCAATCAATTAAAAGACAAAACACCGTAAGTAAAAGCAATATTTGAAGAGAAAGATCTCTTTAAACAATGATAAAACAATACGCCATAAGCTGTCAGCGATATTATCAAATGTCAATCTTATTGGAGAACGCTCAACGACGCTTTCAATGAAGGCATCGCTTATTGCAATAACTCTATATTGATTGGATTCTTTTCTATTTGAAAATATTTTATTTTGGGATACACTGAACAATATTTGTATTTCTGGAATGTTGGCTTCACTGTATTCTCTTGTTGAAAGCAGTCATTTGTCAGGGTTGTCATTCGGAATTTGAAACTGAAATTGGCAACATTGTCAAGACATTATTTGCAGTTGTTTTCACTAGTAATTTTTGTAATTCCATAAAATTCCAGAATATGTTGTGAAACTATTCGCGTTCAGTCACACATCGATTAACCAAAATGTAGTACATCCCAAAAACATCGAAACTTTGTGGCAAGCCCATGAAATATTGTTCACAATCAAAGCAATATTGCCTTCAAAAATAAATAGGGTTCATTTTTCTACCCATAAACAAAACAGTGCGCCCCTTTAAAAATCAGTAAGGTCATTTTTCTTCCTTCTTTTTCAGCAATAAAAACAATTTCAATAATTTTTTTGTAATTGCTAAGGTATTTGTTACAAAAAAATGGGAAGAAATGCAGTTTAGGGAGAATCCACAAATTTGAAAACTATTTGAAATTATTAATGCTTTCAGATTGTCGATAATTGTATGATTTGATGAAAGCAGATTCAAAGTAGGTGGCAAAAGCATCGTCAATACGTTGGGGATAAGACAGACTACTATTTTTATAGTTTAGAGAATCAGGAATAGCTGGGCTGCTCCTAATTGTATTCAGATAAACACAAAATTTGGAGAGATCATCTGTCAGATCACAACAAAAAAGATATCGGCTACCGGTTCCAACTTGACGGAGCATCGTGTCATAGTACGACATTAATTAAAAAATATATCGATGATAAAGTGGAGAGTAAATGGATTGATAGATACTCAATATATCCATGGTCAGCAAGGTGTATCCAAGAGAGACCTCTTCTGGACCCATACAAAGCAGGGCACAATCGAGCAAGACAGGGTACAACCACAGTTTATAGCTAAAGAATCAGTTCGCTCACTTGGCGTACAGTCTTCTGCGCATCATGAATTCTTTCCCTGGAGTGGATGTTACCTTGGAACATGCATTTGGGCCAAGTGAGCTAACTGCTTCTTTATCTATAAACTGTGGTACAAACGAAAGAAACCAACCGTGACGATCGGGCGCAATCGACTAAGCACCATTACAAATTGAGGAGAACAACACGAAAACATCAGTCGAGTTCGAAACAATCGAATTTCCAGACATCACCTGAAGATGGCAAATGTGAATTTACCGAAACGTCGTGAAATCAAACCTTTTGAGGACCAAGAACAGAACACGGACAATACCCAAAATTTGGGATCGTATTAGTAATTATTGTAGCATTAACCATGAAGACATTTTTGGAATTGTAGACATATTTTTCTTTCAATAATAAAATTTATAAACAAACCTTTGGTACCCCAATGGGGGCCTCCATTTCACCCATTTTAGCAGCGTACGTCATGGATGATTTGTTAGACAATGTTATTCCAGTTTTATCTTTCAATCTGAACTTAATAAAAAAATATGTTATGATATTATATTAGCATTACCGAATGATGGTGTGGATGAGATTTTCGATACCTTCAATAGCTACGATCCTCATATCCAGTTCAAAATTTAAACTGATAACAGCGACAATTCCGTACCATTTCTTGATACCAAGCTTATACGGACTACAGAAAACAAGGTACTGGTAGATTTGTATAGGAAACCATGTAGCTCAGGTAGATACCTGAATTACCATTCATATCACGAACAGTCTATGAAAGTGAACTTGGTGAAACAAATGAAATTAAGAGTACTGAAAATCTCAGATCCTAAATTCCATAAACAGAATTAAATCATTCTCTTCAACCTTTTCTTAGAAATTTCATATCCAAAAACTTCACTCAATAACATTCTATATAATACTTCGTCTCACTTAGAAGTACTAGCCTTAAACAGTAATAACTCGAACATTATCTCAACAACAATGAAGTAATACTACCCCTACTAAACCTTTTTCATTCATTGCCATATATAAGAGAGACACTCCTAACTCTCCAGATATTTCACATTCTGAAAATTAAAATAAATAAAACAGTTCAACAATCAGATCAATTATTCTAAAATCAAAGATAAAACTCCATTACTTTCAATGTCAAATGTAATTGATAGCATTCCTTGTCATGGTTGTAATAAACAATATGTTGGCCAAACGCAAAGATCTTTATCGAACAGAATAATTAATCATATTAAAAGTGATTATAAATAAAAACTTTTTAACAAAAAATTAAACCGACGAAATACGGAACTGAAAAGTAAAAAATAAAATAAACCTTCTTAGTCTCAGTAACTAAGCTCCTAAACTAATGTAAGTAACTAATTTTGAGTCGGCGCCAAACAAACAAGCAAATGAATTAGGTAAGGCGTAAAATGATGGCATCGAGTTGCGCGGTGACATTCTGATAATTTTTTTGAAGTAATTTAATGATGCTCGTTGATTGTTTGTTTGGCGCCGACTCAAAATTAGTTACTTACATTAGTTTGGGAGCTTAGTTACCGAGACTAAGAAGGTTTATTTTATTTTTTACTTTTCAGTTCCGTATTTCGTCGGTTTAATTTTTTGTTAAAAAGTTTTTATTTTTCAATTTTTTATGGCTAAAATATACTAATTACTACCTACTTGTTTTTTGATTACTTCCAAAATACGTACTTACCCACCTCACTCCAACTAGTTAACCAGTTAACCAGTTAAATAATATGATTATCTACTTTTACTATTTGTTGTAATATAAATTATTTTTGTTGTTCTGGTTAGTTCATTTCATTACTTTATATATCATTCCATCCTCTCATAGAATATAATTGTTTTGACGGATGTGGAACAGAAATAATATCAGTAGCGATCTGTCATTGTCAACTACGTATGTGTGTGCCAATGTTCATAAGTGAAAAATCAATAATCCCCTATTTTTCTACCCGTAAGGGTATATAATTCCATTTGAAATCTAAATATAAGGTATACCCTATCTATTAAAAAAAGAATCATCCAAATCGAAGAACCCAGTACAAAGTTATGCCTGATAGAATTGGTTAACGGACCAGAATTCAGAGGGTGAGTGATCAATATCCTTCATTTTGCTACCCTTAGGGGTGGATTTCATCTTTTAAATTCAAATGGGACCACTTTCGAAGTATACCCTATCCACTGAAATTATCGGAATCGGACGCCTCAGTAAAAAGTTATGCCTGATCATACATAAAAAAAATGATGGAAAAAAAATATACGGGTCGACTAGAGAACCTCCTCCTTTTTGGTTTCGTCGGTTAAAAAACATATATTAACCATTTGAGTGAGATCTACTCTTATTTATTGTTTTTAGATACCAATCAAAATTGACAACAATGTGATATCAAAAAATAGTTCTTTTTAACATTACCGCCACCTGGTAACATCAGTTGGTACTAATCTAACAGTTGGCACCACTGTAACAATTTCCAAGTTACACCCGTCAGGTATTGTTGGCATAAATATAATTGCGGGATTTATTCCTAACCTGTCAGTTTCACTTGTCAGACCACATAGAGTACACATTTATATTTATATAATTTTAAACAATGATAATGTGCTTGTATTCAATGGAAGAGGTTACAGATCACTGGGAGCGAAGATGTTGTTATCTGGTTTGGACAACGTGATGTTTTCTTCAATTTTCCAAATTGCGGGGATGCGTCTCAGTCGGAAGTTTAAAAAGGTCTCTGCGAGCCACCCCGAACGCACTTTCCGCGCCACTTGGCAAAGAAATAGCGAGGGCAGGTATTCATGCAAACAATGCAACACCCGGTGCGCGCCATCACTAATTACCGCCTCTAATTAAAACACCCTCTACATGCGACATTCTTTATTAACATCTCCGTACTCTGGAGCACTCCTAACATTAGCATATGTGTTCGAGCACTTCCAGCAGATCCTACTAATGTAATTATCATTAACCCTATTGTTTCATAATGAACTCTCTAATTATTATCGCTCCTTCTCGGTTTATTCTGATATCCTTTTGAAATACTATAGTGTTGCTCTCCTAATGAGAGAGTATGCCGACAAAGAAGTTGAGGATTCAAGAGAGATTTTTTCTCGGCACTTTCATAAATTCTAGATTCCACCTTACTATTAATCCAATCAAATACATCGTGAGTTCAAACAGTGAGTGTGGGAAAAGAGTTATCATTGCCGAAAATTGTTCTACGCTCGTGAAAAACAGCTCCATCGGGAAATGGAAAATGCAGTGGTACAACGGAAGATCTATGGGGGTAATGTAATTACCCCCCGTCAGACTGAAAAATACTATAATAATTCAAAAGTTATGCTTGTTCTCTGGCTACTATGTACCTATAGCAGCCGACTATTATAGAATTACAATATACATACCTATTTTTAAATTCAATAATAAATGATTTAGACTATGGATTTGATAGTTATTTTTTTAATGTACTGAATTTGAATATAGTTCTGCCAGGTACATTAACAAAAAATGATTCTTTTTCAAATCTTTCATCTAATAATGGAAATTCCGCCATGTTAAACTTTCAGATAGAATCAGAGCTAAAATTGCGGCAAAATAAAAACGAAAACGTCCAGGATTTGAGTATACTGGATATGTAAAATTAATTTTACAACTTTTGCTAACTCTGCCCTGCAGAAAGGTCCTTTTCGGCTTCAAAGCGGTTCTAAACGTGGCTTAGATAAAACATTACTGAAGAAGTCTTTTGCAGGCCCTTTTGCACATCCACAGCAATATTTTAATAGATATAGAGAAAATATAGAATGTTTAGCAAATTTAATGAAACGCAAAACTGAGTTTGACCTCTAGTTGTGATTTTAATGTATTTAACAAAGATTTAGTTGAGAAATGGAATGCATAAAGACCACAAAGTCGCCTTCACAAAAGGTTCAATATAAATTGAAACACAATTGGTAGACCGACAGGCGAAAAACAACTACTTTCCTAGCAAATACCACGCAGAACGTTGAATGATATTCACCTGACAATCCATGCAAACTTCCATATACATAGATATTGTTCGCAAATGTTTCTTTCTGATAAGCTCGATTATGTTTAAATTCATGTCGTGTCCGCCTAACAATCCGCATACCGGTTTCAGGCTTTTTGGCCCTCATCAGTACGGAGTAGTCACCAGCCAGAGATCCGGAGAGCTCTGGTCGAAGCGAGACACAACATAAATAAAAGCATCATTGAGCTTAAAACATCTGTAGGTGCGTCGGAAAAGATAACTTTTCACCGGCAGCACCTAGTGACAGAAAGAAACACTCCATACATTTCTCCTACCTCGATAGGATTCTGAATAAAAGATTCCTTCTCAGTAGGAGTGGCTCAATTGCCCGACTGGCATATTCAATAAAAGAAAAAGCCATATGAAGGGAGAGAAAATAAGAAATGAAATGCATAAAGCACACAAAGTCGTCTTCACAAGAGGTTCAATATAAATTGAAACACAATTGGTAGACCGACAGGCGAAAAACAACTACCTTCCTAGCTTATACCACGCAGAACGTTGAATGATATTCACCTGACAATCCATGCAAACTCCTATATAAATGGATATTGTTCGCAAATGTTTCTTTCTGATTTGTGTGCTTTTTGCATTTCATTTCTTATTTTCTCTTTTCTTTCATTAAAGATTTAGTTTATTCTACTTTTTTATTAAGATTTTGTCTCACTAATATGGATTAAATTTGCCTCTAGAATTACGATTTTAGTTAGTGTTGTTCCTATTTCGTTTAGTACTGAATTTGTTATTGATTTTTTTTTAGTTTAAAGTTTCTTTTATTACTGAAAACCAAAGTTAATGAGCCATTTTTTAATTCTTAGTTTGGTTTAAAGTTTGAAATTTATTCAATGTTAAAAAACGATAACTGATAAATTAATAAATCGTTTTTAGGTCTCGTGTTTTAAAATATGTATTTTAAAACAATATATTTTATTTTTCTCCAAAATTGGGGCACACTCACTCAATATGACACCCCGCCTACGTCGATTATTCAGTGCATGGATTACCATTGAAATTGTCCAATGTGATAAACAGCAGAATACATCGAGTATGAAATAAACTTAATGAAATTTGGGGCACGTTAACTGGAGATCATTTTTTGAAATCTACCATGTACTGATAGTATATCCATTATCAGTTGGATGAGCTGATGAACCCGAGCAAAACTTTCTTTCACTTCTAATGTAACTTTGCCCATTTTTGTTTAAATGTTTTTTCGAAATCAGTTGAAAGTGCCGAAAAAATTATAATGTAACTGAATTTCCATTAATTTGTTGTTTTGATTTCCCATTAAATGCTTCTTTTTTTCCGGCTTGGGATGTTATCACTAAGTGATGTAAGATATAATAAAAAGTACCAGGAACGTGCTACATAAAAATTGCAGAAGTTGGCCATCAAGATTTGTTACGAACATTTTTATATATAGGAAAACTGAACCTAATTAAATAAAATTTAAATTAAGTGTGGAATCATAAAAATTTTAAAAAAAATCACAAACAAGTTTTCATTTATACAAATGCATAAAATAATAAAACGATAAAAAAATAATAATCTCCGACCCCAAAAACCCCCAGATACCAATTTTGAATAGAATCGAACCATAATCACTAAAATTGTCCGAAATATCGGAGCCGCCATTTTGTCTTAAAAAAATTTCATAATGCATTGTCACCGGAATTATGTACACCTGCCAAATTACAAATCAATTGGACGATTAGAAGTGGTTCAAATTCAATTTGCAAAATTTGATTACAGACAGACACCGGAACAGGTAAACTAAATAAAAGCTTTTAAAAAAACTTCTACCCCAAAAACCAATTTTGAATAGATTCGGACCATAATCACAAAACTCGTCCACCATTTTGAAGGCGCCATGTTGAATTTTCGAATTTTGGTGAAAAAATCCTAATCTCCGACCCCGAAAACTCCTAGATACCAATTTTGAATAGAATCGGACTATAATCACAAAACTCGTACGCCATTTTGGAGCCGCCATGTTGAATTTTGTCAAAAAAAGCAATATCTCCGACCCCGAAAACCCCTAGATACCAATTTTGAGTAGAATCGGACTATAATCACAAAACTCGTTCACCATTTTGGAGACGCCATATTGAATTTTAATGAAAAAACCATAATCTCCGACCCCGAAAACCCCTAGATACTAATTTTGAATAGAATCGGACCATAATCACAAAACTCGTCCGCCATTTTGGAGCCGCCATGTTGAATTTTAGTCAAAAAAAGCAATATCTCCGACCCCGAAAACCCGTAGATACTAATTTTGAATAGAATCGGACCATAATCACAAAACTCGTCCGCCATTTTGGAGCCGCCATGTTGAACTTTTGAATTTTGTTAGAAAAATCAAAATCTTCGACCCCAAAAGCTCCTAAATACCAATTTTGAATGAAATCGGACCATAATCACAAAAATATTCCGCCATATTTGAGCCTCCATTTTGTTTTCCATTTTTCCTAATGCATTGTCACCGGAATTATGTACACCTGCCAAATTTCAAATCAATCGGACGATTAGAAGTGGGTGGGCAAGATTTGATTACAGACAGACACACAGACAGACACCGGGATAGGTGAAACTAAATAAAAGCTTGTAATGTAATGAAAGATGACAAACACGCTAACATTTAGTTATGAACAAATGTTATCAACAGCTTTTAGACTATAATCACAAAACTTGTCCGCCATTTTGGAGCCGCCATGTTGAATTTTTGAATTTTGTTAAAAAATCAATATCTCCGACCCCGAAAACCCGTAGATACCAATTTTGAGTAGAATCGGACTATAATCACAAAACTCATCCACCATTTTGGAGACGCCATATTGAATTTTAATGAAAAAATCATAATCTCCGACCCCGAAAACCCGTAGATACTAATTTTGAATAGAATCGGACCATAATCACAAAACTCGTCCTCCATTTTGGAGCCGCCATGTTGAACTTTTGAATTTTTGTTAGAAAAATCCAAATCTCGACCCCAAAAGCTCCTAAATACAATTTTGAATGAAATCGGACCATAATCACAAAAATATTCCGCTATATTTGAGCCTCCATTTTGTTTTCTATTTTTCCTAATGCATTGTCACCGGAATCATGTACACCTGCCAAATTTCAAATCAATCGGACGATTAGAAGTGGGTGGGCAATATTTGATTACAGACAGACACACAGACAGACATACACACAGACAGACACCGGGATAGGTGAAACTAAATAAAAGCTTGTAATGTAATGGAAGATGACAAACACGCTAACATTTAGTTATGAACAAATGTTATCAACAGCTTTTAGACTATAATCACAAAACTTGTCCGCCATTTTGGAGCCGCCATGTTGAATTTTTGAATTTTGTTAAAAAATCAATATCTCCGACCCCGAAAACCCGTAGATACCAATTTTGAGTAGAATCGGAATTTAATCACCCGCCATTTTCACCATTTTGGAGACGCCATATGAATTTTAATGAAAAAATCAATAATCTCCGACCCCGAAAACCCGTAGATACTAATTTTGAATAGAATCGGACCATAATCATAAAACTCGTCCGCCATTTTGGAGCCGCCATGTTGAATTTTGAATTTTGTTAGAAAAATCAAATCTTCGACCCCAAAACCCTAAATACAATTTTGAATGAAATCGGACCATAATCACAAAAATATTCCGCCATATTTGAGCCTCCATTTTGTTTTCCATTTTTCCTAATGCATTGTCACCGGAATTATGTACACCTGCCAAATTTCAAATCAATCGGACGATAATGGGTCAAATTCAATTGCCAATTTGATTACAAAGATCACAGCAGACATGACACCGGAATCAAATAACTTGTAATGTAATAAAGATGACAAACACGCTAACATTTGTTATGAACAAATGTTATCAACAGCTTTAGAACGATTTAAATTATCACAGTTTGATAGCCACAGGTATTTATTACAGTTATCTATACTCATCAAACCCATTCGAAACACGATTGATGGATCTGGATGCCGTATAAATCACAATCAATGACATAGTCTGGTACAGAGGGTTCAAAGACAGTTGAAGGAACGACGGAATACATGAGTTAAGGCCAAAAAGGGATTACATAATACCACTTGGTAAATGCTCACGATATTCAAGCTGAACACATGTATCATGGTATGCATCAGAATCTAGAAGTGGTTATAGGAAAACATCTACATTCCTATTGACTGTCAAAGTGCTATCAAAGCACTCAACTTTTCGATAAAGCCAAACTGGTCTGGGACTGCCTCAGAACCCATCGAGCTAGAAAACACAACAAGGACTACCTTGATATGACGGTGCGGTCAAAGACAGTTGAAGGCAACGAGAAGCGGACAGCTAGCTGTAAAGCACTGAAAGTATTCACAGGCCTAGAACTGACACTGGATAGAAAACCGATGCGGGACTGATCGCAAGTGGTAAAAAGCTATCAACAATATTGGGATCAAACTTCAGAAAATCACAGAAAGTCGTATAGGCATCAAACACCAGCTGACATTCTAATCCTGACAGACAAGTCGTATAAAATAACTCTTACTGACACTGATAAAAATCAAACACTGTGGGATGCAGAACCGTGGAGTGGAGACCTGTGTGATGAAGAGGAGGAAACAGCCTCTCATATTATCTCCGACTGTGACGCCCTAAGTAGTAGGCGACACAGAACCTTTGGAGAGATTAGCCCGGAAACAGGCATGAATCCGAAGAACCTTATCAACAGGCTTCTTAACCTAATTAAAGGCACAAACCTGTTTGAATGAGGAACCACTGACGACAGAGTGATACAATAGACCCCAGCTGGTCGCAGTGTCAAGGGAAGCTAAGTGCCAACCCTGTCTCTGGCTCGTCAGCCTTCAACCAACTAACCAACCAAGCTCAGTTATTGATTTTTATCAAATAGTCTTAAAATCTAATTGTACAAAGTCTCAGGATTAGATATATCAATAGGAGTAAATGAATGTTTAACTGACTCATTCTAACCCTCGTACGCTAATATACAATAAGGTAGGTGGCGGTTGAATTATGCCCATGCTGGTAATATGCTCACCCGGTGCAATTTTAAAAAGTTTAGCTCATTTACTAATAGAGGGCGGTCAACACTTCAATATTTCGTACTTACAGCACTACGAGCCAAATCTGTGTTTGTTAGCTCTCCAGAGAGGTTGAAGGGAAGACATACGTTTTCGATGCTATCGATTATAAAAATGAAACGTGCTTTAATAGAGTGTAAATATTGTGTATGTTTGTTTACAATAACTGTAAGTACAGCATTTTAAAACACGCCTTTTTACCATTGTTTTAGTATACTACCTTTAATAAAAAATTTAATAAATTACCGTTAACAACTTTTAAGATGCATTTTCTGTTTCTGTCGCTAATACGCCCATCGTTAAGGGGGGTTGATATGCCCTATGGCAGATATATTAGATTTTTTGTTTTGTTTTTTAAATAGTTTCCTTAGTTTAAGAATGATTCATATATTTTTAAAATCGGCTTTGTTATTATTTTGATAATTACTTTTTGTACTCTCAGTACTAAGTGATGTGTATCTACGAGTGTGAAGTTTCAAGTTTAATTTTTCAGTTAAATTAGAATTTTGGGTTTGTTTAGTTTGTTGTCATCATTAAATTTGTTTTTCCGAATAAATATACTTGCCATATAAATATGTTGTTTTGCTCTTGATAAAATTAATCATTGGGCACATTAGGAACATGCCATGGGCATATTAACGACAGGGTTGGTAATATGCCCAGTAAGACTAATTTTAAAAAAATTGTATAAAAAAATATCAAAGATCAAATCATCCATTACTGTCCAAACATCCCTTCTTTGGTTTCAAAGGTACGCTTTATATGAAAAAACCGAATTGAATATTTTGTATTTTAAATTTTTATTAAGGATTTCGCTTAACATGGGCATATTCACCGCACTTACCTTAGGAATAAATTTAAATAACTTTCCTAATGATTGAGAATTTGAACATTTCTTGATATAATTATCATTTCTGTAATTATTATTTATTTTCTGAAAACTATCCTAGGAAAAGAAATTTTATTTCTTGTGGAATGAGTCGAGTCAATAGCGAATCTAGTAGCTGGTCTGTCAAGTTCCAATTGTTCTTTAGTATTGTATCCTCGACGTCACTTTTCAATTAAAACGAGCATTATCGAACCGAGAATGCAACAATCTGGATTGACATATAAAAAATTCATGCTCGAGGAGATATTTCCAGGTAGTAATTCAAGAACGTGGGAGATTCAGTAAGAAAATTTGACACCAAAGTAATATAAAAAATTATAACATGACATTTTCCTTCCAGAAACTCCAGTAGGAAACTAAAATTACCAAGTAGGCTTTGTGCCTGTCAACAGGTAAATTATGTGTCATTAACTCAGTGCAGTTTCACGTTTTTTTGGTTTAGTTTTGTGGCATTATTGCAGAATGTGTCGTTTCGGGAAAGAAAGTGTGGAAGTCATAAGACAAGAAGTTTCTGAATTTAACACCATATAATACTAAAAGGAATAAGGCAAGTTGGAAACAGTCTTACAAAATAGAAAATTCATCTATTGAACAGTTGGCTCATATATTTCAAGATTATGCATTTAATATGAAAAGAAGAAATGGAGCAGATTATAGGGAAAGCGTCGTTAAATTGATGTGGAATCTTACCGCCAAACAATTGCAAGAAATAATGTTCAACCAAATTTCAGATCAAATTTGATCCATTTTCCGGATCCTTCTAAGAGAAAATCAAGTTCTGCAGCATTATCTAATGAAGATTATAATAGAATTCTCGACATGTGGGACGAGGACGAGGACAGTTGATAAAGATTACAGGACAAAACAATAGCCAGTCGATTAAGTCTTACTTACAAATGGACATTGGTCATCATAAAAGCGTTATACAAGCTATGAGAGACATTCTCAGTACTAGAAATTGTTTATATTAACTGTGTGTTCAACATTAATAATAATTATCAAAATAATGAAAACAATATTGATAATTAATTAATTATTTTTTATAATATGAGGCCGTTGACTTTGATTTTAATATAGTTCAATAAATAATTTCAATACCTGTTTATGTTGTTTCTTTTTTCGGTTTTTTTTTGTTAGGTATATATTTTACATGGAATTCGTTAGATATTTATGGCACAAATGAAACGTGAATTTTAGTTACATGAAATAATTAAAGACAAATTAATAGAATCTTCAGCAGTCCATTTCAATTTAAGTTTTGCTACTAACCTTATTTTTTGAAAATGTTATTCTGTTGTTATATCTTATGACATATCCATTAATTAATATTATTTAAAACACTCGAAACAGAATGGAAAACTTAAAAAAATATAATCTGTGTATTTTGTGCGACGAAATGGATGATTTGAGGAAGTGTCATCGAAATTTGAGACATTTATCTTATTTGCTTCAAAAACCCTGTGTTCAATCATAGCAAGACATGTTGTTCAGAAAAATTAGTGAAGTGATACTTGAAATTTATGGATCATATATCCATATTTCAAAGGCTAAATTTAACAAAATGGTGTCTAAGTATTATATACAGGATGTTAGTGAATAAGTGCGACAAACTTCAGGGGGTGATTATGCATGAAAAAATAATGACAGTTAGCTATATAACTTTCGTCCGCAAATTCTTCGTTTTTCGAGATGATAAAGTGTTAAAGTTTTTCTTAAAAACTGACTATTTATTTATTGCTCTGAAACCGGTCGATATATGCAAATGAAATTTGGTGAGTTTTAAGAGGTAGTTATTGCGCATTTTTTGACATGCAATTGAGAATTTTATGTTCATCATTGTCGCGCATCCGGTAATGATCTAAATTTGAGACAAAAAAATCTCTCTTGCCTTTTTTCCGTATGAGGCGCCGTTTTTATGCAAAAAAATAAAACATCTTAACGCGTATTTTTCATTACTTTAATACATTATCTAGTAGCGATGCTAGTAGGCTACTGTCAACATTCTGTTAAATACGAATATTTCAACGAAATGTAAAATTAGCGTTTCTTCATTTTTAAGCTTTCAGTTTGGTATAACATTAATGATAATAAGTAATTAATTTTTCTTTTATCGAAAAGAACGGAAAATTATACAAATGCGGAATTGTCAGTCATACATTTTCTCATGCAGAATCACCCCCTGAAGTTTGTCGCACTTATTCACTAACACCCTGTATATGTTATTGAACATAGACATCTAACACCTAGTCCCTGTTATTCACCATTGAAGAAAGAAGAAGTACTAGCAGAGTTTCTACAACATTTAAATAATGTAACGCAAGTTATTTAAAATGGAAATATTTTTTTAAGAAATAAAATCGTCTTTTCTATACTTTACTATTATAATAAGTGAAGAAAGACAGAAAAAATGTATTAATAGCATTTTTCCTTTGTAAAGATAGACAGATAAAGGTAACAATAATTATTTAAAAAGCGTATAGAGGGCTGTGCATTTGACAGAAAAATTATCGCTGTAATCACGCCCAGGGTACCCAGGAGGAAAAAACTTCCGCAAAGTTTTGTGGTTGCTAAAACGAAAAGTTCTTATTGGTTAAAAAATGTTGGTGTGAAATTTTCAATCTAAAAATGTGCTCTTTTATTCCAACCCGTCGGAAGATTCTCGCTAATAGACCGGGAGATGGTGACACAAAATATTAGGTCATTTTTACCAGTATGGCGGTTTTTCAGGGGTCTAATTACGGAATGACAAAAAAGAAAATGATGGTCATAGCGCTGGTATTGGCGGCCCAATCGCGTGTGCGTTAATCGAACTTGTCGGATAAATAACGAGTAACGAACGATTTGTTCCACAAAAATGCTTGTATTTTCCGATAGTCGATAAAAAAAAAATAGGCGGTAGCGTAATGCCATACTTCTCCGGTGTGACTTACAGCCCGCCATACCGACGCGGATACATTAATTTAAAAAAAACAATTCGACCATTTGTTCTAGGCTAATTTTTGCACAGCTAATCATCGTCAAGTAGCCATTCACGAAATACACCATGCCATACTCTTCTGACGGTTCCAAATGGCCGCCATACCGCCGCAAAGGAGTGATTTTTTTTCGCAAAACGATTCGTACCAGTATTGCATTTGGATTTTTGGAAAGTATTTGATTAAATGTGACCGTTATCATATTTTCCATACGTCTAGTTGGGGGAAAAAGTGATGCCATACTTGAAAAACTTATTTATTCGACACGTTTTGAAAATACGACTGTAAAATACGTTAAATCATTCTTCACATCATGGAATCATTGTATTCTGTTCGTTTGGATGTAATTCTACCTAAAAAAAATTATTCCAGATTATGACCATGGGGCGGACGACTGTCGGACTTAAGCCAATATGTTAAAAAAAATGTTGACGATTTGTACCAGTATGGCATTTGGATTTTTGGGAATTATATGATACAATGAGACCATTATTATATTTGCCATACTTCTAGTAGAGGGAGAAAGTGGCGCCATACTTGGAAAACTTGGTTTTTCGACACGTTTTCAAGGTACAAGACATAAAATCATTTGTTAAAAAAACCCATATGTAATATGGGGCGGAAGTCTGTTACACTCGAGCAAGATATGAAAAAAAATTTGGAATGAATTGTAACAGTATGGCATTTCAAATTTTCCAAACTTGAAAAAAAAATATGCTTTGGGAAAATTACACTGTACTTATCCAAAGTGGTGGACTCGAAAAAATTATTTTCTGATTTTTTTTTTTTTGTGTTGAAAAATAAGCCTATACCGTGACCAGGGGGCTGGAGCTGCCACACTCGTTCTGATATGTCGACAACCAATACAATCTTGAAACCATTTATCGAAATAGCCCACCTGTAATATCGTGACGGGTACATGTGAAAAAAATTATATGCAATATCAATATTAATGCAGTTTATTCCGGAAGATTTACAAAACTTAATGGACTTTAAACGTCTTCTGAACCGGAATCCCCGGCATATTCAAATTCGTTTTCTTCGTCCTCGTCACTGCTTACTGCATCAGTATCTATGAATTATTTAATTTATTCACACAAGCGCAATACACAATCGCAAATCGTCAACATACAATTATTTTCCTCAATATTTACCTTCGTCTTCATCTTTCTCTTCTTCATCTTTTTATTCTTCATCTTTCTCTTCTTCATCGTTTGCTGCGTTCGAAAGAGCAGCCAGGCGATTGTACTTCCGATGTGCTCGCTTCTGCCTCGGGTTCTGGAGTATTTTCATCGGTACCTTCATTTCCTGTGGAGGCTTTGGCTTTTTCGTGTAACTCTTTGTATTTTTTGGCGATAGCATTGAAACTGCGGTAACACGTGCAGTGATACCCGATCGAATCATCGGTAATTTCCCTTGGTAATGTTTTGTCCTTATCTTTCAACTCACTCGTCACACGAACCGCCAAAGAGTATCTGCACTTTTCCAAAGTCTCTTCTTTAAAGTTAACAATCGGTGCACTACTCTCAAGGCAAACGAAACAATTTTTTTTTTCACTGGACTGCGAACTACACTGACTTCATCCATTTTAGGCGTCCGTTCGAACCAAGGATAAACGGTAAACTGAACGGCGTCACATCTCCACCCTTGGGCGCGCTATAACGGTCGACTTATTCTAATACATATTACTGCATTTATTGCTATGTATTTGCCTGACAAGCAGCTGCCGTATGCCTGCGTTCTCATACATTATGTCTCACGAACACGATGAGCCAAAACCTCTACAATCCGAGAAATCTTTCGAGCGCCGCCGGTAGCCGTACAATATTATACGACATAACATCTGGTTATAAGATAAGATTGCCGCCACCTAGGTTCATGATCTCCTATCACTGTTACTAAAGCCAAGTGTAACCCGAAGGCTCTTACTCTTTGGACATCAAATAAGTAGGCAACAGCCATTCACGAATTTAGAATTTTGACTGGATAAGGACAAGAGACCTGTCTCTAGCACTTTCCATGATGATGGTTCTCAAAGATGGCCGAGAAGAGAAGTTTGAATCTGAATTTGGAAAAATGTTAATTTCTATAGAGGGTGCAGCTTTCACTACCCAGTATGGATTGGTATGTAGCCCATCACTCTATAGAGTGCCTGGGACGTTTAAAGCGTGAGGGGTCGTCTATGTTATATTCAGTGGCTTCCCTCACGAGGGGGTTCTCATGGGTTATTGCGCAATCGAAAACTTTCCGGTTGCGGTCTCTGATAAGACTCCTGATGGAAGGCAGGTTCAAGTCTTCGAGGATCTGATCGTTCCGCACATACCACGGAGCATTCGTTATCATACGCAGGACTTTCATTTGCGCCCGTTCCAGGACGCGAATGCTAGTCTTGCAGGTTTGGCACCAGGCGGCTGAGGCGTACAAAATGACAGGTCTGAACATCATTTTATAAATCAGAACTTTGTTTTTCAGGGAGAGTTTACTCTTCCTGTTGATGAGTGGATATAATGTGCAGATCTTCTTTGCAATTTTGTCCTTAATAATTTTGACGTGTGGTCTCCAGGTGAGCCGGCGATCCACCGTTACCCCCAGGTACTTGACTTGTTCTGACCATTCTACCTCCCTTCCAGAGACAGACACACCCCTCTCCGGGTTGTTTCTCTTACGTCCCATCGAAATTGCCTGCGTTTTGTCAGGATTCAACTTTATCTTTCACTCCAGGTACCACTGCTGGAGGTCGTTTAATGCATTCTGCAAGTAAACGACACCCATCAAGTGGTTGGCTGAAGAGGAAAGCAAAGCCGTATCGTCAGCGAATAGGGATATCTTCACGTGTTCACTCCTTGGAATATCGGATGTATAGAGGGCGTATAATAATGGAGACAACACTGCCCCCTGAGGAACGCCGGCCTCAATTTCTCTCGAACCCGAGAGAGAATTGCCGATCTTTATCTGAAATGTCCTACCCATGAGGAACGACTTGATCCACTTCACCAGGCTCCGTGACAGTTGGAAGTCAACGAGTTTGGAGAGTAAGCCCTCATGCCAAACTGTATCAAAAGCCATACTGATATCTAACAGTATTATATGGGCACTGTTATTGACATTCAAAGGTGTTATGGCGTCTTCCACCAGCCTCAGAACCTGGAGCTCGGTGGAATGAGCACGCCTAAAGCCAAACTGCTCATTCGGTAGGACATTTCTGTCCTCCACTTCTTCGTCAAGCCTTTCTAGAACGACTTTTTCAGCCAACTTAGCTGAACTGCAAAGCAGACTGATAGGTCTATAATTTTGCGAGAAGGTCGGATTTTGTCCCTCCTTTGGAATCATAACTACGATGGCATGCTTCCACCTTCGAGGGAATCTTTCAAGGCGTAGAGAATTATTGATTATATTTAGAAGTGACTGCACCTGGTTGTCCGGAAAATACTTAATCATACGATTAGTAATTCCGTCATAACCAGGTGCTTTTTTGGGATTTAATCCTTTAATATGTGCCTTGAGTTCATCCATCGAAGCCGAACGAATGACATCATGATTGGGTTCTCTTAGAGTACGACGAACCCGATCTTCCAGCAAAAGTTCTCGATCCAGATCATCATCTGGATGCTCATTCAATCTGAATTGCCATTCCATCGAGTCTGCAAAGGCTTGAGCTTTGGACTCAGGGTCATAGCACATACCGGCCTCACCATGAATAGGGGGAAAATCAGTTTTTTTGTTTTTAAATTTCGATGAAGTTTCCAAAGTTGATCACTATTCTCTTAATTTTGAAGTGTTGTGCCAAATCTCTCATTCCTGAATTCTGATATGTTTTCTCTAACCTCCCTATTCAGTTCGTTAGCTCGGATTCTGTCCGCAGGGAACAGACTCCTTTGATAAGCCCTCTTCGCTCGATTTCGCTCACGAATAAGATCTTTAATACGTCGAGGAAATTCATCGTGAAACTTAGGAGCCGGTTCTCTGCGAGAGGAATCCTCCAAAGCATTCTTGATGGTGAGTTCGTATCGCGCTACGGCCTCATCCAACTCAATTGGAGAATCAATTCTCTCAGGAGCGCAGTAAGCTGTCTCCAGGAGTGAACTGAATCTCTCCCAATCCACTTTTGTACACAGACGATCTGTTTGGGACGGTGGATCGCCCCCTAGTGATAAAATCAGAGCCCTATTCGGAGAGAACGTGGATGTCCCAGTTCCAGGTGATGTTCCTGGCCAGGGCAATGTCAAGTACGTCAGGTCTGAGGTCCGCCACCTAGGTGTTTGAAATCTTGTATTTGTATTCGAGAAACCTCAAACTTACAGGAAAAATTAGTGCCATACTGGTACAAATCGTTCGAATTATGAATAAAATCTTATAATTTTGAAAAAATATTGTACATATTCGCTACCTTCCACAGGTATGGCATGATCAGACTTCTATTTATGATCATACAGAGAACTGTTGAAAAAAGATTTAGGCTGGTACAAATCGTTTAGCAAAAAAAAAAGTTTACTCCCTTGCGGTGCTATGGCGGCCATTGGGAACCGTCGGAAAAGTATGGCAAGGTGATTTCCGTGAATGGCTACTAGACGATGATTAGCTGCGCAAAAATTAGCCTGGTACAAATGGTTTTTTGGGCCTAGCCCCACCGTGTGACTAGGCCGTCGGGACGGGAGAACCTTAGACAATCCCAGACACCTCTGGGTAACGTCATAGGTCCCCCTCCCAAATAACATGGTAGCGTGATTAGTAGCTTCGGCGAACTCTCACACGAACGGTTACTCGTCAAACGTTTACACGAGTAATATCAGGTCGAAAGTCTGATATGGCGGTGACCCATCAAACGCTGACAGGAGGAGTCTTGTTAACATGGGTACCCAGGGGGAGGAGGATAGCCCCACCGGTTTCACCGCCGGTGCCTCTCCACATGGTGTTGGACTCTGGGGGGCGTGGGCTAGATAGTGGGCCCAATGGAAAACAATACCGTAATTCGGTAGAGACGGGGGAGTCTTTCACCTATGGGTTGAGGTGACTGTATTCCCTGCTGACTCGGCGGGGAGCGGCGCATTAACCCGCTCGGGTACTGACATCCCATAGCCAGTAGCTTGTTGTATCAAGCGGCCCTACCGTGGCTGAGCTATAACGGTAGCTGGGTTGACCTAGCGCGCTGATTGGGCGTATCTCAATTTCGGATTCCCCCTGTTAATTTAGTAGCACAGTTTAAACCGAAAGGTAGGTCCTGTGCTGCTGATGGGGGGAGGAAGAGCGAAGCCCAAACTGAATGCAGGAGGGTTAGCTCGCGATACTTACGTCTCTCGAGACAGATTTGATTGATTGGTACAAATGGTTTGGGCCTAGCCCTACCGTGTGACTAGGCCGTCGGGACGGGAGAACCTTAGACAATCCCAGATATCTCTGGGCAACGTCATAGGTCCCCCTCCCAAATAACATGGTAGCGTGATTAGTAGCTTCGGCGAACTCTCACACGAACGGTGACTCGTCAAACGTTACACGAGTAATATCAGGTCGAAAGTCTGATATGGCGGTGACCCATCAAACGCTGACAGGAGGAGTCTTGTTAACATGGGTACCCAGGGGGAGGAGGATAGCCCCACCGGTTTCACCGCCGGTGCCTCTCCACATGGTGTTGGACTCTGGGGGACGTGGGCTAGATAGTGGGCCCAATGGAAAACAATACCGTAATTCGGTAGAGACGGGGGAGTCTTTCACCTATGGGTTGAGGTGACTGTATTCCCTGCTGACTCGGCGGGGAGCGGCGCATTAACCCGCTCGGGTACTGACATACCATAGCCAGTAGCTTGTTGTATCAAGCGGCCTTACCGTGGCTGAGCTATACCGGTAGCTGGGTTGACCTATCCCAATTTCGGATTCCCCCTGTTAATTTAGTAGCACAGTTTAAACCGGAAGGTAGGTCCTGTGCTGCTGATGGGGGGAGGAAGAGCGAAGCCCAAACTGAATGCAGGAGGGTTAGCTCGCGATATTCACGTCTCTTGAGACAGATTTGATTGATTGGTACAAATGGTTGAATTGTTTTTTTTTATTAATGTATTCGCGTCGGTATGGCGGGCTGTAAGTCACACCGGAAAAGTATGGCATTCGCTACCGCCTACTTCATCGACTATCGGAAAATACAAGCATTTTTGTGGAACAAATCGTTCGACACTCGTTATTTATCCGACACGTTCGATTAACGCCCACGCGATTGGGCCGCCGGTACCAGCGCTATGGCCGTCATTTTCTTTTTTGTAATTCCGTAACCACCCAGTAAACCAAAATATGTGTCTGAAACATTTCTGGAACCGATCATTTTCCATTTGAAACATTTCATATTTTGACT
The DNA here is from genome assembly GCA_018342105.1 of Gonioctena quinquepunctata. Taxonomy (NCBI): domain Eukaryota; kingdom Metazoa; phylum Arthropoda; class Insecta; order Coleoptera; family Chrysomelidae; genus Gonioctena; species Gonioctena quinquepunctata. The sequence continues at coordinate 548,065 of JAFIRS010000706.1, read as the reverse complement.
CATACACGTTCCTGAAACATGGTAGAAACCAGAAATGACCTAGGTGTAAAACGTTTCACGGGGAATGTTTCACGTGAAACATTTCTGATACATAACATAAGTGAATATGGATACATTTAAACACATATCTGAAACATTGCTGAAACCAATTATTTTACGTGTCATCTGACACGTTTCTGGAAAATGGTAGATACAAAACATATCCTATGTATGATGCATGAGAGGAAAGGAGCTCAAAATAAATTTTTACAATTTCTGAATGGACTCTCAGTAAAGCTATTGATTCATGAAATGGATGTGAGAAGGTAGTGTGCAATGCCAAAAACAAAACGGGTAGGATTTCATCATGCTTTATTAGTCATACAACAGTATTACTGATACAAATAAAGAAGACTGCTAATTATTTGTTTTCTTCCCTCTTATATCTAAGGACTGCTTTGCGAAACCATGTTGAGGTGCACCTTTCAGTCATTCCAGTTCTTTGTCTAACCATATTTGTGTCATCAGTGAAATAGCTGTAAATTAAAATGCAACTAATGGAAATATAATGATCAAAATTACAAACAGATATAGGTCCGAGATTGGTCCATTGAATTTTCAATCCACACGAGTATGGTAGTGAAGAATTATCTAGAATCAATCTCACAATATAATATAGCCATTAACTGAGCCATTATAACCATTGTTGATTCAACAAATTAATCACATGATAATTCATGTAGTGTATAAAACAAAACATTAACAAGATTCTCATATAAAAACAGCACGCATACTATAGATATTAGGTATATATGATGCACACAAATAAAAATTCAAGAGCATATCAGAGCTAGTTCATGAATCCCGCCACATTTTATTTCACCTTCAAATTCATAATTTGTATTTCTGTATTGAAACTGTAACCTATAACTAGGGATCGTATATCAATTATTCACATACCTGTTGATATTTCTGACGAGTATTTATAGTCATAACATCTTGAACTAGACCTCAAAATGGCCAGTCCAGTTGGCGTTGTTGGCGTTGGCCGATGAGTAAATGTCGGAATGTCCTCATTGGTCACAACTGATCACGTGATACACTAGAGCCCGGTGGACTGACGAAACAATCATAATAGCGCGGGTTATTTGAATACTTCTTTGTAAGTACATTTTTGTTGTGTCAGAAACATAACTTTCCTTTCAGTTATTTTATAGGGAATATTTGGATGATACAGATATATGTCTTTTGTTAACATGTTTTATCCGTGCATTTGAAACATCACAGACACACTGCTCCGCATGTGTACGATATATTTCTAGAACGTATCTTTTGAATGTTTCAAATGTTACCTATTACGGTTCCGTTGACATGTTTCAGACACCTTATGTGTTTACTGGGTAGACCCCTGAAGAACCGCCATACTGGTACAAATGACCTAATATTTTGTGTCCCATCTACCGGTCTATAATCCCCACTATTAGATGTCTATAATTGATGCACGGGATAAGCGATGGCGCTGCCAGGCTGGCTGTTAGCCCGGCGCATCCACCCGCCTAATTTCCACGGACAATTGACTCGCTCAAATTGTATATGAGGGATTAGCCATAGTTATGGAACGGAACGACGTAAATTCGTGATACAGAACTTACTATAGTTGAGATTAGTTTAATTGCTGCGTCCCGACAAACAACTTGCTCCGTTATAAGTTTCGGCGCTGTTTAAGTACCAAAGTACCAGATGGAATCCCTCATCATGTATGTGGAATTAGTTGTTTCGTTTTATTAAAACCGCACGTTAAACCACCAACTGTTCTAATTAATCGTCATTTGAACTTTACAACTCGCATCGTCTGAATTATTTCGCTTAGTATTCGTGACAAAGGTGCACTTCACATTTTCGCTGTGAATTATTCAGGACGAATTGGGGATTGGTTCAACCGACCGAACCGACGGAAGTCACACTGTGGAGTACATCGGATACAGTGGCACAACGACAGAGGACAAAGGGGTTCAGAACAAACAGTGCTTCTCGATGGGCATACAAATAAAACTTGCATTGATTATATTGTAACGAAGCATTTTTTTAGAGCTCCGTTACTAAGCACGGCTAAAGTATATTCAACCTAACTTTGGTACGTCCCTGCCTATTTGGGGTTTCTATTAATTCTGGTCAGGCAAAATATTTCATTCCCTGTTAGAAAGTAAGGTATATACCCAAAGCTACTGGAATTCACGTCAACATCATGCATAAAACATAACAGAGTTTTTCTCTAGATTTTATAAAAAGGGTGAGAAGTTCTGGTGATACTTTTTGTAAAAGACGAGAAAGAAATGAAGATCGGGATGGGAAAAACCAAATCATTTTTTGTATCAGGAACGAAATAATCCCTCAGATTTTCGGTCCAGTTTCAGTTCATCAGACAAAAAAACCGCGCCTTTCTTACTGGGCTTTTTCGTCTAGTTTGGTCATACATTCGAGATCTATAAAAAGGCACATGAAGCTCTCATCGGGGCTTGATCCTGTTCTCCCGTAAGACTTGTGACTTTTATTTATTTTTATTTATTTATTTATTTATTTGGTATATACATCCAGCAGGCCGAAGCCCAATTACAGGAGTACTTAATAAATATTACATGTGGTTGACTTACAGGTTATAGGTTAGTCAGAAACCAAACTGGAAACGGTTTGTCTGAATTGTGTCCGAGTAAGAAAAAAAATGTCAACTGAGCCTAGCTTATTATAATTTCTGCTCATTGAGTTTATTGGTGAATGAAAGTGATGTTGTGTATTAGGTACATTGAAGTGGAATGTATTGTGATACCGAGAAGATTGTCGTGGTATATTAAAGTTGATTAACGAAAGTAATGTCGAAGAATCTATGGTGTTGTGTATAATTTTGTACATAAATAGTAGATCATTGATTTCTCTTCTTTTTCTTAATGACTGTGTCTTAAACTCGCTCAACAGGAGATCATAATTGTAATTTCTTTCAGGGTAACGTTTATATTTTTTATAAAATAAATATTTTAAGAACTTTCGTTGAACCATTTCAATTGCCGAAATTGTTTGTTGGTGGTACGGGTTCCATATTTGACTGCAGTATTCCAGTTTGGTTCTAACTAAGGTATAGTACAATTGACAGAGTGCATCCAACGATTCAAATTCACTACAAGTACGAATTAAAAAACCTAATGATTTCATGGCTTTGGAAATTATTGTTTCATAATGATTTGTAAAGGTTAGTTTACAGTCGTATGTGACACCCAGATCCTTGTGTTGTGTGACTCGTGACAGTAATTCCTCGTTAATGGTATAATTGTACATTGAGGGATGTTTTTTCGTGAATAGGTCATAATTTTACATTTACTGACATTAAGAGATAGTTTATTTACTGTACACCAGTCTTCCAACAAATTTAGGTCATTTTGTAGTGAAATAGAGTCTGTTGGCCCTCAATCCGTCTGAATAGTTTCATATCATCAGCAAATACAAGGGTATCGGATTCAATTTTAGTGCAGATATCATTTACAAATAGCAGAAAGAGTAGCGGTCCCAGGTTTGAGCCCTGTGGTACACCGGATGTTGCCGTAAACTCATAGGATTTCACTCCTTCATAGTCAACGTAGAGTTTGCGATTTTTCAAATACGTTTTAAGATATTAATGAGATTCTTAGTAAAACCAAAAGATATTAGTTTGTCTAGGAGCCTGTTGTGCGATACGCGATCGAACGCCTTACTAAAATCTGTGTAGATTACATCTACCTGAGATCTTGAATCGAGTGCTTCGGATACAAATTCTGTAAATATACACAGATTTGTCGAAGTGCTACGACCTTTCATGAAACCGTGTTGGTGTTGGGAAATGAGATGGCGAGTGTGAGCATACATCAGGTCGGCCACAATTATCTCGAATAATTTTGAGAGGGCAGAAATCAGTGCAATAGGTCTATAGTTTGTGACCTCTGTTGGTTTTCCTGTTTTGAAAATGGGACATATGCGCGAAAATTTCCAAATTTCAGGGAATGTTCCAGTTTTGACAATAAGATTGAAAATTACAATGAGGGGTCACATATTGTATGAATACATTTTTTATTACTTTGGGCGGGATATTGTCAGGCCCAGATGTCCACTTGTTCTTGAGTTTTGCATGCATTAATAATATGTTCTCTTGTTATTTTGGTAGATCCAGGTAACTGCTATTATTCGTGTCATTTCTACCATTTGCCAATGTATCGCATACTGAATTGGCATCCTCTTTAATATACACACTTTTGAAGTGATCTGCAAAGGAATCCATAATTCGTTGTGGATCAGCGATCTCTATCCTTTGTAGTTCATTTTGCCTGGTATGCGAGATTTTTGCTTTTTCAAATTAATGTAATTCCAAAAATTTTGAGGATTGGATTTTATGTCGTTTCTGATTTTCGATAAAAGATCGATAAGCCTCAGCAATCTCAGATTTTATAGATTTCCTTAAATTTTTCATTCGGGATAGGTAGAAGTTTAGTTTATGTTTGCGATACATTCCCAAATAGTGATTTTTGATTTCAATTTGTAAATTATGTTTTGGGTAAACCAAATTGGATATTTAAAGTTTTTTGTTTCGATAGTGGTACACATTTTTGATCATGTTTGTTAATGAGTTACTGAAAATCTGACTAGCAGTGTTAACATCTGGGCATGAGTCAATTATAGTCCAGTTGAACTCGGTCAGAAGTCGAGTAAGTTTGCCCCAGTCAATTTTTTTGAAATTTAAACGATTTATGCGGGAGGAAAAGTTACTTTTGACATAAGGAATATCTTGGAATTCAATAACAAGAGCTGGGTGGTGGCAATCTAATGGTACTAAGGGGTCACTTTCACAAGTCACTGAGCAGTCAACTGTTGATGGTGATATTACTAGATCTAATATTCTATCATTGAAATTTACATTTTTATTATGTTGGACAAGATCCGAGAATGCTAGGAAGTAGTTAAGCCGAGCTACTAGTTTTGTAACAGGAATATTATTGTCGTCATAGCATTTTTTCAATTCTGAAATATTAAAATCCCCTAGTATGATAGAACGGTTGATGTCTCTGAAGTTTTCAAATGTTTCTAACAGTGCTTCATATTCTATCATGCTGGAGTTTGGTGGAATGTAGACGAGTATAATGAAAAATGATATGTTACCTTCTAGAGTGATTTTATACAAACTAAGTCAATTTTCTCCACTGGTGTTTCTATGTTATACTGTTCAGAAAGAATAGTATTCGCATCCGTAGCCAAAAGCACTCCGCCTCCTCGTCCGTTCAGCCTGTCTTTTCGATATACAATATAATTGTCCGGAAAAAGTTCACTATCTAGAACACCATCCTTCAACCAAGTTTCACAAATAGCTAAAACACTGTAATTATTTGAGGCGACACCTTTGTAAAATGAGTGAGTCTTGGTATTAAGTCCTCTACAATTTTGATAATACACTGTCAATGGGTCATTTTTGCGTAGTCTGCTGGATGAGTTTAGACATTTTTTGAAGCAATGAATGGAATGTTGTTTTTATATTTCATCACCAGGTTGGTTTCACCTTGCAGCCTGCGCTGGTCCAGTTCTTTGCGTACATTCAATTGGTAATCTCTCTGACAAATGGTTTGATCTTGCCTGAAGTAAGAGTTTTTGAATATTTGTCTGGGTCCTGACTGAAGTTTTTTATTATTCCTCAAAGATGGGTACTTTTTTTTTTTTCGGAGAAGATGATCTTGATCGGTCTGCATTTTGTTGCATCATTGTTTACTTTTCCCAAACGATAAGTTTTCACGTCATTCATATTGAATGATGGTATCAGAATTGAATTATCCTTCTACTTCATTCTCAGAATTTTCGGGAACTCCAAATAACAATACATTATTTTCTCTACGTCTCATTTCATCAATTTCTGAGATGATTTTTACTGGACTATAGACGTTCCCTTCATTTCCTTCCTTGGCTTTTTTGTCCACTGTCTGAGTTTGTTTCTTGTGCTCATCTCTCATTTGGGTAATTTGGGTCTGTAGGTCATTAATTTTTTCTTCATATATACCAAGTTTTTCTTCCAGCTTGGTGAAGATACCTGCCGAGACACTATCAACAAGTTTTTTTATAAAAAACTCATCTGTGCACAGTTGTTTTATACACACGTCGGCAGCCGATCGCAGCTCGGCAACTTGTTCACGTGTTAACGGCATTTGTTCACAAAGTTCAAATCAGTTTGATTTTTTTTTTTTTTTGACTGTAGAATCACCTCACTTTATCAAGTAACCTCAGTCAAAACTTTCAATATCTTAGTATACTTTTGCGTATGAATTAGAGCAGTATTTAAGGAGCATATAAAATCACAACCACACACCATGAACTCAAATATATTAAAAAAAAAAAAAAAAAAAAAAAAGACTTGTTACTTGAATCCAGTGGTGATACGAAATCCGTTTAGAAGTAAAAGTGAAAAGTGTGAAAAGTAGATTCGAGTTCCAGTAGCGTTGAGGTACCTATCCGTAAGTGGAAATAGTAAATAATTTGTATTGGAGCTGGGTTTCTCCGTGTGCTGAAGCACTTGAAGTTTATTATTTCTACATTTATTATTTGATTTGGTGCAATTAATTTTCCGGGCGTTTACATATTATTATATGTATTATTATTATTTCATTTAGTTAATTATCTGTCGTGGCATTTACAGTTTATTTCTGTCAAAGTATTCTTTATTTGAGTTAATTCGTTGCCTGAGAAGTTAAATATATTTTCTGCATTATTATAATTTCCGTTATTCGAGCATTTGCCAAACGTTTAAGTTGGTCAGAAGACTACAGAGTGAATATTGATTTATTTTATTTTTGGGTGGTTCAATCGAACTTTTTGTGAAATCGATTGAGTGTTTAATTTAGGTAGTATTGACATTTTGGTCAATTGTTGGTTATTTTTACGGGTAAAAAAATATGATTTATTTGCCAAATTGAACAGTGGAAAGTAGACCATTTTATTTTGAGCTCTGGCAAGTGTTTTCTTTTTCTTGTCAAGGGAAATCTTACCTAAATAGTGCTTTTATTTGCCCGTTATTAAAATTATTGAGTTATGTTTTCAGTTATTTGAGTTCAGGGAAAACGCCGAATGCAAACAACTGACGCGAATATTTACATCACTTAAATCAGTGAATTTCAATTTTCTATTGTCTTAAGTTCGGGGAAAACACCGAATTTAAGCAATTGACGTATAAACCAATTACATAACAATAATTATTGGTCCCCGTTGTCCCGATTCAGGCACTAACCAAATCGGAACATCGGCCGCGATAAAGGCGTTGAAAAGTTTATATGTCCCTGAAAATACATGCCGAGCAAAACAAAATTCACGAATTTCACAATTTATAGTTATATTCAGGAGGAATAATTCATAATAGCGACTTGAGAAGGTGATTTGGGTACATAAACGATTTGGATTACATTGTGGGGAAATAAGGGATTTTATAACACGAAAATACTGTGAGGCTTTGTCGTCTGTATCCACGCCCATTTGTTAATATTGTCTAAGCTCAGGAAATCACCGAGCATAAACAATAGGAAAACAAAGGCAAAAATATAATTCTTGTTAACGAGAACATTCAAAGTATCAATGGACATTACAAAAATTGTACCCTAATAAATCTAACAGATTTTGCATATTGTATTAATTTGCTTGGATCCAAAATTAAAGAACTAATACCAACTGCGGAGAATCAATTTCAGTACATGTTAAGAAATGTGAATGATCAGTATTGAATACATTGACAGTTGACATTGAGTTGCTTTTCTCTTAGCGTTATAATAAAATTATCTTTCCCAGTTCCAACGCTTTTTTCCTTCTCGGAGACGACAATACATTCATTATTTTTTGTTCACACTCATCCCCTGATGATTGTTTGCATTACCACAGTTTACAGCTGAAGAAGCAGTTCGCTCACTTGGCCAAAATGCACGTTCCAAGGTAACATCTACTCCAGGCAAACAATTCAGGATGCGCAGAAGACTGTACGCGATTATCGCTCTTCGAAGTATCCGAAAAATGTCCGTATTAGTAACACAATAACACGCGGTATGCGCGAGGGATACAAATCAGAGTTGCGCAGTGTACAAACGGGAACATAAAGATCAAAGTGTCGTGGATTGGCCTATACTGACATCTGTTGGTGACCTATTGATGTACACGAAATTTCGTGTCATCAGGTCTAAGCTTCACCCCACAAATTATAGGTGTCACCTCTATAGTTTTGAGCATTTCACATTTTCATACTTGCCGGTAGGTATTACCACTATGAGATTTTTGGTACGAATTTGAGAAAAACCACAATCCGTCTTGATGATTGGGAAATCATGATACAGCTGTAGGCGGATGGTGGCTTTCTTGGATTCGTAAGAAATATATATATATATATATATATATATATGTATATATATATATATATATATATATATATATATATATAGGTAGGAATTTTATTATTATTCTTTATATTTATTATTATTTTTATAAATATTTTCGCACCTCGTTGGGCACCAAATTGTTATGAAATAATGATAGCTTTCAAATAATAATTGTTAATTTTTCCACACGTTATTGTTATTGCACCACAAATATTTTCTCCCTGTATAAATATAAATATTTTGATTTCGATTTTGATATCCCTCTAATACTTATGTAGGCAATTCAGCTCCGCGATAGGAAGCCAAATGTTATATTGTGATATGATAATAGCTAATTGTTATGAAATAATAATTGCCAGCTAACGTTACTGTTTTCTCGCCACGTTGTTGCCAATTATTATTACTTTTCTTACCACGACTAATCTCAGTTGGTACGCCTTCGCCCCAGGAGTCGGTACTGCCAATAGAGCCACTGCCTGTCTAGATGTCACTCGAACTATTTCAGTTCAGTGTTTATAAGTGAGATTTCAGCATATCATTGTGGAAAATAAACCAGAAATGATCAAAAAACAATTATTTCCTTTATTCAGGAAAACTTATATCAACCTGGCCTACGATAGATAACTTATAACTATGAGCAATTGACACATTTTCATAAAATAATGGAAAACAGTGATGGATATGTGAATATAACCTCACTTTTTTCTTTTGAGTTGGAAGAATTCTTTTATAGTTCAATACCAAATCATAGAGTTCTTCAGAGATACGAGTTATTTTGTGAAGAGATTCAGTTTGTGATGTGCACTAAAAGAGTTTATACCTGGAACTGGAATGTCGCTGATGCAATACCTGGCATAATCTGAATTCCTGTTTCATCCACTCCCTCTCAGGAACTCACCATTTCAAAAGGAACCATCCAAAATCCACGAAATCAGCTTGAACAAGTTTTCATGTGGAGAACCAAAAAAAGGTAATCTTCTTTTATCCTTGTTTATTTTGTGTCGAGATTATTCAGAGGTTGTATTGGTTTTTTATTGTTGAAAAACTACCTTCTCATTATTGAAAATCCTAAATTTCTTTCTTTTTAATTTCTTTACGTGGCTTCTCTTAAAAAAAAATTTTCCATCTCCTCAATTTGTTTTTTCCTTCCCTGGATACCATTTCTCTTTTGTCCATTTTATTTGAATTTTCAAACTCGCGCACTTTCTTGTCGAACTTTCACTATTTTGGTGTTATTTGAGAAAACTTATGAACTAATATATTTTACATTTCTTATAAACTAAATACAATATTTGATGATAATTATTTTTAACATTTTCCAGTTCTTACTTTTCCACAATTTCAAATCTTTTATCTCACCATCTCTGTTCCCTGATTGGCTATTGTCATCAAGAAGTTTCTTGTTCTCCCATTGGCTATTTTTAGTTAGATACAATTTCATATGCTGTAGTTTCAACCTTATAATTTTGTTGATCACATTTAATCCAGAATAATTTTGTAAATCTAGACTTTTTATTATATTTTAAACAAATATAGGTTGTAATCATTTTTGAAAATGTATGAAAATGATTGCATTATAGTATTTACATATTTTTACCTATCAATATAATACAGAGGCTTCATAATGGAAATAGAATCTCAAAAAAATTGTAAAACAATTTCTCATGAACTACTAACTATTAAGTATTTATTATTTTTGTGTTTCTTTTAAGAAATTATTTCTTTTTCATCTTTAAAATATATTACTGGTCCTTCCTAACATAACAATATATATATATATATATATATATATATATATATAAATGAATGTTTCTTTGTTTGTATACATACCGATTGCAATGAAACTTTGGAGAATTATTGGGCGTACGTCCGTGAAGTATTCTGAATTAGTAAATCCATTTTACAGTAGGTGACGCACGAGTCGTTTCAACAAATGAATGTATTTTATATAGTTTAGCGGCAGTTCATATGTTTTCGGACATTTCAGTTGTGGTAACATAACAAATGATGTTGTTTGTGGAATTCCAATAGATATCACATGCCTTTTCTTTGCTTTTTCCAAGTGAATTTGTAATAGTCGTCACAAAGCATTAATTTGGCTGTTAAATCAATTATGCCTCCCTAACAAAAATGATTGGTCGTTTGAAACAGTCGACAATGGGAAGCAAGACTGGAAACCGTTCGATCCAAACGAACACTGCACGCTGATTTGAATCTTGGTTGATTCCATTTTAATGATATAAGTTGAATTCATTCCAGAATTTATCAATTAAGAAATTAATTGTAGTATAGCTCTCAATAAAGATAACTTTAATATTACCTCGTACGACACAAAGGAAAAACTGTATTTTTAAAAGTCATATAAACTTAAGAGCAAACAATGGCGCGTCACAAGAAACAGTCGAATTTCTTTCTCGGCCTGCCCAGCTATAGTTTGTAGGCATATATTTACCAAGAGTGGGAGTGCAGATAGTGAACTATTGGAATATTGGCAAGACTGCTTCAGTGCGGTCTCAATTTAATTTAGATTTGGATATTCTTTCGCGATCGTGAATCGGTTTTTTGCAAAAACCAATATTTCATGAGAGGATATTTTTTGTATAGACTCGTTGGTCCCATGCGAATTCGGGAATCTCTTAATTTTTCTTATTCATCATGTCATATCACTTTTTTCTCAAAAATCATCAAAATCAAAAATCTACAGAAATGCGTTGTATCGATTTGTTAAAAATATAAACAGGATGTTCATGAAATCAGATGTGGAATCATCTGCGACTGAAAGATAAACTTCAGTCACTATCTTCCATCGTCAAGATAACCTCTTGTGGGGTATTCATGTTGAAAAGGGAAACATTCTCAATTGAATATTGATAGAAAGATTTTTCTGGGAATTGAATCATTTGCTCAAAAAAAAAAGTTGAGAGGTGTTAAGAGACACCCGGATGGAACGAAGTTCCTTTCGATTAATTAGTGAAGGAATTGTAATAATTTTTTTTAAGTTATAATAATATTTTTTTATTATTAACAAATATAATGTCATATAAACTTAATCAGTAGGCTCAATTTTAGTACATACGCATTGATATTGTAATATTAAAATAAAACTTGCTTTTAAATGTATTAAAGTTATGACGCGTACACTTGCTAAACACACAATAATGGAGAGATTATAACGCGTATGACTTGGTTAGCACAATAGTAAAGAGAGGTTATAATGCGTACTTGCTAAAAATACATAAGAATTTATTATGGTCTATATAAAATCTCTACTTACCTAACTCCATCAGCAATATCCGGAACTTGTGCAGAAACACTGTCAGGATTCATTATTGTTATTATTTTTCAATATTCATTATGTACAAAAAACCTGTATACACTCAACAAAAATAATCGTCGCGACACCACACTGTTCAATGCGAAATAGAAAGACGAAACGAAAATAACTGGCTTGCTTTCTATGAGAGAGAGAGAGAGAGACAGACAGAGAAACACGCGCACGCCGCACGGCTTACAACTACAGCAAAAAGTGCCGTTACAACTTTTGGTCTTAATTTATTCCGTCTAACCCCCTTTCGCAACGCGTGATAAGGAACTTCGTTCCAAAACTTTTATTTTTTTTAAACTGAAGGCTTAAAACCGATTTCCGTTTCATCAAGGTAGTGTTTGCTCTTAAACTATTATCTTAACATTCCCCTGCGGAGGTGTTGCAACTCTTTCAACACTTCATCAGCGGTACTTGATACTGATATTTTTTCCACCTCATTGACTCCTCCTAACAAGAAAATTAAAAAAAACTTTTCCCATGTAGAATAGTACATTACATAATGCTAAAAGTTTAATGATAGTCAACCTTGTTTTGCTATATATTCTTCATATCTTGGAATTAAATACTTTGTTAGACACGTCCTGTTTGTATTCTTTTTCATTAATAAATAAAAAAATCAATGAATAGGCAACCAACAGATTGCTTATTGTTATTTTTCAGAAACACAATGTGTGTAATTTGCATCGGAGTGAAGTAAAGGTTGACAACCGTCGATTTATTCTGAATTTCAGGCATCTATCTTCCCGTGGAACTCCACAAAAAAAACGGAAAAATATTTTTAGGATGTGTAGACCCTAAAGGGAATTGGCTGATTTTCCCCTGCCTCTTCCCACTTTCACATTGAGTGGATCCTAATAAAGTTCTGTTCAGTTCATATAAAACGTCATAAAACTTTTATCCAATTAGACCACAAAGACGAAGTAGCATCCAGACGAGAGTTAAAAACATAAGCAGTAACGTACATGACATTTCCATCAGTAGAATTAAAGCTCTTTTGTCTGGGGAGGCGGTGTAAAAACTTAGGGAAAACGCGAACTCGTTTTCACAATTAAATTTGTTGTCGTTTGGAATCTCCAATTGTTTTTGTTGTGTTCCGACAAATGTCAGCCCCATATCAGCTGTCACTTGTTTGAAATCACAGAGGAACAGACCAACTGGGAGAGTGATAGATGCGGAATGCAGTGGTGGATAAGTAGTAATTCCAGGGGGGTTCAATGATATTAATTCTGAACTGGGTTAGGTTGGGATATGATGTGGAAAATCAGTATAAAACCACTTTTATTAGAGAAATTGATCAATAAAATCAATAATACCGTTGAAAAAAACTATTTTCGCCATCAATTCTTCGTTAAAAATATCTTTAAAAATCGGTAAATTATCCGTTCGCTCGAATTGGCATTTCGGTAGCGTGACGTCACGATACTGTTGGGACTCGGACCGACCGCATGCATCGTGTAGAAATGACAGTCGATGAAGAAGATGTCATTCAAAACGTTTACAATACATGCGTTTTATATATAAGAAAGAAATGATTTATTTTCAGAGAACCTAAGTCTACTTGAAAGAACTACTTGAGGCTACATTGAAATCATAGTATAAAATAACATATATACATATAAAATCTGCAAAGCAGAACCACAAAATAGATTTTAAAGGCAATAAATACAATATAATGCAATGAAATGCATTAAAAATCAAGAAAATTCAAGGAAAATTTATGAATAAGCTGTGAAGCTGTCAGTAAGGAATTCGTTTAAATTGTAATAGGCCTTCCGAAGCAGTAGCACTTTCACCTCTTTACGAAACTTTTCGTTTCCATTTATTTTTCTGATGGAAAGAGGAAGGTGATTGAATAGCTTCTTCCCATTGTAATTAAGAGTTTTTGATTTGTGTTGCCGAGGGGATAGGATACGAAAGGCGAGTCCAGTGGTTGGACTCTGACATAATGGTATCCTTGTGTTTTTTGTGCAGCAAGCTGACAGTTTCCAGAAGGAAAAGGCAGGCTAATGGCAAAATTCCTTGTGATATAAAAAGTGATCTACACGAATCTCGCACTCCTGCTCGAGATACAAGTCTGAGAGCCCTTTTTTGTATTTTAAATACAGCATTTGTTAAATACTCGGAGCTTGCATCCCAGAAACATATTCCATAACGCAAGTGCAAAGTATGTATTTCTTGCTGACTGAATGTGGAGAGTCTTGGAAACATCTCTTATGGCATAGCAACTTGAGGACAGTTTTTTGCATAATCTGTTAATGTGAATATAGTCCTAAAAATTTATTCTCTTGCTTTGAGTTAACAATTTGTCCATTTAGAGAGACATGGTCTATATTACATTTAAATGTTAGGAGATTTGTTTTTGAGACATTGAAAGTTTATAGATTTGCATCACACCAACTTTTGACTACTTTTAGATCATTTTCTATATTGTTTCGTAAAGTAAGCATGTTGTTATTATGCCACAGTATAGACGTATTATCCGCGAAAATAGTGAACTTTCCCTGAATTGATATGTCGGCCAAATCGTTAATATATATTAAAAAGAGTAATGGTCCGAGAACAGACCCTTGAGGGGCTCCGCATTTTACTTCCATTCCAACAGACGTACTACTATTGAAAGTTACCATATATACCCGACCAGATTGGTACGATTCAAACCATTTTAAAATGTTCCCCCTAATCCCATAAATTTCGAGTTTTTTTGAGTAGAATTTTGTGATCTACGCAATCGAATGTTCAATTGAAGGTGGAGTTCATCAAGAAGGGCAAACATTGCATCGTTTGTGCTACTCGAACTGTTTGGAATGAAGAATTTTATTCATTTCTAGAAAGTTCAGAATCTTTTGTTTTATTAATTTTTCATAAATTTTTTGGGAACTTACAACTAGAAATTTATTGCACTACTCTTCTTTTACGCTGTCGGAAACCACCTGAAAATTCATAGAACTTGTCACTAACTTTTGTACCAACATTTTTAAGCAGCAGCCCTTTTTTTGTTTTCAGCGGGTTGTAAACATGCCATAGCTTTTTTAATGTGGTCATATCGTCAGAACGAAGAACCTGCTCTTACCGAAGTACTGTACTACTGGAAAAAATCCGTTTTATCTACAGTAAGAACAAAAAAGTCCCATCTGAATTCGATAACACGGATTCCAAGAAGGCCGCGTGACTGATCGACGTCACGCCAAACAATCTAGAGTTATCCAGTGACCACTCGACGGGGATGTTCTGGCTATTATAACATTATACAAGCGTCGGCGCGTGTGGCGAATTGAGTTATTAATGTCAAAGTTGTGTAATTGGGAAGTGGCAATAAGCGGAAATTAATTATTCAAGTATTTCAATTAGAGACAAACCCCAGTTTCTTAACAATACAGGATGTTTCATAATTAGTGTCCGATATTTTACAGGACGATTTCCAGATATTTATAAGGTGAAAAGTTCATACAAGCATGGGTCCGCAACGCCTTAATTTTTTATATACGAGGTATTATAATATGTAACTGGAAAGGTTTAAAAATGTTTTTGGATGTCCTAATTATTATACTCCTATGTAGTAATGTAATAATTATACCTTGGATAATATTTCGTAATAATTATACTCTTTCATGTAATAAGGTGTGAAATAAATTGTTCAAACTTTGAAAAGCCTATTTAAATTGAAAGGGAAACATTCTCAATTGAATATTGATAGAAAGATTTTTCTGTGAATTGAAAAATCCACGATTAAAATGAAATTATTTTTTTTTGTGAATGTCTAACAGAAAACAACTACTTCCCCGGCTAAAGCCACGCTGGACATTGAACTACATCTGATAGATATTCTGAAAAGGCCCTAACTCAAAAGAAAAAATCTGAAATAAAAAATTTGCATTTTTATTCAGATAGTTATTTGATTTTATATTCCAGTCTTAATTAAGAATCAAAAGATATGAGGCAAAGAGAATGTTTTCCAAAAGAGATATCACCAGAAATCATTCGTAACATTGACGCAGGAGAGACATCGCATTCACTAGGTCTTCAATACATTTTTGTCGACGAAATTCTATTTCACGCTTCCACGATCTATCAACCTATTTAAATTCTTATATGTAGATAGTTGTATTGTTCTCCTGTATATTGTTATTAATTTTAGTTAAAAGCTTTGTCAAAAGGGTTATTTCACTTATGACAATAAAGTATACTTTGAATTGAATTGAATTAAAAATTTATTTTTATTTTGGTTTTTTGTAAGAATTTTCAAAATAATGTCGATATTTGGACGAACATTGGTGTTTGAGCCCTTAATTGTAGGGGTCGCCACCTATAGGTATTTGTCTCTTTTGGGGAGTCACAACTTTGTCGTGCGTGTATGTATCACATTTTCTAGAAGTAAAATCGATTCCTCTATCATTTTTACGTGAAAGAAGTATGCTTTTCAAAAGTCTCTACAAGCAGCCGTTTTCGAAATATTTTGATTTAAATTAGTCGATGCACCCAATCTTCTTCTCATTGATTGGCGAACTCTTTGAAAATAAAAGTATCAAGTAGGCTAGTAAATTTATTCCAATGTATTTTCTGTGCTCTCATGTCAAAAATAATATATTGCCGAATAGTTCAAGAGTTTTATTTATTATTATTATGATTATTCGTTAAAAAAATTTCAACTTTACCAATGCAGAGTATGCTGACATACATTTGACATACGGACTTGCTAACGGAAATGCATATGAGGCTAGACGTCTGTATCAGGAGCGTTATCCGAACTCCTACTTCAAAAACGTTTTCAAGAATTCACGCTCGGTTAAGGGAAACAGAAAGTTTTGAGAAAGCCAGTCATCTGTCGGGTGCACATCGGATGGTAAGGACCTCAGGAACCGAGGAACCAGTTCTTAATCTGGTAGGAGAACACCCAGAAACAAGCTGCAGAAAAATAGCGCTGACGTTAAACATTTCTCATGTTCTGGTATGGATAATTTTAATTGATAATTTGTTGTACCCCAACCATATTCAAAGAGTTCAGGCACTACTCCCTCGTGACTTTCCGTTACGTATCAACTTCTATCGTTGGTTTCTCCAATGCCTTATTCAAAATCTTTTACTTGAAAATCAAATCCTGTTTACCGACGAAGCAAATTTCTCACGCAACGCTATACGCAATTTTCACAACAATCATTTGTGGTCAGAGGAAAACCCCCATGCGATACAGGAATCACATCTTAAATCCTTAATTTACTAGACACCTATCCAAAATGAAAAAGAATTAAGTAATCGAATAATTAACTCTTATAGAACGATTCAAAATACTCCAGGAATTTTCCAAAGAGTGCGCGAATCAATGAGAAGAAGATTGGATTCGTGCATACAGGCAGGATGTGGTCATTTCGAACATTTATTGTGATTTAGATTTATATCTAGTGTTCCTTTGTTTATTGTTGTTTAAAAATTATCGCTTGAAATGTTTCGATGTTGAATAAAAAAAAGTTTTCAAAATTGTTTCACTTTTTGACAAACGATTTTTCTTCTAGAAAATGTGATACATACATGCACGACAAAGTTGTGACCCAAAAGAGACAAAAACTGTAGGCGGCGCCACCTACAATTAAAAAATCCCCAAATATCAATTTTCGTCCCAAAATGACATTATTTTAAAAATTATTTCGAAAAAACAAAATAAAAATAAATTTTTAACACCTTGTATATCAAAAATGACTCATTACATAACACCCTGTATAAATGGACCCATTAAACATTGTTTGAGTCAAATTTCAATTACAGCGAAAATTTGCTGATTTTCAAAAACGAATTTTTCGAAAATTAGCAAATTTTTGACAAACACATGCATCGATTAATTTAAATCAAAATATCTCGAAAGCCGCTGCTTGTAGCCACTTTTGAAAAGCATACCTTTTTCACGTAAAAATGATAGAGGAATCGATTTTTCTTCTAGAAAATGTGATACATACATGCACGACCAAGTTATGACTCCCTAGGGGAGACAAAGACCTGTAGGCGGCGCCCCCTACAATTAAGGGCCAAACTAAGATCAAATTTGAAATTCTCATATTTAAAAACCCCCAAATATCAGTGTTCGTCCAAATATCGACATTATTTTTAAAACTATTTACAAAAAACCAAAATAAAAATAAATTTGTAACATCCTGTATATAAAAAATGAAGGCCCTGCGGAGCCATGCTTATATGAACTTTTCACCTTATGAATAACTGAGGAATTGTCCTGTGAAATATCGGACACTCATTACGTAACTCCCTGTATAATAAAAATAAATAATAGTTTAAAAAAGCTAAAAAACACGCTTTTATAGAAAACCAGACTAAAAAAATAGAAAATAAGAAAAAAAAATATTTAATTTTAAAAAAAGCGTGGGGTGCATGGTATCCCCTAGGCCAACAATTGCCTGCGATCTGACACATTTCTTACTTTACTGCCCTAGGTGTGTAATATACTATATAATTATTGATACCATGCACCCCACGCTTTTTTTAAATAATTTTTATTTTTTTTATTTTCTATTTTTTTTAGTCTGGTTTTCTATAAAAGCGTGTATTTTAGTTTTTTTAAACATTATTTATTTCCTACTTTTTAGTGTGGTTTATTTATAAAAGCGTGTTTTTTAGTTTTTTTTAAACTATTATTTTAATTATTTTTTTGCAAATAAAAAAATGGAATAATCTTATCAAATTAGGTAATCATAATCTCCGCAACCCCCACATAACAATTTTGAATAGAATCAGACCATAATCACAAAACTCGGCCGCCATTTTAAAGCCGCCATTTCGAATTTTTCAATTAATCGACCCCAAAAACCCCCACATACCAATTTTGAATAGAATCAGACCATAATCACAAAACTCGGCCGCCATTTTGAAGCCGCCATCTTGAATTTTTCAATTTTCACAAAAGAATCATAATATTCGACCCCAAAAACCCCCACATACCAATTTTGAATAGAATCAGACCATAATCACAAAACTCGGCCCCATTTTGAAGCCGCCATCTTGAATTTTTCGATTTTCACAAAAGAATCATAATATTCGACCCCAAAAACCCCCACATACCAATTTTGAATAGAATCAGACCATAATCACAAAACTCGGCCGCCATTTTGAAGCCGCCATCTTGAATTTTTCAATTTTCACAAAAGAATCATAATATTCGACCCCAAAAACCCCCACATACCAATTTTGAATAGAATCAGACCATAATCACAAAACTCGTCCACCATTTTGGAGCCGCTGTTTCGAATTTTTCAATTTTGACAAAAGAATCATAATCTCCGACCACCAAAACTCTCAGATACCAAAACTCGTACGCCATATTGGAGCCGCCATTTTGTTTTTTTTCACACAAAATGCATTGTCACCGGAATTATGTACACCTGCCAAATTTCACATCATTCGGACGTCTGGAAGTGGGTCAAAATCGTGCCCAAAGGAGTCGGTTACAAACAAACATACAAGTGAAGCTAATATAAAGCGTGTAAAAAAAAAACCCCTTTACATGATTCTAATCGCTACTATTTTTTTTTCACCCCGCCCATGTGCGACCCATTCCAGCATCCCCATCCCTTCGACCATGGCCAGAAATTGAACTGGACCCGTTCTGCGACAGTTTCAACGAGTACGGGGAGCTAGATTAAATTTTTCATGGCCAGCTATTTCACCGTGGCGCTTCCCGCGTTACGGAAAACTCGGGAAAGCCGTAAAGGGAACGCGCCCCAAACTGGCTATAGGAAATAGCTGCCGAAACAAGGGCGCATCATGAAGGGGGCCGACAGGTGTTATTGTCGTCTACAGAGGAGATAGCCCGGAAATTTCTCACTCATCTATGTGTACATTCAAAATTAGGGGAAAGTGGGGCAGAGAGAAATACTTAACAAGTTAATTTTTTTATTTAAAAAAGATATTGAAAAATTTATCACAAACATTTTAATACAAGCTTTAATATTTCCTTAACAAAATGAAGAAACAGTCATCGAAAAAAAAGCTATGAAACATAACTAATAACATTTTTTTACCCTCCATTTTTTTTACTTTGCCTCACCATTGGGCAAAGTGGGGAGACCATGTAGGGTAAAGTGATATACAGTCAAAAACGATTTGTATAAACACTAAAGAATCGGAATTTCCCAATGATTTCCGTCATGCCCAAGTAGCACACAGAGGTCATAATTCGGTTGTACAGAGTCTACTAGACCTTTCGCAAAAGTCCATGACTTTGTCTTGTAATATGCTAAGACGTCGCTATGTATGCCAATACGACAAAAAAGCACACTCTTGCGACGTCACATCGACGTTATATAGTGGTAATGACTTGCCAATATAGACTTATATAAGCCAGTCACAAAAGGGTCGTTCTGTGGTCTTAGTGTAGTCATTATATCATTATGCATGAAGGTCATAATCTTTCTAATATAGTATTACAATATGTATACCATATCAAAAGATTTTATATAATATCAATATAATATATAAGTCAGCCTTCCTTTTCATGTTCATGATACTCTGTGACCGTGATAGTTATCGAGATAAAAATGATTTTCATGTATGTGTCTTTTAGAATTGTTCTGAAACTCTAGTGACCAAGCAAATCCATTTTCACGATCAAAATCCAATTCTACTAACTTAAAATTCATGCGCCTCGAAAATAAAGAGTGATAAATATTTATTTTCATTCCAGAAAAAATATATTTCATCAATTTTCCTCATTAATCGTTGAAATATGTAGACCATATTACGAAAGATACTTGATTAGCACATCTCCAATGATTTTTGAATTGATATAACACCCAGGGTCCCATATTTTTTATTTTAAATATTTTTGTTCCAATATGGCTACCAGAATGATGTTATCAGTCAATCGAAAAACATGGATGCCGCCCTTCTAGTGTCGAAAAGTTGTAATTACTCCGGTATGTACTATCATAGAATAGTTTACGAGTGTCTCAAAGACATCGCAATCCCAAGTAGCCCACAGAGGTCATAATTCGGTTGTACAGACGTCTACTAGACCTTTCGCAAAAGTCCATGACTTATGTCTTGTAATATGCTGAGACGTCGCTATGTATGCCAATACGACAAAAAGGCACACTCTTGCGACGTCACATCGACGTTATAAAGTAGTGGTAATGACTTGCCAATATAGACTTATATAAGCCAGTCGCAAAATGGTCGTTCTGTGGTCTTAGTGTAGTCATGATATCATTATGCATGAAGGTCATAATCTTTCTAATATAGTATTACAATATGTATACCATATCAAAAGATTTTATATAATATCAATATAATATATAAGTCAGCCTTCCTTTACATGTTCATGATACTCTGTGACCATGATAGTTATCGAGATGAAAATGTGTCTTTAAGAATTTATGTGTCTTTAAGAATTGTTCTGAAACTCTAGTGACCAAGCAAATCCATTTTTACGATCAAAATCCAATTCTACTCACTTAAAATTCATGCGCCTCGAAAATGAAGAGAGATAAATATTTATTTTCATTTCAGAAAAAATATATTTCATCAATTTTTCTCATTAATCGTTGAAATCTGTAGACTATATTACGAAAGATACTTGATTAGCACATCTCCAATGATTTTTAAATCGATATAACACCCAGGGTCCCATATTTTTTATTTTAAATATTTTTGTTTATTGTTTATTGTTATTGTTTATTTATTGACAAACCTCAAATCTCCATTGAGAGGACGTTTATATGCCGACGATCTTGTGATATATGGGAAAAGCAAAAATTTGGACACTTTATTTCTTATGACTCAAAGAGCTATCACAGACTTAGAACAATGGTCAAATGACTCCGGATTCAAATTCTCCACTACTAAGACACGCAGCATACTATTCTCTAAAAAAAACATATAGACCTTCCCACCTCTCATGCACCACAACCAGAACATTAAATCCGAACCATATATTCATTTCCTGGGCATGACCTTCGACCAGAAATTGAACTGGAAAATACATTTAAAGAATCTCATATCATCATGTCACCAAAGACTCAATCTTTTAAAAACTCTAGCAAACAAGGACTGGGGAACTGATCGGCAAACACTTCTAACGCTCTACAAAACACTGCTACGCTCTAAACTGGACTATGGCTCAATAGCATACTCGTCAGCAAACAAATCACTACTGAAGCAACTTGACACTATACAGAACTCTGCACTACGTATATCTTTAGGAGCCTTCTGCACAACACCAACCGAAAGTCTTCATTGTGAAGCTGAAGAACCACCTCTGCAAGATAGAAGGATATTACTGAGTCTAACCTATGCTGCCAAGCTGAGAGGATACCTAACACACCCCACTCGGGAGAACACCATACCCGGCAAATGTAGTCAGCTCTTTGAGAACAAACCAAGAACAACCAAACCTTTTTACGAGAGGACAAGGACCTACATCAACCAAACAAAAATAACACTACCAGAATGTTATCCCATCAAATTCAACCCTCCACCTCCATGGACACTACCTGAACCAAAATGTCCCAAACACCTCAGCCTAGCCAATAAATACTCAACCAATCCAACACTAATCAAAAACGAACTCAGTCTAATATTGGAGAACCCTGAAGACTTTGTGAACCTATATACAGACGCTTCGAAAACGAGCGAAGGCACAGGAGCAGCATTCATAGGACCCAACATGTCATTACAGTTCAAACTCCCCAACTCATACTCTGTATTCAATGGTGAACTATATGCCATTTACCGTGCCATCATGTTCATCAACACTTCTGATGACATGAAATTTCTCATTCTCACTGATTCCCTCAGTTCACTCGAATCCATTCAACAGTTGTACCCCACCAACCCACTAACACTCAAAATAAAAGAAGAACTCCATGAAGCAAAAATGAAAACCAAAGAAATTGAATTCGTCTGGATACCATCACACGTAGGAATACCCGGAAACGAAGAAGCAGACAAGAGAGCAAA
Source organism: Gonioctena quinquepunctata (assembly GCA_018342105.1). Lineage (NCBI taxonomy): Eukaryota > Metazoa > Arthropoda > Insecta > Coleoptera > Chrysomelidae > Gonioctena > Gonioctena quinquepunctata. Next base: position 525,397 of record JAFIRS010000706.1, on the reverse strand, counting down.
AGAAGCCATAACCAGCGAAAACTCCGAAACAGTGACACAAACAGTGATAAGTGACATTCGAAATACAATCAAGAACTCGTTAGAAACAGCATGGCAAGAAAAATGGCATGCCACTACCGCGAAACTACGCGAAGTGAAAAGTTCAGTGAAACCGTGGAAATCTCTTCCCAGAAACAGAAAAGACCAAGTTCATCTTACTCGCCTGCGCCTCGGCCACACACGCCTCACTCATGAATATCTACTCGATAAAAGTCCTGAACCAATATGTGAAACTTGCAACGTGAAGACCACCATCAAACACCTTCTCGTAGAATGCCCTCTACTCGCCCCACAAAGAAACACCTGCAATATCTCAGGATCATTAATTTCCTTACTCGGCCCACAATGTGTATTTAGTGACATCATACTATTTATAAACACTATAGACATTTCCAAAAACCTGTAACCGATCTCTTAATGAAATGTAATACTATCAAGTTACGCTCGCTAATAACCTTCTAGGTTGATGCAATTTATTTAAATAAAAAAAAAAAAAGTTATATTTAAATATTTTTTATTTATCACTCGAAGTGCACATACATATTATTTATGTCTTTCCTTATTGTGAAAACAATTGGAGGAACCAGATGAACTTCATTTTTTTGCAGTATCCCGATAGACTGATTAATTATTATTTTAGATGTTAGTTTTGGGGTAGGCACTCATGCTTCCTCTTTATATTTTTCTATACGCTCCAGTTCTCTTGTAAGGCAGATTGGATTTTTGTTTTGGCATTTTAATCATTCATACGGAACTGAATATTCTACATACATAACACAATATACCTATCCAACAAAAATAACATAACCAACAAAAATAATCTAACATAATGTAATCATTACGACCAAAGTTCATCAGTTGATAAAACTACATTACATGAGTACAATATGTAGTCGAAGAAACATTTCAAAAATCTATTCATTAGAACCACATATGTTCATTGTCATAATAACCTCACAGCAACTGCTCTTAAGTTCTACTTAACGACACATACAATTTATTTGCATACAAACCACAGTACAACTCCATCTCGAGAATTATTTATTGTACTCTCGTTATATCTACTACACGACGTCATAGCGACGCCTGAAGGTTATAAAACGGACATTAACTTTTTGGTTTTAAAACATGCAAATACGTGGTCTTTAAGACGGTATAAGAAGTCATTATGTTAATTTTATGACTCTGTGCTACTTGGATGTATACGACACTTTCGTCTGTAGCTATAGTAAAGACAAAAATATCGTCATTATTCCTATACTTTCTCATGAATGTAACTAACAGTCACATTCGGTTCGTTCTTTTCATTGATTGATATGACCTCGGCGACAAACTTCTCTTGCATGTTATGCTTTTAACCAAGTAATTGTATCAAAAGGAAGTCATTCAATAATAAATAATATTGGCCCCAAAACAGTTTCGTATTTAATTTGAGCCGTAGAATATGCAAAACATCAAACATACAGGGTTCCATTTGAAAAATCGAAGTTGGTGGTTATTCTAACGTAACCGGAATTTACGTTAGTTAGTTTGTTTTCATATGTCTATCAATCCGAAATTGTGTCTCATCTATGTACAAAATTTCATTCAAATCGGTTGGTAAGTGAAGGAGATATAGGCAATGCCCTAGTCCCATTGTCACCCTTTGAAAAATATATTCTTTCTCCGCCCATGGTTTGAAGGGGTGAAAAGGGCGAGAGGGTTGGGAAGCAACAGTGCGGGAGTGAAACGGCCCTCTGGGGAACCCGATCCCGTCTATTTCGATATGGGCCTCCGCGAAACAGTCCAAAGCATTTTTTGTCGAATTATCTTGACCTATGGAAGAGCTTCCTATCGGATAATGTATTGCTTTCAGTCATTCGGCGGTGGAGATTGGATATTCCCCATCCAATTATAGAGTTAGAATAGGAACACACATGTGCCCCTTTTCTAAAATATTTTGATTTGCATATAAAGATAACCTACAAACCTCAGCAACAAACTTAGAAATCCAAAAAATGCTCAATGTTTTTTATAATTCAAAATTGAAAACGCCAATTTTTTCATCACATTCAAAAATTTACTACTAGCGCCTTTGATGGACGGCGTATGCATCGTTACTTCACACAGTTCAAACTTTTACCGGTATTTGCTTCGAAATGTCAGCTATAATTTCATCTGTCTTCGTTTATGCAGTGCTTCTCAAAAGTCCGCTCCCCCCCCCTTATTTTTGGAACGATTACACATAACAAGTGAAATTTAGAAACTGAATATTAAAGGTTGTAAACTTCCCTACTAGTGATGATAGATGACGAAATCGTCAAAGATGACGTCACAAGGCCATTGTGACCAATGATTTTAAATGGAACCCTACGGCGAGCGACACATCTTTTAAAAGGTATCGAAAAAACCTATTCAATGATACTAATTTTATTTGTGTTTATGGCAGTTTTAATGGCTCATTAGTAAACATTAAAATTTAAATTCCATTCATTATGATATTAATTACAGATTTAAGAATCAAAACCTTCTTAAAGAAATTGCTCGAAGTGACCTCCATTTACTTCCTGACAGTGAAATATCCTATTTTTAAACTACTCTCGTACTTTTGCAAATGTGTCTGCGGAAACAGCCTCACATTCTGCAACAATACGTTGTTTTAAAACGTCAATATTGTCAGGATCAGTGGCGTGAACCTTCGATTTAAGGTACCCCCACAGAAAAAAATCCAAAGGTATGAGGTCCGGTGATCGAGCTGGCCATTCCGTTGAACCTCGTCGTCCAATCCATCTACCACGATACTCCTCATCCAAATACCGTCTCACTGCACCGTAATAGTGTGGAGGAGCACCATCCTGTTGGAATGTTATTTCCAAATTGCCGAATTCATCTGAATTATCTTCCAAAATTTCAAGGATTAACGGTTCTATTGCGTTTTGCCACAGCTCCAGATAAACCTCACCAGTTAAATTAGTATTTAAAAAAAGAGGCCCAACGTTGTGGTTCCCCAGGATACCTGCCCAAACATTCACCTTCTGGGGAAATTGGGCTTCACGAAACAGATGAGGATTTGCGTCACTCCAATACCTCACATTCTGTGTATTTACATTTCCATTTAGATAGAAAGTACTTTCGTCGCTAAAACAAATTGTTTTGACATAGTCTGGCTGTTGGTTAATTTTAGTTTCCATATTTTCACAAAATTCTAGTCTTCGGTCTGGGTCGTCGTCTGAGAGTTGATGAACCATTTTTAATTTGTATGGATGAAATTTCTTTTTTTTTCAACACCCTGTGTACTGTACTTCGACAGACTTCACAGGTAGATGCAACGTGAGTTGTTGAAGAATTAGGATTAACTATTACTTCTGCCAGTATATCAATTTTTTTCTCATCAGAAATTTGTGGTCTGCCAGATCGTTTCGCATCATTAATACTACCCGTTGTTTCAAACTTACGGAGAAGCTCCCTTAAATAAGTCCTCGAAACTGGGCGATCGGGAAACATCTCATTAAAAATGCGTTCTGCTGCATGAATATTTTGTCCAGTTTCACCAAGAATTAGGATCGCTGCTACTTTATCACCTAAAGCACGTATCATTTCGCTTCTTGAAGCACTTAAACGTTCGGCTCACAACAGTTTAACAAATTATTAAAATGTATAAAAATATTGAAAGTACCAAAAGCTGCTAAAACAGTTAAACGTTCGATCAACAATACACAAATTATTAAATGTACAAAAACTTGGACAATTACAGAAACGTCGAATTAGGGAGACTAACAAAAACGTCAGCTTATTTGACAACTATCCAGAGGCGGAGCTTGAATTTAGAATTTTAGTATTAACTGATTTAATTCATAACAGCTTTGCGTTTTTCAAAAGCGAGTTGCCAAAACTGCCCTAAACACAAACAAAATTAGTATAATTGAATAGGTTTTTTCGGTACCTTTTAAAAGAGGTGTCGCTTGCCGTAGGGTTCCATTCAAAATTATTGGTCGCAATGGCCTTGTGACGTCATCTTTGACGATTTCGTCATCTATCATCACTAGTAGGGAAGCTTACAGTTGTTTATGTATAATCGTTCCAAAAATAAGAGGGGGGAGGGGACTTTTGAGAAGCACTGTATGTTGTACTAATATTTTTATTATCATAGTATTTTCAATTGTTACTTAAACATCACATCTAAAATGGGAATGGATTTATGTTTGGATTGTGAGAAATAGTATTGTCTTTCAATATACTACTTACTACAACAGGGGAGTTCCGCACAAGTTGCCAACTTAAAAAAACTTCAAAAACCTTTGCCCCTCTCATTGTAATAATTTCATCAGGGTTGGGTGGAGGATCACAAATTGAATATCACTTATTTTTGGTCCCAAAGTGTTTATATTTATGTATATCAAAAAGTTATTATAGGGAATTTTGTGTCTATATCTCGAGTGTTGGTGCACAATCTGATTCGTGCCTTCGTGAATTATCGACTGTCATTTGTCACGATGCCATTTAAACCTCAACCAGTGTTGGCAATATGTGAGGAATTCCTCACTTGTGAGGGTTATACACCGCTGGGGGTAATTTGTGAGAGTTTGTTCAAATGTGAGGATTTTGCGAGGATTAACAGTAAACTCCCAATAGGGACCTTCTTTTATGAGGTCTGTGGGTACTACCCGTTAAATTTATTTCAAATAATAGGGCAAATGGGAGATAGAGAGAGAGTTTTTAGTGTTTTGAATAATATTTAAAAACTGATAAGAGGAACAGAGGCTAAAAACTGAAACCCCTCAGAGCACTAATATATTCACAGAGGCTATGAGAAAAGAAGGTGGGTGTGTAAAATTCAAACCTACTTATAAAATTATTGATATGGATGTTTGGAGAGACAGTCATTGAATATTTCATTTATATTCATTTATTATAAGATTCGTGTATAGTCTTACGATTATTTTTTTGTTTTTAGCCATGTTGATTATGTCATCAGTGACCTCTTGTGATAATGCAGACACTAAGTTTTCTTCAACAGTTCCTTAAGTTTAAAGAAATATTAATTTTTTTATTACGAAAATAAAAATTGCGATAATACAAGAAGAATTATTTGTTTATTGTTTTCTGTTTGATAGGTGTTTTGATTTATTTTATCATTTTATTTATTTTCAACTTGAAGTGTAATGTTTTCTGTTCATAGATACTGTTTATTATCAAAATAAAGAAGGCATAAAAACTGTGTTTTAATTGAATCAAGTGGCTTCTTGTACCTACATTGTTACCATTAATAATATAATAATGAAAAATATGTTTTTTATTAATTTTATCAACGTGAGAATTTTGTGAGAAATTTCAAATTTGCCGCGAAAATGTGAGGGTTTCAGCAGTTGAAAGTGAGTAATTTTTACATCTTACATTGCCCACACTGGGCAGAAGACCGCCACTTCGTTCTCTTGTTGCTTGACTTCCGTTGTTATTAGTTTTTATTGTGTTATTCAATCTTTTATTTCCTAAAAATACTCCTGGAGCAGTTCTTCATCAGGATGGAGTGTCCTTGAAAGATATCTGCCTTTCAGTTGAGGAGATGTCTTGAATATCGGTTTTAACAACAAATTATGTCCCCATTGCAGATGTTTATTTTTGAATGAGGAAAATATGTTCTGAATGGGATGTTTATTCAGAATATCGAATAACAGACCTAACTTTTTTTTACATTTGGTGAAATCACTAATTTCTGGAAAAAATACCACAATGTCCAGAACAATGAGAAAAGTGGTTGGATTTTTTTCCAAGTAGTATTCTCAAAAAAAATCCCACTGCGGAAACCGCGCCAGGGTGTGACGAAACAAGTTCAGAACTATCGCCGATTATGCTAGAGAATTTCAGCGTTGCCAAGCGTTATTCCTAATATTTCTTTATGCACGACCGGGCGTAAAGTAGCACTTTAGCGCCCGGATTTGCGGGCGTAAAGTAGCACTTTAGCGCCCGCGGACTACTTTATCGTTGAACAGGCGCTAAAGTGAATTTCAATCTCATATCGATAGAAATCTATATTCCGATGGATCATATAATCAAACCCAAAACATTATTAACAATAATATAACGAAAACAATGAACATAAATTAATTTAAAAAATGAATTATAACTTAATATTGACAATACAATTAGAACAGTTATTTATGGAAATATTTGGATTTGTTGTTTTCTGTTGTTGCAGATAGTTAGGTACTGATTTCAACTGATTCCTCATTACCAGAAGTCTGAAGAGAATGCATGTTATTATCTGGTGTTTCGGAGTAGTGAGCAATATTTTCAGATTGTCTGCAATGGCTAGTAGAAGGCTCATCATTTTCTACAATTTTCTTAGCAATCTTCAGCTTATTTGCAACTGCATTTTCAATATAACCTTCCGCAACAGACGTCGACTTCCACCCAGCATGTTTTATAATGTTGATTATATCCTCGCCTGCATCTGCTAACATAGTTGCTGAGGAACGTCTGGAGCAGTGACCATTATATTCTTTCGCATTAGAAATATTTAGGTAAGTGGCTATTCTGAATGGTATTTGACCGAATGTATTTTTTCCGTTAACCTGTCTCGTACACTTGCTATTTTTATAATATAAAAAAACCGCTTTTGATCATTCTGATCTCGAAAGGACGAATATTTTCTGTAAATATCCAAATAACTTGGCGATTTCTGTTCTTTATCGATTGCAGTAAATACTCGATCTATCTTCGTTTTGGTTTCTCGTATAGTTATGAGTAAGAATGTCTCGAAATCTTGAATGTCGTCCACTGTGATATTTGCCAATTCTTCGCGGCGACATGCTCCACAAATACCAAAAATCAGTGCTACCTACAATAAATTCTCATATTAACATACTGAACATTGAGAAAACATGAAATTAGAACTTACTTTCATCATAAGATACAAATCGTCTGGTGCTTCCCTCAAAAATAACTCGATTTCTTCTCTGCTTAGAATCTTCGATTTCTTTGGTTTATAACCATCACATTTTCGTTTCAAAAAAGCTATCAATCTTGCGTATCTACTGATATCTATATTATCATGTACATTCAAAGTAGCTTTCAGCATGGAATAATATGACCACATGGTAGAGGGCTTACAATATTTAGATTTTTCCAGAAAATACGCGAGAAGTACAGTCTCTGTGTATTTCTTATTTTTCACATTTTTCCCGTTGCACCACCTCACGAATTCTTCATACACTTCGTCATATATTTTCTTAGATTTACTTGGCAATATACTCAATTTCGCATCCTCAGCTGCTTTACTTATTTCTGGTGGAGTACAATTAAGACGTTCTTCGTCGCGTGAATCCATTTCAAAATCAGTAATAAATTATCTGTGATCACAATAATTGACAGCAAATATGGCTACTAGCCTATATAATCTTATTTCGAAAAATTGACTGAGTTGCCATGGTAACATTCATTCCATCACTTCTTGATTTATTCTGTTTCCGATATGATATGAATATACATCCTCACGGCAGCCTTGATGTATTTTTATCATGTTCTAGATATAAATAGGTATCTATCTACATGACATCAAATATACCGGTCGTGCATAATAGTATATTAAAGTATAAGTGGATAAAAAGGGCTTTAAAACACGCGCGATTTTTCGAGCACGACGGCGCAGCCGGAGTGCTCGAAATAGAGCAAGTGTTTTTAAGACCAGTTATCCACGAATACTTTACGTTATTTTTTTTTATTGGTGCACTTTGAAATCATATATACTGGTATTATTACTACAAAAATAGAAATAAGAACTAATAATGCAAGAAGGTTGAATTCGTGATGTGACATCAGTATACCTTTCGTTGTCATGGAAATGAGAAAAACATTCATTTGCAATTTGTTACCAAAGATCAATATTTGTTGTCACCAGAGCTCAAAAATGAATGATTCTAATATCGATTTTTTTAATAGTGAGGCAGAATCGCGGTTAATACCGCGAAAATCCAGTGATATATATGAAAAAGAATATGAAAAGTTCATCAAATGGATGGAGGAGCACATATAAATGAACGAATTGTGAGTAATATTTTTTTTTTATTGGTGCCCCTTTTTACCCATTTAAAGCACGCCTCAGCGTGTTTAAATCGAACTTTAAAAAACGCGCGTTTTTTAAAGGTAACCATGACAACATCAACAAATCGAGAAACGTGAAGTCTAAATGACAAATTTTTGATTATTGATCTGACAGGAGTACCTTGTAACGTCAGATAAAATATTACTCACAATTCGTTCATTTATATGTGCTCCTCCATCCATTTGATGAACTTTTCATATTCTTTTTTATATATATCACTGGATTTTCGCGGTATTAACCGCGATTCTGCCTCACTATTCAAAAAATCGATATTAGAATCATCCATTTTTGAGCTCTGGTGACAACAAATATTGATCTTTGGTAACAAATTGCAAATGAATGTTTTCTCATTTCCATGACAACGAAAGGTATACTGATGTCACATCACGAATTCAACCTTCTTGCATTATTAGTTCTTATTTCTATTTTTTGTAGTAATAATACCAGTATATATGATTTCAAAGTGCACCAATAAAAAAAAATAACGTAAAGTATTCGTGGATAACTGGTCTTAAAAACACTTGCTCTATTTCGAGCACTCCGGCTGCGCCGTCGTGCTCGAAAAATCGCGCGTGTTTTAAAGCCCTTTTTATCCACTTATACTTTAATATACTAATTTAACGTTACAAGGTACTCCTGTCAGATCAATAATCAAAAATTTGTCATTTAGACTTCACGTTTCTCGATTTGTTGATGTTGTCATGGTTACCTTTAAAAAACGCGCGTTTTTTAAAGTTCGATTTAAACACGCTGAGGCGTGCTTTAAATGGGTAAAAAGGGGCACCAATAAAAAAAAAAATTGTATGTATTTCGGGCGTAATTTGCTTTTATGGACCTAGGCGTGTTAATAGCCCTCGCTATCGCTCGGGCTATTACTTACACGCTGCGGTCCATAAAAGTCTATTTTACGCCCTCGATACATAAATAACTATTAGAATGTGAGCAGGCCGAAAAAATAATGATAATAGCCCTCGGTATACATACATATTATTCAAGAATAACTAAATCAAGAACAGCTATCAAATACGAAGTCTTAATTTCAATATAACACATGCTGACACAAGTTCTGTTTTATTCATAGGATGAAACAGAATAACATTTCCTCAGAAGTTCCGCAAAATATTGTCACTGGCAACTCGCGGAGAGAGCAGTGTGAAGTTAGCTGCCAGCAGGCAGCTAACGGCGGTATCATATCATTCCATTGCGAACATATATAACTACTTCGTTCGCAGACATCGTGATATTTCGAAACAAACAAAGATCATTTGAGCGAGAATGGAAAATATGTTCCTCCAACGAAAAATTCCAATTTTAAACTAAAAAAAAAACCTTGATCTGCCGTCCTAAAATATACAGGGCCCTCAAAAAGACAAAATAATTCAATATTTTTTTTCGACTATTTTGCACACGACTGTTAAGATGAAAAACATATTTTGTAGTCATATCTGATGTGATCTATCGACTACTAAAATAATTCCTTGATCTGCCGTCCCAAAATATACAGGGCCCTCAAAAAGAAAAAAATCAATAATATTTTTCCACTATTTTGCAAGCGACTGTTAAGATGAAAAACATATTTTGTAGTCATATTTGATGTGTTCTATCGACTACTGAAAAAATAATTCCTCGATCTGCCGTCCCAAAATATACAGGGCCCTCAAAATAAAAAAAATTCAATAATTTTTTTCAACTATTTTGCAAACGAAAAAAATATTTTTAGAAAATAATTCCTTGATCTGCCGGCCCAAAATATACAGGGCCCCCAAAAGAAAAAAAATTCAATAATTTTTTGTCGACTATTCTGCAAACGACTGTCAAGATGAAAAAATATTTTCTAGTCATATTTGATGTGTTCTATCGACTACTGAAAAAATAATTCCTAGATCTGCCGACCCAAAATATACAGGGCCCTCAAAAAGAAAAAAATCAATATTTTTATTCAACTACTTTGCAAATGACTGTCAAAATGAAAAATATATTTTCTATTAGTATTTGATGTGTTATATCGAATTTTTTTAGGGCCCTGTATATTTTCCCGAGCTGTCTTAAAATAGTTATAATAAATCCTTTACTTGAGGGAGGAGACTCTGATATGCTATCAAATCCAAGACCAATTTCACTTTTATCAACTCTAGCCAAGTTAGTTGAAAAATTAGTAAAAAAAAGAATGCTTTCATTTTTGCTTCTTAACCACACTCTAAGCACCTACCAGTTCGGTTTTCAAACAGCAAAAAACACAAATGATGCTATGTTTGCTTTATTGGAGAATATATATATTAATATCCAGAACAAATTCATTTATTATATCAACAGAAAATATTTCGATAATACGCCACAAAATTACTTCGTAAATCAAAAGCTCAATTTGATCAATCTTGCTGACAGAAGAGCTATCACCGACATCAAATTTTCTTTCAAAATGATAAATGGTCTCATTCATTCCCCATCCATCAATAACTTGATTTATTATAATATTCCACAATATTCCACTCGCCATTATAATTTGTTCCATACATCTATACCAAACACAAATTACTATTTGAATTCCCTTTACATCGATGCTTGAAAAGTTATAACTCCATTTCAAACATAATAGAGATTGATATTTTTTCTGACTCTTTAGCTACCTTTGTGAACAAACTTAAGAAACACTTTGTACCATCGTCTAATTGATATCCTCAATATTTTTTAAATACATATAAAATATTACTACTGTATTGTATTGAATAGCAATATGACATATTAAGTAAGTATATATGTGAATACTGTTTCTGGGTTCGTCCTGTTTGTATTCCTGATTGTGAAAATAAAAAATAAAATAAAAATAAAAAATATCAACGATGGTGATGCAGTTGCAGCAGTCTTTTGCGACCTTACAAAAGCATTCGACTGCGTTGATCATAAGATTTTGCTGCAAAAACTAGAAATTTATGGCTTCAGAGATGTAACACTAAAATGGTTTCAATCATACCTATCAGAGCGTACCCAAACAGTCTCGCTTAACAAAAAAAAGTCCAAATCTCAATTAGTGAAGTGTGGGGTCCCACAAGGATCAGTGCTCGGACCACTCTTATTTTTATTATATATTAATGACTTAGCAAGCATCAAAATCAGAGTTAAGTTTAGTATGTTCGCAGATGACACCACAATACTGTGGCATAGTAACAACAATGAGGAACTGAGTAACTATGTCGCCGAGGACGTATTGGTAGTCAAAAACTGGTGTGATGCGAATAAATTATCATTTAATATTTCAAAAACATGTATTTTGACATTCAGATGCACTCTTGATGATTTATCTTTGGGAAATTCAAGAATAAGTGCTGAATCATCGGCTAAGTTTTTAGGACTTTATGTGGATGACAGTCTCTCGTTCAACACTCACATCCTAAATTTATGCAAAAAATTATCTTCGGGTTGTTTTGCAGTAAGTCATCTCATCCAAAAAATCAATATCACTTTCTCTATCACCTTCTTTGAATTACAGGAACAATGAACCTATGGATTCTTCGTTAAACATGAGTGAGCATGCCATACCAACAAGAGACTCCATTTCTACATTTGGCCTAAGAGGATTGAAGAATATAGGAAATACCTGTTTTATGAATAGCATGATCCAGTGTCTCTCGAACACCAAGGTTTTGTTGGAATTTTTCAAGAATGATTTTTGTATGGAGGATTTAAATACTACTACATCAAGAATGAAAGGAAATTTACTGAAATCTTGTATATCTTTGATGGAAAATATCTGGAGTCCTGATTCTTCTCGAAAAACGGTGGATACTTCACATTTCGTCCGTCTATTCAGAAATTTTGCTCCTTCCTTCGATCATAACGTCCCAGCAGATTTGGAAGAATTTCTAAGATACCTTCTGGTAGGTTTACATGAAGATTTAAACGAGTGCAGAGATTCATCCATCACCAAACGATTTTGTTATCACGAATGATAACCAGAAAGCTTCCATTTCTTGGACAAGATATCTGTCTACTCATAATTCCAAAATTGTGGATACATTTGCCGGTCAGCTGAAGTCTATATTGAGATGTACTTTTTGTAATTACTGCTCCGTTACTTTTGAACCTTTCTGGGTACTTTCAATCCCTATTCCAGACTTGCCAAACGAAGTCGTGAATTTAACACAATGTATTGAACTGTTGACAGAAGAGGAGACTTTGACTAACGATGCGAGCCCATACTGTTCAACTTGTGGAATGAAAAGGGAATTCAAAAAAATGATTCGTATACAAACATTTCCAAAAAATTTAGTAATACATTTAAAACGTGTTTCTTCGACTGATGGCAGTAAATTGGACAATGTGATTAATTTTCCCATACAAAATTTGAATTTGGACCAATATTCTGCTCAGGATGGAATGAATACTCTTTATAATATCTACGCCATATCTAATCATAGCGGCAGCATTTCTAATGGACACTATACTGCATATTGCAAACACCCTTATTCTAATTGTTGGCACCTCTTCGATGACTGCCGTGTATTTTCCAAGATTGATTCTCTCAGCTCCCAGGGAGCATGTGTCCTTTTCTATGAGAAAGTTGATGATCTGATTTCTGATGGTGTTGTGGGTTTTTCCGGGTTTTCCTCCAACTGAAACAGCAAATGCGCCATCACTTCGAGTCCCGGGCTTCAATCAAGATTTTCATCTTGATATTATTTTATATTTAAAACTTTGATTTTGTATTTTTTAATTCTGAATAAAAAGTTTCCCTACTAATTCCCAGAGGTACATTAATAAAAAAATCTATTATTACAATGCCAAAAAAATGTTTAATCACCCACCATCACATATTCGTTCATTGGTAACACATATTAATTTCAGAAGAGCAGTTAGAGAGCTACTATTGAATAAAGCCTATTACACCTTGCAAGAATTTTATGAAGAAACATTTAAATAAGTATGTCAGTTTTTATAATTCGTTTTTTAAATTGTTTGTTTAATATCTTCTTTTTACACGCTTTATATTAGCTTCACTTGTATGTTTGTTTGTAACCGACTCCTTTGAGCGCGATTTTGACCCACTTCCAGACGTCGAATGATTTGAAATTTGGCAGGTGTACATAATTCCGGTGAAATGCATTAAGAAATTTTTGTATGAAAAAAAAACGGAATGGCGGCTCCAATATGGCGTACGAGTTTTGTGATTATGGTCCGATTCGCTTCAAAATTGGTATCTGAGGGTTTTCATGGTCGGAGGTTATGATTCTTTTGTCAAAATTGAAAAATTTAAGATATCGGCTCCAAAATGATGGCCGAGTTTTGTGATTATGGTCTGATTCTATTCAAAATTGGTATGTGGGGGTTTTTGGGGTCGGAGATTATGATTATTTTGTCAAAATTAAAGGATTCAAGATGGCGGCTAAACTAAAAAGTTGAAAATAAATAATAGTTTAAAAAAACTAAAAAACACGCTTTTATAGAAAACCAGACAACAAAATTTAAAATAAGAAAAAAAAAAATTTTATTTAAAAAAAAGGGTGGGGTGCATGGTATCAATAATTATATAGTACATTACACACCTAGGGCAGTAAAGTAAGAAATGTCTCAGATCACGCCACGCTTTTTTTAAATAAATATTTTTTTTTCTTATTTTCAATGTTTTTAGTCCGGTTTTCTATAAAGGCGTTTTTTAGTTTTTTTAAATATTATTTTTCATAATATAACTTTTACCAGTATATGTTCTACTTAAATTTTTTGTTTCTTGTACATGTGTATGATTTTTTACATGATTTTATAGTTTTAATATTAGTTATAGTATATTACATACTTTGTCAACAAAAACTTTTGGTTTTTAGCACAATAAAGACTTTCTTCTTCTTCTTCTTTTGGGATGGCAGATCAAGGAATTATTTTTTCAGTAGATGTTGTCATCTCTTGGAATACTTACTTTTCCATCCCTATATATTTAGCACTGTCTCGCCTACATCAAAGAAATTATTTCTCAGTTTTTGTCTCATAGTGATTTGCAGTCACTGAACTCGTAACCGTAATGACATACTCCCTTACTTTCATAGGTTATCAAGGACACGAAGGGGCACTAATCATTTTTGCATTAAGTTCTTCAATGTCCTCCCAAGTTTAATTTAAAAGTTAAATGTTACCTGACTATGAAGGCTTTTTATTCTATTGAAGATTATCTTCAAAATAATTATTCTGACCTGTGATGTTTTTTTTAAGCTATAACTATGTGGAATGTGTTTCCAAAAGTTTGTTTATCATTATTTTAAATTTAAATGGGTAAAGCCCAATATTTTAGAAAATAAATTTTAGCCAATGGCGGAAATTGATAATAATTCAATTATAGTGAATTGTTAATATTTTCTTTTTGTTGACTTGTACAACCCTTTACATCTTTTATGTATTGGTACTAATAAATATTTGATTTGTTTAACCAGGTTTGAGTTTGAAATTACTGACATTTCTAGGGTGGGATAGAACCCTGTCTATAGGTGGAAATTTAAAACAGAAAAAAACGGTTGTTTTCTTGATTGTTTTATTTTTTCATAAAAAGAACAAAGAGGATCAATTGCACCATCGTAAAATCAGACTCTCGGTCAATATTTGAAATTATATGCCATTCCCACCTAATCCACATTCTATAGAGCACTTCCTCAAAAACTCAGGAATAGAAGCTTCTATTGGTGACTTTTGATCCATTAATCACAACTGTAAGAAAACAAATTAATTTTGATTCGACACAAATTTGATATTTATCGAAAGCAATATTCGTAGTCAACATAAATACTGAACAACAAGGTATTTACAAAAAATATTAGATTTGTTTTATTTTCTATGTTTTTTATCACACTTAGACAAGATAATGAAAATGCCTAGTTACGATACTTTACATTACGACTACAACAAACCGAAATATGATCCATACTACCTAAGCCGTTGGTCTTTGTGCATCTGTCGGTACTTCTTTACTCTTCTCCTTATTCCATTCCTTCAAACCTTCTGGCAGTGTCGTATCCTCCTCGAAGGAGCCCGTTCCCTCGACAAACTCCTCGTAAGTGGACTTTTCGGGGAACGGCCTCTTCCCCAACAGCTCAATCATATCGTCCCTGCTTATAATCTCCTGCTTCAATAATCGTTCCGCCACTTTTTCAACCAGGTCTTTACGTTCGGTCAGCAACAGCTGCGTACTCTTGTGCGCAGTATCGATCAACTTCCTAACCTCTACGTCGATCATTTGGGCGGTATGCTCTGAATAAGGCTTCTCCATCATCATCTCCCCCTCGCGGGGCATATCGAAACTCACGTTGCCCACTTTGTCGTTCATTCCGTAATGCACGACTTGCGCGTAGGCGCTCTGCGTCACCTTCTTCAAATCGTCTTGCGCCCCGGTAGTGATCCTGCCGAAGAAGATCTCTTCCGAAACCCTGCCTCCTAAAGTCATGCACATCCTGTCGAAGAGCTGTTCTTTGGTGTAGAGGTATTGGTCCTTCGGCAAGTACTGGGCGTAACCCAAGCCTTTCCCCCTGGGTATGATCGAGACTTTCAGGAGGGGATCGGCGTGCTGTAGGAACCATCCGGCCACGGCATGTCCTGCTTCGTGATAGGCAACCGTCTTTTTCTCTTCCGGCGACAAAACATTGGTTTTCTTTTCCATGCCGGCTACGACTCTCTCGATTGCCTGCTCGAAATGTTTCATGGTGATGGTTTCATTCAGGTCTCGCGCAGCTATCAGAGCTGCTTCATTGCAAACATTGGCTATGTCGGCTCCGGTAAAACCGGGCGTTAGCGCAGCCATTTTTCTGGCCAGATCCATTTTGTCAATGAGCGTTTTTAGAGGTCCCAAGTGTACCTTGAAAATACTGGCTCTACCTAGAAAAGATAAAAATAGGTTGAATTTAAATTATGATCACCATAAAAAAATTGTTTTTGTCGAATATGATGGATTTTTGTTCAAAAGTTTCAATAATGTATGTATGTATCTTATTTTGTTATCACCATTTTAATCTGTTAACATTTCATTTTACATCTTTTATATTCCCATTTTACATGATAGTGCCCTGAAGATGATTTTATAAAAGTCGAAATGTCGGCAAGAATCAATAGTGGTTTCAGTTTTAGAGCTTACCCCAACAAAAATTACAATTTATTAACATCGTTTACCTTTATTCATGAGATTAATTAAAGACCATTCATATTAATAATAATAATAATAATATTTATTCAGTAAGATCATCAATGATGATATTGAATAAGTCAATACAATACAAACGAATAAATTAATAAAACAATACAGTAGGCACAACAATAAAAATAAAATGAATAAATAAAGCATTATCAGTAACAATTTGTTCAATATAGAAATCTAGATAAACATATATGCATTATATTATCACAGACTATCATTTAAATATTCATCTAGAGTATAATATGATTTATCCAAGAGCAACTCCTTGATTCTTTGCTTATAAAGTCTCACAGGCAGATTCTTGATTTCATTCGGTAATTTGTTATAAACTTTTAGGGCCATAAGTCTACGACATGTTTCAATTACTGTCAATCTGTGTGATGGAACTTCCAGCTTGCAAATTCATAGCGTTATAATTTGTATTCCTGAAAGCTTGTTATATCTGATTTAACATATTGCAATAGCTCATAGATGTATATACCTATGAGTGTTAAGATTCTGAGACTTTGAAAAATGGCCCTACAACTAGTTCTTCTACTTACTCCTGCAATATACCTGATAGCCCTTTTTTTAATTGTAAATATCCTGGTGCAGTCACTAGATGCTCCCCATGCCACAATTCCATATGAGATAATAGAGTGAAAATGTGCATGATAGTAGCTCAATAATAATGGTTTACTCACACTGCAACGCAGCTGTTGAATGCAATAGGATATTGGAACAATTTTTTTACAAATCATATCTATGTGTTTATTCCATTTTGAGTTTTCAGCTAATTCAAGCCCAAAAATGTTGTCTCTCTCTCTGTTGTTTGTTGAATTGAACCATTTACAGATTTCACCAAGAGGCTGTGATCAAAATTAGTCCTTGAATGATTGAATCTTAAAAGCACCGTTTTTCTGCGTTCAGTACCAGACCATTATCTGAAAACCATTTCTGAGCTTTCTGAATTTCATTAGATGCTTTATCAACCGTTGATATGATATTATTTTTAGTTATCAATAATGATGTGTCATCAGCATACATTACAAAGTGATCGATGTAAAAGTCATCGACATATATTATATATAAGAGTGGACCCAAAATAGAGCCTTGTGGTACCCCATTAAAACAGATTCTAGATACCGACTTTTCACCATTTACCTCTACATAGTGGTTTCTGCCTTTCAAATAACTGACAAACCATTCATGAGCTACTCCACTGATACCATACATTTGAAGTTTTGCAAGGAGAATATCATGATCAACCAAGTCAAAGGCTTTACTCAGGTCTAAGAAGATCCCCAAAGCCTTTTTTCCTTCATCCAAATTTTGGTACAGATTGTTAAGGAACTTTGTGACAGCTTGGCTTGTAGATATTCCCTTACGAAAACCAAACTGATTATTGTCAAATAAATTCCATTTTTCGAAAAATGTGACAACTAAATTTGAGACATATTTTTCGTAAATGCAAATGGACTGGAAAGTGAAATTGGTCGGTGATTCTCCAAGTCCATTTTATGAATTGGTACAATTTTACTTACCTTTAGGCATTCTGGGAAAATTCCTTCTATTAATGATCAATTAATCAGGTAGGTGAGAGGTTCAACTATAAAACGTATACATGTTTTCAATATGTATGTACTTATTCCATCATCTCCTACAGATTTTGAGTTACTCATATTGTTGACAATATCTATGATATCATACTCAGTGGCAGGCAAGAGATAGATAGAATGAGCATTATTTTATTTGAGTGTTATATCACCTTTGGTAGCACATAACATGTTATTCTCGATGAGATTCTTTGGAATGTTATTGAAATAATCTATGAAGCAATTTGAGACCTCTTCAGGTTTGGTCACTATCCTCTTATCTATGTTAATTGTTAGATTATTTTGCAGTTTCGTTTTTTTTTACTTTAAGATATTCCAAGCAGTTTTAGATTTATTTTTATTTATTAACTATTTTATGAAGAATCTAGTGGGAATTATGAACTGAAGTTCCATTCCATATCAAGAAATTAACTCGAATCATATTCATTTCGATTTCTTTGATGACATGAACAGGATATACCTCAACGTTCGGCTCTGGCATAGTGCCAGGAAAATAGTTGTTCCACTTACATATCCCAAAAATAAATTGAGATGTTTACTTTTTCCCCATAATTACCTTTGATATCGGGAGCAGGTACGAAAATCTGCCTGTCGAAACGCCCAGGTCTCAGCAATGCCTTGTCCAGAATGTCCACTCTATTGGTAGCTGCTAGAACCACCACATTGGTGGTCGTGTTGAAACCATCCATCTCGACCAGGAGCTGATTCAGGGTATTCTCTTGCTCCGAATGCCCACCGAAACTCCTACCGCCTCTCTTCCTACCGACTGCGTCGATTTCATCGATGAAGAGTATACAGGGGGCGTGCTTTCTGGCCATAGCGAATAGGTCTCTCACCCTGGACGGACCGACACCTACGAACATCTCGAGGAACTCGGATCCGGACACTGTGAGAAAAGGCACGTTGGCTTCACCGGCAGTGGCCTTTGCTAGGAGAGTTTTACCCGTACCAGGTGGTCCTGAAATAATTTAGAGAGTGCTGAGGAAGGAGAAATTGTAACTGGATTGGACAGTTCAGTTATTTTATTATTTCGTTCAGTGTTATAGAACAGAATATTTCATTTGACCTTATTACACACAGGTGCATATTCATAGCATGTCACAAGTCCAGTATAATACTTGCAAGCATTAGAAACTCTATCATCTGCACATTAAAATTATTTAATCAGATCATCGATGTGGATAGAAAATGGAATAGGACCAAGAACCAATCCTTGGGGAACACAATTACCAATAAGAAATAAAGTGGTACACAGATGAGTTACAAAAATAACCAAGTCTAAAGTTTCAATATTAGAACTACAGAACCGGCAACGAATTCACTTAAAACTCACCTGTGAGCATTGCTCCTTTCGGAATTTTCGCCCCAAGATCAATGTATTGTTGTGGATTTTTCAAAAAATTCACAAATTCCATAATTTCTATTTTGGCCTCTTCACACCCAGCTACATCTCTGAAAAAAACAACAGTCAGTAACTTAATCTAACAACATATTTGCAGAAGTGCACAAAAAGGAATCTGTTTTTTTTTCCAATAGACAATCAAATTAACTCACCTAAATTTGACTCCGATGTCACTGGAGTTGATCAGTTTGGCAGTACTTTCCATAACTCCGCCAAAAAGGCCGCCCCCGCGTTTGCCCCCTTTGCCGCCCATCATCTCCGCCGATCTCCTCATCATATATATGAGAAATCCTATGACCAGTATCGTTGGCAGCATCCCCGAAAGGCTGGCTGCTTCTATTTCAGTCTTGTAAATAACAGGTATGAAATTTGCTGGTTCGAGGTTCATTTCCACCTGTGCATTTTCAAGATTTCTTTCGAATGAATCTACGCTACCGATATTGAACCAAATGACATTCTGCAAAACGAGAAGAGTAAAGAGATATCAGAGAAAAGAAGCGGAAATCTTACTGCTCCTTCTACTGTGTTTCCAGGTAAAAGCTTCACTCGCACCCATTTCTTATTCACAACTTCTAATTTTTCTACAACACCTCTCTGTAAATAGCTGGAAAAAAAAGAAACAATTCAATGAATCAATTACTTTATCGTCCAAAGAAAATTATTTCTCAATGACAAAGTCTTGTGGTTAGAATTACATTAGTGTAAAAAGTAATATAACAATTAAGAACGAGTACAATATAAAAATAATAGTTTAAAAAAACTAAAAAACACGCTTTTTATAAAAAACCGAACTAAAAAATAAAAAGATGATAGTTAAAAAAACGAAAAAACACGCTTTTATAGAAAACCAAACTAAAAAAATAGAAAATAAATTTTAATAAATTTGAATTAAGAATAGTGTATTTTTTTTTAATAAATATAAATTATAATAATGAAAATGAGAAAAAAAAATTTTTTTAAAAAAAAGGGGTTAAAATTAAACCCTTTTTTTTAAATACAATATTTTTTTTATTTACATTATTATTAATTTATATTTATTAAAAATGTTTACCCTATTCTTAATTCAAATTTATTAAAATTTATTTTCTGTTTTTTTAGTTTGGTTTTCTATAAAAGCATGTTTTTTCGTTTTTTTAAACTATTATTTATTTATTTTTTAGTTCGGTTTTCTATAAAAAGGGTGATTTTTAATTTCTTTAAACTTTTATTTTCTACTTTTTAGTCTGGTTTATTTATTAAAGTGTGTTTTTTTAATTTTTTTAAACTATTATTTGTTCTAATCTATTACTATTAATTCCGTGATTACTATTAGTAACTGTAATTATTTTCCAAAACATTAATGTGTACAGCTGTATTAATAATCAAATCTCGATTTTAGAAGTCATTCACAGATTTTAACGTTGTCAATATATACAATGAGCCGCCATCTTGAATTTTTCAATTTTCACGAAAGAATCATAATATTCGACTCCAACCTTATAGAATCGGCCATAAACAAACTCGTCCACCATTTTGGAGCCGCAATCTTGAATTTCTCAATTTTCACGAAAGAATCATAATATTCGACTACAAAAACCCTCACATACCAATTTTGAATAGAATCGGACCATAATCACAAAACTCGTCCACCATTTTGAAGCCGCTATCTTGAATTTTTCAATTTTCACGAAAGAATCATAATATTCGACTCCAAAAACCCCCACATACTAATTTTGAATAGAATCGGACCATAATCACAAAACTCGTCCACCATTTTGGAGCCGCCATTTTGTTTTTTTTTCACACAAAAATTTCTTAATGCATTGTCGCCGGAATTATGTACACATGCCAAATTTCAAATCATTCGGACGTCTGGAAGTGGGTGAAAATCAAGTCCAAAGGAGTCGGTTACAAACAAACATACAAGTGAAGCTAATATAAAGCGTGTAAAAATAAAATTAGCTGAAGGGATTAAAAGATCCATAGTGGTTACAATTTCTCAATAAATATTTTTTCAACTTTATTTCTAAAAATATTCAGGCTGGGATCCCTTAATGTTTTAGGGAGGTGGTTATAAAGCTTTTTCCATTGTAGAATGTCGAGTTGAGAGTTAGTGTTGAGGAGGGGATGGTAATCGGATAGATAGATAGATAGATAGATTTTATTAATCCTTTTTGCTACATATTATGTAGATGGGAACAGTCTTAGTTGCATAGGTTCATACATACATACAAAATATACTCTCAAGTCTAGATAAAATGTGATTAAAAAACATTTCACAATGAAAATAATTAAATCAACATGACATAAAAAACAATATAAAATACACCAAGCAATGGCGGAATGTGATTAAAAGACATTTCACAATAAAAATAATTAAATCAACACATCGTCATTTACAAAAAATATATAAATATAAAAACGAATTGGAAAACACTGTACCGAGACAAGAACATTTAAAAATGAAACTTCAAAGTAAACACGATTGCGCATTGCTCACTTCAAGGATAAATTCATCTACCAAGTAAAACATTTTTCTGATTAAAAAAAGTTTCAATTTTTTTTTTAAGGTATGAGGTGACAAGGTCTTTATATCATTTGGCAGTAAGTTATAAATGCGAATACCAACAAATCTAGGAGATTTTTCATATTTTGCGTCACGATGTTTTCGAGTTGTGATCATATTTTTACTCCTTATATTTTAATTATGCATTTCTGCTCTCATTCGTAGCATACCTTTATTTTCATGTATATATGTTAATGTTTTCAAAATCAACAAACTTGTAAAGTTTTCCCAATATCAATTGCAGAAGCATAAAAAAGTCTTGCGGCGAAATCCTGTGAGCAGCAGTGGCGGAAATAACTAATTTTATTTAGATATTTTAAGATTTTAAAAATACTTCATAAATAATGAAAAATGAAAAAAAATTAAAGACAAGCTTTTGAAAAGGGAAACATTCTGAATTGAATATTGATAGAAACATTTTTCTGTGAATTGAAAAATCCACGATTAAAATGAAGTTATTTTTTGTGAATGTCTAACAGAAAACAACTACTTCCCCGGCTAAAGCCACGCTGGACATTGAACTACATCTGATAGATATTCTGAAAAGGCCCTAACTCAAAAGAAAAAATCTGAAATTAAAAATTTGCATTTTTATTCAGATAGTTTCTTGATTTTCTATTCCAGTTTATATTTTCAACAAATCGACAAGCTTTTATTTATACAAATACATTAAGAACAAAAAAACTAGAATATCCTAAAACGTATTTCGATCGGCACAGACCAAGACCAAAGACGCTACTGGTTTTTAAAGCTATTAAAACACAAATATAACGCGTGATTTATGACCTCTCATCGTATAGCCACACCTGCAAGCATTGATGTCCGACTTGATTGGCCCAGACGAATCGGTTGTAGAATAGACAGCAGTCACTCAGGTCCACGTTGACTATCGGCTCTTTTGATCTACCGTTTGCCGACGGCGAATGTTTACGAGTAGTACAGATTATTTTTCGTTCAGTTTCTTCGCATATACGCTCGTGTTAGCGAAGTGAGTTTTTATTTGCTACCTATAGAAACAGCTTCTGCAATTGATATTGGATGGACTATAACTGTCAATATTTTGTTTTGTTGGAATGTCTCTCTACAGGAAGTTCTATAATCCAAATTGAATATCAATCTCTGCAGTGCTTTTTGCTTTATGAAAATCCTGTCTGATCCAGTAGCTAATCCCCAGACAGCAATATTATGATATATAAATCTGATCAGTTGTTCTGGGTGGCTGGTTTATTATATTCCAGAGAGTCTTGCTTTTATTGCTGGAATCATTAACTTTTTTCATAAAGTGATTAATCTTCTCCTTACTTATTTCATTTTTTACAATTTTCTTTGCTATCCTATATGCAGTGTTTTTATTTTTAGAGTTCTCATGTTTTCTCAGATAACTCATGTGCCTAAGATCTTCAATGTTTTTTTTGGGCAGAAAGGACAATTTTGTTATTTTGTTGTAGAGAAGTTCTATGATATGTATATTCTTTTGTCTTGTATTATGGTGTTGTTGGTTGCAATTTGAGTTATGTTTACGGATGAGAGAGACCGTCTCAAGAATGAAAAGACTTGGCAATGTTAGGATCCTTTGCTGAACAAATGGAGGTTTGCAGGACCTGATTGCCCTTTTTGGAGAGTAAAAGTTGATTGCATGTTCCCCAGAAGGGCAGGGCATATCTTAGGTGGGATTCACAAAGTGAGTAATAAACATCCTTTGCTAATTTCATTAGATGATATTCTCACAGCAAAACACCCAGATGCATTTTTTACAGAGCCTCATGGCATATTCTTCGAACTGAAGTTGGTGGTCTAGACCTAGGAATTTGGAATATGTTTTTTTTCTATAATATTGTGATGTAGTTTGATGCTGTTTAGCTCGCTTAGTTTAGTTGCTTTGTTAATCTGGTTTTCCAACTACTGAATATTCACATGCTTAGAGTATAATTACGAAAAAAATAGTATAATTACAAAAAAACATATTCTGACTACTAAGAAACTGTGAATAACAACTCTGCTGCAATATTTATTGCAACATTTGAAGAAAACAGAGAGCGAAATATAAGCTTCATAGTTGTTGGGTACCTACATTAAAATCTGGAATACAAAAAAACGTAACTTTCAATTTCCTCAAACTCTCCTAAATTTCCAAGCACCTCACCTATTTTGAAAACTATTGTTCACAATATTGTGAATGATTGCGTGTGTTTTTATGAGTTTTCCCTTTATCTATTTATGCAGGTCCTTGAAAAAACAACAAACTTCATGAAAAGTTGTAAAAAAAAATGTGTAGCACATTTTTTATTCTGTTTTGTACAATAGCCATGGAGTTCTAAAAACCTGACTGGCTCAACCAGGCAGAAAAAATACTTTATTGAGGTCAATGGATTATTATACAAATTGTCCCAAATTTTTCATTTCAATGGAAATTCTCTGTTGGGGTTACTTACTTATGTACAAATTCCTTCCATCCAATTTCTTTGTAACCCATCTCCCACATCGTAACGGTTGCTAAAAATGCAACTGCAGCAGCAGCTCCTAGAACATACCATTTGTCCCTTTCATTGTCTCCAAAGGGTTTCCCACCACTGCCCCTGTAGATGGATTTAAAGGTCAAAAAGTTAGTGTTACAAATTCTATCTCAACCTCACTAATGACGGGGCCATATAAGCGAACTAGGCAGCCGCCTAAGGCTGCAAAATATAGGGGCCGCGAACAGTGATCTGGCTTGGCCAAATTCGACATCTTCATATCATCCTCAAGATATGTTAATCAAATCTTTAAATGACCCCAAGGATATGCGGCATTGAAAGTTAGTTCCTAAGTTTATTTTTCTATAAGTAACAGAGGGTTGAATTTGCATAATACACCGATATTTGTCATGAAAATAAACAGACAAATTTTTAAGAATTAGTTTTGTTCATAGCGCATACCTCATATATTGTTCCAAGATATTGAAAAAAAAAATTACAATAATACTAATAAAGAAATTCAACTTGTCCCCTATCTTGTGTTTCAAAAATATCATCATTTTTAATGTACAGTTAATTAGCTTTTCATGCACAAAAAATAATGAAAATTCGATTACTGGTTTTGAAAATATAAAAACATTTATTTATTCTCAAAATATGTAATATCCCCAAGTTATTTGAGCTTGTGCAGTATGAACATGAAAAAGAATTATATGGTGAAAGTCAGGCTAAGGCAATACCTATTGAAACCAAAAAACAGTTTCTTCCAAACTTTCCATATTAATGAAAAAACGACTTCTGGCCAAGTCAGATCACTGTGCCCCGCAGCGGCCTTTTTTGTAATTTTGTTTGCATAATTTAACACTATTAATGTGAAAACTCATTACAACAAGTGACATTGATAATTGTTTTTTATGGTTTTGCATTTAAAGCACATTTTCCTGTGTTTTTTTTGAAATTCCATTCCAAAGGTCACAGCAAAAGAGTCTATAACCATTAAAAATCTAATTGGCTTCTTGACTAATTCTCAGTACTATGACGAGAAACTGGAACCTACGTTTTATGTCATGTTTAGCTTAAACAAAGAAAATCAAGGGGTGATATGCTTATAATGAGAATTTCTGAGAAGTTAGATACATTGTGGATCCTTGAATATACTTTAGAGTTTTTGAATATGTATATATTATATTTTCTTGTTTAACTTATACAGTGTGCTGGTTTTAAAAATATCTATGTATCAATTTATATCTTAGTTCCAAGTAGCTTTATCAACAAAATTTAATATTTTATATTTAACTTGTTAGCCAAATTTAAATAGAACTAAGGAAAATCTGGTTGAAATGTTTTCTAACCCACTTTTTGCATTACGGTTTTCACTTGTGCATAACTGAAATCATGTAACTATTAATGAGCACAGATATAATTCAAATATGTGTTCAAAGAATATCTACACAGCTGTTTCATTTACCCTCTTCCTGTTCCGCCAAAGAGTCCGAACGACCACTGCTCATAAGGTTTCGAACCACTAGGTCCCTTGGAAGTAGGAGGAGGAGGTTTGGCAGCTTCTTTTGGTTGTTCCGGTTTGACATCTTTCTCTTTGGCTGTTTTGCTCTCTTTGGGTGGCTCTTTTAAATTCTTGGCCCCACCGGGTTTGAAGTACTTTTCAAAGCCTTTCGGAGGTTTATCGCAAAATATTCTCCATTCGTCTAATACTGCTTGTTTTAATGAAAACTTTATCTAAAAAAAGAATTGATGAATGATTGATTGCACAAGGATGTGAAAATTTGTGGTACCTGGGAAGCGTGTACATTGGACTGTTTAAATGTTTTCCACACTAAATTTTCTATGTTTCTACAGCTATTTAAAAGACGATAGGCCATTGCAAGCAATCAAATCATTTGCTGAAATTCACAAAAAGTCAACATCACATAACTACCTACTTCTTTACACAACCTCACTTTTTCGTCAAGTTTCCGAAAATCGAAAAGTGTGTGGCATGTTGCATGTTCCATGATCGTCAGAAAATTCTAAGTTCGCGACATCTATTGACGCTAATAACGACCGCCTGAAAAACTTTTTTTCAGTATTTAATGCTCAAAACAACAAACTGCAGAAAACTTTATTAATCCATACATATCCACGAATCAATCAAATTCACGATAAAATAACTAAACAGGAAGAGACAACAAAATTACAAAATTTATTGCTTCATACATATCCACGAATCAATCAAATTCACGATAAAAAAAATAAACAGGAAGAGACAATAAAATTACAAAATTTGTTCACTTCGAGAATGGGATTTTGTGAATAGATTATTGCTTTTGTGGGAGCATTTCTGATAAACTTCCAGTGGATAATGGACATTTTTTGGTTTCAGCTGTACACTTGCCATTGGCAGATTGTTGACATGCAGTTTTTGAATGAATTGCGAAGATTGTTGATAGTATCAGCTATAGGGAACACACATGTGACCCTTCTCTAAAATATTTTGATTTGCACATAGGAAATGTTTAATGTTTCGAAATTGAAAACGCCATGTTTTTCATCGTATTCAATAAAGTACTCCTAGCGCCTCTCATGGACGTGTGCATCGTTACTTCACACAGTTCAAACTTTCACCGCTAGTTGCCTCGAACTGTCAACTATAATTTCATTTGTCTTCGTTTATATGTTCACCAATATTTATATTGTCAAAGTATTTCCAATTGTTACTGAAACGTCACATTGAAAGTGAGGTTGAATTTATGTTTGGGTTCTAAAAAATAGTATTGTCTATCGATATTCCTGAAACAGCCACAATTGGCGCTAGTGTTTGGGAAAAGTTTTTCCAGTGAAGATTGAATCGAGTTTAAATAGGGGAGTTCTGCACAAGTTGCCAACTCAAAGAGAAACCGTCAAAAGTTTTGCCTCTCCAATAGCAATGGAGGAGTGCCGCACAAGTTGCCAACTTAAAAAAAACCTTTAAATTATTTTGACAAAATGTAATTATTGAGAACCGAACTGATGCAAAGAAAAAATAAAATAAAAACAAACGTGTTCCCTATCAGTAGAATGGTTAAGCAAAAACATACTCATCCGAATTTTGCTAAATGGCTGGCCGACATGCTGCATAAAGTTCAAATATTTGAACTTTTTGCGAATTCAGATAAACCTACCTCAGAATCACATACACATAATTGAGGTCGGTCTTTAGTGCACCTTGCACCTTCACCATATAATCATTATTTGCATTTACTTGAAATTTTCAATTTGATTGTGGAGAATCTGTTAAATATTCATGAAATTCACCGACCTTGCGGTTTCTGGAACCTACGAAGTACTGCTGAAAAATAAAAAGAAATGTAGTGTTCGTCAATAATTCTGCAATAGAAAAGTTCTTCCAGGGCATCTCCAGATAATTTCTCTTTTCTAGAGTTCCCCTTGAAATTTCTTTCATTTCCTCAGCACTACCATTGATGAAGGATAGTTAACGGACTTCCATTTCGCACGTGGTAGCGAGCAGACGTGAGATATATGCTAGTGGCAAAGAAGGAACATTAATACCACGTGAGAAGTGGGGGTACAGTTTGTGTTTGTGAAGTCCTAAAGATATATAGAAGTAGTAAGATAAAAAGACCGAGATCCCGACTACCTCATTCCACGCAGAAAGGATCCGACAACGTAAAATTGTGGGATCGAAACTGAGTAGATAGTCGGAAGTGACCGAACTCAAAAAAGTACTAGGAAGAAAAAAGGGTAGCTAATAGTCATAGATCAGGGTTGCTAATTTGCCAGTAGTTCCTGGCATTTGCCAACTTAATAATGTGTCTGTGTCTTATGATCATAGAACACCAGTGTTTTATTCACCTCATAATACGCTTGTAAACAGAAGCATTATGACGTTGTATCAGTTGTGGAAAAAAATATTCATCCACTTTGAGATTCATTCAGAAAATCCTTGTATTTTCCAATCTAATCTGAGCTTATTAACGATAAACAATCAACAATTGTTTTAATCAATTTCTTGATCCCTAACATTTTTGACTTGTAACTTTACCTCAGAAGATACACTTATGAAAGACTTATCACTAGAGTTAGACGGTATACTGGATGGTGGTTCTTTGTTCGGTTTCAAATGGATTTGTAGGTCCCACTGCCTCTTACTCCTAAAGAGTTTATTCCTGGTGTCCTTGGACTTCTGGTTTTTATGCTGCTCCAAAATATCAATCACCCCCGGTCTTACGTCCCCACGTTCTGTGAAAAGCCCTATAGTACTCAACATTTTCTCATTCAGCTTGGTCATGTCTCTTCCAGTGAGTCTCAGAGGGTTCGATTTCTCATTGTCGTATTTACATTTAACCTCATTTCTGTCCAATAAAGCTATTTCATCTGCTTCAATAAAACGCGGTGGCTTACTCATTTTTTCAAACTCTTCATCGTCAAAAATCACACTATCTGCATCTGAATCCTCCTGAACATGAAAAGTTTTACTTTCGAAAATTTTTTTGCTGGAAATCGTATCTTTGGAGATCCTATCGAACATATTTTTCACTTTGACCGGAGTATTAGGTCTAATAGTCATATTTTTGGATGAAGAATGTTTTGGTGGTTGTTTTCGATTATCACCCGTGTCTTTTTCCTCAAGTTTGTATGTGTCTAAATCCGAATTTCTTTCAATTTTTTGCTGAGCGTAGTCCATTGAACTCAGCTGGGGTTGAATATTCACTATGCTGAATGACGATTTCCCTAATTTATTACCCTTCTCATTTTTCACTTCATCCATTTTCATGAAACTCTTCCAGATATCTTCCATGAGATGTTCTTTCAACAGATCAAAAAAACCGTTCTGACTCATTTCTTGTTTATCAATATTTGCTTCAGTTTCTTTATTAACGGAATTGTCTTTATCGTTATATATTTGGCTGACTGTGTTCAATCTGGACGTTTTCTTTTGAGCAGGATTTTTTGGCATTGAGTTTGAATTGGAAGAATGAGCAAGAATTTTTTTCGAAACCGCGTGATTTGTATCCACATTCTCTTCAATTAGATTGAGCTTCTTGTAAGATGAGTCATTAATAATTCTAGATTTTGAATTATATTTATCTTTAGGAGTTGTAGAACATGGATTTGTTATTTCTGATTTCTTTTCACGATTTATCAAACATTCTCTTGACTTTTTAAAAATAACTGGGAATAGTGATGAATAGTCCGGAACGCTGGGAAAAGTGAATAATTCCGTTTTTTTACATTCAGTGGGTTCTTGGTTGCTTTCTAGTGTTTGATTCATCGAATGATGAAATCTATTCACGTAGTTCAAAGCCCAATAATAGGTTTTTCTGCTTTCTTCACTAAAATTGCCTTTTTCGGAATCGAAATCGATTTCTTGATCAAAGAATAAAGTGCAATCCGTTTGGGTGATTGCATTTCTCTTCCTTGTCACATAGCTGGCCAAAGAATGAGAGTAAGTTCTTGATCTTTCTATTGTGGAGACTACAGCCTTTCTGTTTGGCTGCATTTCTGGATCATGCTGAAATTTATCTTACAAATTTCAAATATTCAAACATGTCAGCTGTCATGGAGTAAGTCATCACAAATGCGGAGTAGCTTTTGTATTCAATATCGAATACAGGGTGTCACTTGGAAGTTATATCCGCCTGCTAGTTGGCCACTTTTTTCTTACAGCCATTTTTTCAACATCAAACTCTTTGTTAACAGAAATATTGTAGAAGTCGTCAATTGATTGCTCTTTTATTTCGTTAACAAAAAAAATATTCAATTTAGATTACTGTAACGAACCTAGGCCGGACCTGTCGCCTCACATGTTGCCATCGACAGCGATGAGATCATCCCCGGAGATATTCGAGAACCATCCAGTCGTTCTTGCGCGGAGAACAACGGTCAATATTGGAAACAATTGGAACATGCCGTCGCCAACTGCCGGAATTCGAAAGATCGGGAATGCTGTATCGGAGATAAATAGGCGACCCTCAAGTGGAGTCGAAAGAGTCTGAACGAGCCCATACGATCGAGCTATACAGTAGTTAGTAATATAAATTAAGTTGTAGATTAAGTGTGAAATAAATTATTTAAACCAAGTTAAGTTTATTTACGTTACAATTGGTGTCGGAAGTGAGATTTTGAAAATAAACAAGTGATCGTGGAGTGGATAGTCAGAAAAATAAATTGATAGACCTTTTTGTACGCCCAAAATAGACAGTGGCCAGGTTTTCGCGAAGTGGACAATTGTGCGTGGAAATATAAACTGATACGCTGTTCGCGTGAAACAGACAATAGACTGGTGGCCCGTGGAAAAGAAATCGCGAAGTGAATTTTTAACAAACCGATAAACTTTTCGTGTAAAACAGACTGATACCTCGTCAAAGACAAAATGTGTTCAAGAAAAGTGCGCCTTGCGGATTTGAAGGTAGCGGAATTGAAACAGGAATTGGAGGAAAGGGAACTGGAAACGACAGGCCTTGCGGATTTGAAGGTAGCGAGCAGATGAATAAACTGGAAGAAAATTCAAGAAGTCTGGAAGAAAATGCTAGAAATCTGGAAGAGAAGCTTCAAGAAAATTCTAGAAATCTGGAAGAGAAGCTTCTAGAAAATTCAAGAAGCCTGGAAGAAAATGCTAGAAATCTGGAAGAGAAGCTTCAAGAAAATTCAAGAAGTCTGGAAGAAAATGCTAGAAATCTGGAAGAGAAGCTTCAAGAAAATTCTAGAAATCTGGAGAGAAGCTTCTAGAAAATTCAAGAAGCCTGGAAGAAAATGCTAGAAATCTGGAAGAGAAGCTTAAGAAAATTCTAGAAATCTGGAAGAGAAGCTTCTAGAAAATTCAAGAAGCCTGGAAGAGAAGTTCCTGGAAAACACAGAAGGCCTACAAAAAGAATTGTGTGGTGTGGCTAATTTTCTAGAAGAAAGAATGGGAACCGTTGAGACAGAGATAGATAAAATTAGGGAGCAAATGAACACGGAGGTAGATAAAATCAAAGATGGGGTCGAGGCAGAAATGGACAAAATAAAGGAAACAATCAGTAAGCTGGTAAAACGAATTAATAGTGCGCCCTCCACAGAGATGGTTAACGAAAATGCAATGCTGGACTTGAGTTTGAACTTGGATAAAGTTCAAGAGGGAATAAAATATGTCAAGATCAATTCAGAAATAGGGAAGCTTTCCATGAAGCCGCCTCAGTTCGACGGAAAAACTCCATGGGCAAATTACCGCCGGCAGTTTGAAGCAGCGGCCAAAGCAAACGGATGGAATGCAGGGGAAAGAGCTGTAGCACTGACACTTGCATTACGTGGAGAAGCGACAAATATTCTACAAACTCTCACCGCCCAAGAACAGGAGGACTATGATCAGCTGATTAAACATCTAGAATTACGATATGGCCACGCCCATTTGGAACACGTATACCACTCCCAGCTGAAAAATCGCTGCCAAAAATCGGGCGAATCCTTACAAGAATTCGAAACTGACATTGCACGCTTGGTTCGTCTCGCATATCCAGCCACACCAGAAAATGTAATGGAGCGACTAGCGGTTCAAGCATTCCTGGATGGACTCCGTGACCAAGAAACCAGACAAGCGTTGACACTAGCCCGTCCAACACATCTCGTAGACGCGCTGGCACGCGCTTTGAATTCGAGGCAGCGAAACAATGCTGCAAAAGCCAAAGTAAAGTTCGAACGATTGAGGAAGACTCACAGGAGCCTGCTAACTTGGAAGCTGCCATAAGAAAAGTGATGAAGGAAGTGTTGCCTGAGAAAAGACAGATGAAATGCCGGAATTGTGGCAAAATTGGACATGTGCGTAGCAAATGTCCAACATTCATCGACTCCGATGCAGGAAAACTAAAAAAGGTCGACGAGAAGGGGCAATCGTCGACATGTGTCCGGCAAGCCCCGGTTAACAACGCATATGTCGCTATCCTTCAACGACAGAACAAAGGTGTCTTCGTAGACGGTCTCATCAATAACGAGCCTTGCACCATGCTGCTAGATACATGTGCGACTAGGACAATTCTCGGGCCTTCCTTTGCCAGAACACCGGAACGGATTGAACCGACAACTTGAAGCTACGCACAGCAACAGGGAGCCAGCTACTGTATATGGCGAGCTACCGATTGAAATAATTTTGGGCAGCACTAAAGGAAACATCAGGCACTTGTAGCGGACATCGAAGACGATGCAATCATCGGAATGGACATCATGAATTCCAGAGGGTTTGAATTGGATTTCAAAGACGGCGTCCTACGTGTCAACGGAGAAGAGCTGGTGCTTCATGGGAGAAGTGAGGAGTTGATCCGTGTGCTGTTGGCTGAAGATGTAAGCGTACCTGAGAGGGCTGAAACCATTCTGGAGGCTCGCCTGGACGGGAGTGCGAACAGTGGAGACGTGGTGATGTTCGAGCCCAAACTTCATGATGAGAAAATTGGACGAGGGATTGCACTAGGAAAGACCTTGTTGCGTGCTGACAAATTTGTGCCGGTAAGGGTCCATGAATGTCAATTATTTCCCAGTGACCTTGAAGAAAGGAACAATTTTGGGGCACTGCTCGTCAGTTTCATCTGTGATCCGGGGCGTACGAGGTACGATTAGCCAACCCAACAACTTGCCCACAGAACTAGAAAAATTAGTTGCCATCTCTTCCAAAGACATAAAACCAGCTCAACAGCCCAAACTAAGAGATTTAGTTAAGAAGTACCAAGACATCTTCGATACCGGACAAGGAAAAGGAGGTCGAACTAATGTGGTCCAGCACAAGATTGATACTGGAGTGCCCGACCGATCCGGCAATCAGCAAGAAGACTTCCTCTTGCCAAGAAGGAAGAGGCTGACAAAATAGTCAGCGATATGGGAAAGAAGGAGTTATCGAACCATCTGACAGTCCCTGGTCCTCTCCAGTCGTACTGGTGAAGAAAAAGGATGGATCGACACGCTTTGTGTAGACTATCGCCAACTTAATAATGTCACGAAGAAGGACAGTTACCCTCTCCCAAGAATAGATGACACCTAGACACGTTGGCTGGTTCCACGATTTTCTCGACCCTCGATCTGAAGAGTGGATATTGGCAGTAGAACTGGCTCAGGAAGATCGAGAAAAGACTGCTTTTACCATCGGCTCAGGATTGTGGCAGTTCACCGTTATGCCATTCGGCCTGTAATGCTCCCCACATTCGAAAGATTGATGGAAACAGTACTGAAGGGACTCTCATGGAACACGTGTCTAGTGTATCTCGACGACATAATTGTGGTCGGCAGATCGTTTGAGGACCACGTGAAAAACTTGGAGGAAGTATTCCTGCGACTGAGGAACTCCGGATTGAAGCTGAGCCCTAAGAAATGCCATCTGTTCCAAAAGAAGTACGATACCTCGGCCACGTTGTCTCTGGGGAAGGAGAGAGTGGATGACCAGAAGATCAAAGCTGTTAAGGATTGGCCCATCCCAAAAGACATTCACCAACTTCGAAGATTCCTTGGTTTATGCACATACTATCGCCGATATGTGCTGGGATTCGCCAACATCGCTAAACCATTGACCAAGCTCACGGAAGGCCAAACAAAGTTCCAGTGGTCCGAAGAATGTCAAGACTCATTCAGGAAGCTGAAAGGAGCTTTGATCAACGCACCTATGCTGAGCTATCCCCTGCCCAAAGGGAAATTCATTTTGGATACGGACGCCAGCTACGTGGGACTTGGAGCTGTCCTATCTCAGATCCAGGAGGGACAGGAGAAGGTCATTGGTTATTTCAGCAAGACGCTTAGCAAACCAGAGCGCAATTACTGTGTCACCAGGCGAGAGCTGTTAGCTGTTGTAAAGGGAGTGGAACACTTCTACAAGTACGTGTATGGAAGAAGATTCCTGTTGAGAACTGACCATGCAGCTCTCAAATGGCTCTTACAGTTCAAAATCCTGAGGGTCAAGTAGCACGTTGGATCGAGAGACTCCAAGAATTCGATTTCGAGATCGAACATCGAGCCGGAACTAGCCATAAGAATGCAGATGCCTTGTCGCGAAGACCATGTCCAGATGATTGCCTCACATTGCCGACGAGCAGAAGAGAAAGAAGCAACACTTTGTAGAACCGCGGCAATGGATGACAACTGGAATGACAGCAAGATCCAGAAAGACCAAGAGAGGACCCGACCTTGGCTTAGTCGTCAGCTGGAAGAAGGGCAATCGAAGACCATCATGGCAGGAAGTCGCAGGTTACTCGCCGGCTGTTAAGTCCTATTGGGCACAATGGAACTCTCTTATTCTGGACAATGGGATCCTGAAACGGGTGTTAGAGGCCGATATTGGTGGGGAAGACAGACGCCAAATAATTGTTCCCAGGAACAGAAGAGAGGAAGTGCTGCGGGAAATCCATGATGGAGTCGCCGGAGGACATCTGGGAGTGACGAAGACCCTGCAGAAAGTGAGGCAACGGTTTTACTGGGCCAATTGTCAAGCTGACGTCCAGGACTGGTGCAGAAAGTGCGCTGTATGCGCTGCTAGCAATGGACCTCGAATACGACCCAAGGCCCCGATGCGTCAGTACAACGTAGGCAGCCCGTTCGAGAGAATCGCCATTGACATCGCCGGCCCGTTTCCCGTATCCGAGCACGGGAATAAATACATCCTTGTGGCAATGGACTACTTCAGTAAGTGGGCGGAAGCCTATGCCCTGCCCAACCAGGAAGCCATCACCGTCGCCGACGTCTTGGTGAAAGAGTGGATATGTCGATTCGGTATTCCAATGGAGCTGCACTCGGATCAAGGCAGAAAAAATATGTCTACTGCTGAACATCCGCAAGACAAGAACCACGGCCCTACATCCGCAGTCCGATGGAATGGTGGAACGGATGAACAGGACGATCAACCGCCACTTGTCCAAGGTTGTCTCTGACCATCAAAGAGACTGGGACCAGTATCTTCATTTGTTCCTGATGGCCTATCGATCCGCAGTACACGAGTCAACAGGTCAAACTCCTGCTAGTATTATAATGGGCCGAGAACTGCGACTGCCTTGTGACCTGAAGTTTGGGATACCGCCAGGACAAGACACTGCGGGAGAGGACTACGTCAGCAAACTTCGGCAGAGAATGGACGACATCCACGAACGAGTCCGGTTGAACATCCAGAGTGCCAGCGATAAAATGAAGAAGACCTATGACATCAAGGCCGACGCTGGAGGATTTAAGGTTGATGACCTGGTTTGGCTGTACAACCCCAAACGTCGTCGTGGACTATCACCAAAGTTGCGGAACTCGTGGAAGGCCCGTATAAGATCGTGAAAAGGATAAACGACCTTGTGTACCGAATCCATAAGCCACCCGAGGGAAACCAAGGGTCGTCCATTTCAACAGGTTGGCCCCTTACGCGGGAAACCATGACCAAGTTCGCACTCTCAAGCCACCGGAGGATGATATGACGTTCGAGAAGTTTATGTCCTTGTATTCAAACGGGCAGAAAGTTCTACATGGGGTTACTAGAGAGGAGTCACGAGACCTTTCGAGGTGCCTGCTGACTACGCACTAGCGCACTGTGTGGCAGAAGATCTTCGAATGTCCAGGGCATCGCCGTAGTGTTCTCCAAGAAATTTGGTCAACTCCAAACACTGCGGAGCAGAATCCAGAAGTTGGTGGGTGCTACAGTTGAAGAAAGGCCAGAGAAACATCTACTACCTAGTTACCAAGAGGCATTCCCAAGATAAACCGTCCTATGAAGATGTCTGGAAGAGTCTCACCAAACTAAGAGATACTATGGTGGACCAGAATCTGGTGGATCTAGCAATTCCAAAATTGTCCTGTGGTATTGATGGGTTGGACTGGAGAGTCATAAGAAGTATGCTGGAGGCGATATTCAGATCCAGCGGCGTCAAGATTTTGGTTTGCTGTAACCCTCTTCCACGACCGATCATGAAGACCGTGGAGTGTTACTTCCATCGAACTTCACGGTGCAGATATGGGGAGTCATGCAGATATCGTCACACTCCAAGGATGAAATTTCGGGACGAAATGTCTTTAAGAAGGGGGCAATGTAACGAACCTAGGCCGGACCTGTCGCCTCACATGTTGCCATCGACAGCGATGAGATCATCCCCGGAGATATTCGAGAACCATCCAGTCGTTCTTGCGCGGAGAACAACGGTCAATATTGGAAACAATTGGAACATGCCGTCGCCAACTGCCGGAATTCGAAAGATCGGGAATGCTGTATCGGAGATAAATAGGCGACCCTCAAGTGGAGTCGAAAGAGTCTGAACGAGCCCATACGATCGAGCTATACAGTAGTTAGTAATATAAATTAAGTTGTAGATTAAGTGTGAAATAAATTATTTAAACCAAGTTAAGTTTATTTACGTTACATTACATTACCTTTCCTCCGAACATAAATAATAAAATATCTACTCTTACCTTTATATTCTCAATTCATCTCGTCCAATATAGTAACCCTATCTGGTTTTTATTTCTAATAATAATAAAATAATACATATACTATTTTTCATATTATACGGGCAGCTGTCATCAGCGGAATGGCCAAAAAATTTTATTTTCTCGAAAATTCTCATAAGGTACTGGTTAGCTTTAGTCATAGATTAGGCCTTCGGCTTGATTTGCGATGTCTTTTTTTTATAACTTTTCTTTTCAATAAATAAAATAGTACTTTTTCTTCAAGTAAAATTTCTCTAGATCTGAGATATATTTATCAACAAAAATTAAATGAACTTTACTTCTCAAATTAAAATGACTCTTATATTGAACTCAATTTATGTTTTTCTGAACTATAGTTTCAAATAATACACAAAATAACTTGAATATTTCTATTGAATGAAAAACATAAAAAAATATAACACAGTTAATCATTTATCAATAAAATAACCTCAATAAAAAAATTAAATCTAAAATAAAATCATTCAAACTTTAGAAAAAAAGATTAACACCATAAATTTCAAAGCACTAACCAACATCAAATTTATTTCAATAAAAGAGCTCATTCTTTTATTTTCATAATTAACTTTTTCATTATTGAAACAAGTAGAATCCGTACTTCCCGTAAAACCTCGTATTTGTCATTACTAGTAATTCCAGAAATCAATAAAACTTTTTATGCATTTGCATCAATACACATAATTTATGTACATGTGGTTCACCCCAATAATAAAACAATTTTTTTTTAAAGCTCTGCACTTACCCTATAGAATCATTGTTGCCTCCAATATCCAATTTTTCCAAATAGTTTTTCTAATCTGTATAATCCCTTTCGATCTACCGAAGCCATGAAAATTCCATATTGAAACCCCACCCATTTCAACTCACGAAAAACTCACTTTATCCCGAAATTCCATACAAATATATCCCCTGACGCTTATACGTAATAAAAGAGAGGTAAAGTATATTGAAAAGGGGTAAGAGCATTGTTATGTTAGGTAATGTTTGTAAAATAATTAAAATGATAATTCACTATTATTATTAGGTATTAAAGTTATCGTGGTTCATGCTATGTTTATTTTGCAATTTTTCTTTACTTTTTACCAATTTTGAATCTTATACCATGCTCTAATAAATGCATTTATTAGTCTAGTCAACAAGTGCTTTTTGGACCAACTTTTTTCAGCAGTCTCCGAAAATTATGATCGAGGTGTCATTCGATTCGGAATGACATCTAGATGATTTTAGAAAAAAATGAAGTTCCGCTTGCAAAAATTGTGGAAGTTATTAACAATTAACTGAAAAAAAGGCGGCTTTGGTTTTTTGCAAATATCTCAAAAACT
The DNA here is from genome assembly GCA_018342105.1 of Gonioctena quinquepunctata. Classification (NCBI taxonomy): domain Eukaryota; kingdom Metazoa; phylum Arthropoda; class Insecta; order Coleoptera; family Chrysomelidae; genus Gonioctena; species Gonioctena quinquepunctata. The sequence continues at coordinate 487,377 of JAFIRS010000706.1, read as the reverse complement.
AATAAAGATTTATCAAATCTGAAAAAAGATTCAAAAAGAGGAGGAAATTTTCTAAAAAAAGTCTCGATTCCCGGAATTGTAGGATCAATATTTATAATTTTCCCAGAGGGATGAAAATACGGCCGAAAACGGGTACTCTGGCTTGGGCAAGCCGCGCCCACTTTGGACACTAACAATAAAAATTATTTAAGCATACTAAATATAAAAATAAAAAAATTGAAAAAAATTCAGACACTAACTGAACAGATGCATGAACAATAATCCGCTTGAAAAATTTTTTTATCACAATTTTTCAATTAGTTATTCAATAGTTAATTAATAATTTTTTTCTGCTTCAACATGAACATTGCAAGTGTGATAATTGTTAAACTATAAATTTAAGATTTTTTTCCTTGGAATTTTAAAGGTTAAAACCCCTTAAAAAATTAAAAAATTTTCATTTTTCAGTTTTTTACTAATAATTTTCGTTGTTGCAAAATTAAATACTTAAATTAATCATTGAAAAAAATGTTTTTTTTCAAATATTATTAACGATCCGTTTTTATGTTATCAGAAACTGCATAAAAATAATTTTTAATTTTTTTTATTACTAATTGTTTAAAAAATTGTTATAAACAATAATTGTTTTTTTTATGGAATTTCAATCTTTTATACAAATCATGATTTTTAAAAGAAAAATTGTTCCATAAAAAAGTTATTTTATTGCTTAAAAACGCATTTGTTAATTAACAATTATTTTCTCCAACTTCTAATTAATATTAAGGAACCATTTTTTCTTTAAAAATCATTATTTGTTTTTCTTTTTGATATAAAAAAATAATTCATTTTATTTAATTTTTCATTGTTCATGCAATAAACAATTTGTTAAACAAATAAATTTTTACCTTATTTTTTTTCCTATTCTTCTAGGTATAGGTTGTTAAAAAGATAGGGAAATCATTAAAACAAATTACAAATTTATCAAAATATAAATAAATAATAAAGCACTTATAACAATATATATAAATTTTACAGGGGTTATGCGTAAGTAGAGTTGAGATTTCTACGATTTCAAATTATACAAAGCGGGACGAAACTCATTTTGATATATCGGAGTATATGAGCTCTTTTATCGACCCGCATTTCGGCTTAGATTATTTACTTTGAAGTAGTTGGTTTTGTTTTATCTGGTTGAAGATTTGATTTATTCCCTATACTTTCCCATTACCATTTGTTTTGTTGACAAACTTTGGTTGTAACATATTTTCTTTTCGAATTTAATATAAGTTATATATTATTTGAGGGGGTGGTAAAGGAAAAGAATCGGAAAAGCATAAAATCTAGCTCCGTTTGGAAGAAACGCCAAAGAATGCCATACACTCAATGATATCGGTAATTTGTATATTTTCGAGTATGACTACAAATTCCATAAAAAAATTTTCATGCGCGAAAGATTCTTCTACACTGGGTACATTACACTATGTGTTTGGGTTTCATGCTGCGATTCACTTTGGGTTTAATGCTGCGATTCACTTTAGGAGCCAAAGCCACTGTTTTTCTCTTCAAGTATACCGGAAGATAATCACTATCTTCATCCTCATCTTCTGATATGTCTTCATTAATCGCTCTACTGTTCATTGATACTAATGGAATATCGTCTGAAGATTTTTTTGGCCGCAGCTGCTGCCTCTCTTCCTTAGCTGCAATGAGTAATACAAAAAAGAACAATGGAGGAGTCATTCGAAAATACAAGTTTTCCAGCAATTCAAACTATTTCTCCATCGACGATGATTTAGGATAAGACTTGTTTTTTGTATTATACAGGGTGTCCCTGGACTTCCTCTTTTCCTCTTGGGAATGGGTCAAAATATCACCAGTACTTCTTATAACTTTTGTTCCTAAAAGCCTTCGTTACCAAGTTACGGGCCCTCAAAGTTACAAAATGAAAAATGTTTTTCTTTGATAACTTTCAAAGTGAATATTCAAAATCATCTAAATTTTGGTGATTGACTACACAAATGAATTCCTTCGATGAGCTTTCATGCAGTTGTTTTGCTACAAAGTCAGGAACGGACTACCCCCGATGGTCCACACCCCAAAACTTTTAAATGGCAGATAATTTTTCAATAGTTTTCAACAAAATAAGGTTACGTAGACAATTTTCTGAATAAAAGTACTCGTGTAGAAAGTCGATCGGAGCAACGATTCCTAATAAAAATGCAGTTCTACTCGATGACATCAAACCCGATCGTCCACCATTATTTGAAATGAAAAATTTTCACAGTAGAAATACTAAAGCTAACGTTAATTCAACAACATTTATAACAGGGATAACACAAAATATGCTAAAATAAAATCGTAAACAGAAAGTACAGTACCTAGTTGAAAGTTTCATTCGCAATGTAGATATTTTTTCAAATGAAATATCAAGTTATGTAGATTCGTGGTGTTATTGAACTAACAAGCTACTCCACTATAAAATATCGAATTCAGTCCATATTTTGTATGTACGCGTGGAATAAGCACGTTTCGTGTTGTGTTATCTGACTCTCATGAAACTCAACATTTGGATGTTGCAAATTCGTATTCACAGCTTAAATGTTGAGGAGTTTCACTGATAAGTATAATTTCATGGGAGAAAATCTTTAACCCGAAGATAAATTTAGCTGAAAAAACGCACATGGGAAGACATAACTAATAAAAAGCAAACGAATAAACTACATAAACGGCTGCACATGAATAGGTGAAAAATATCCGGTGAATAAATTTATGTTCCATTTCTTCCACAGATGTTGACAAAAACACCTTGTAGAAATAAATAAAATTAGTGTGGATAAAAAATGACAACTGGAATGCGATTTTGTTTTGTTGAGTGGTGCGTTATCATTGTCAATATTTGAAGTGTTTTGATATGGCCGAACAGTTTACATTCAACGAATATGCAGATATGCATGCATTGTATGGATGAGCATTTGGTAATGCTGCAGAAGCCCGTCGTCTGTATGCCGAGCATTTTCCCAATCGAACGTTACCGGCAAGATAAACGTTCGAGCGTGTCGATCGCAGCTTGAGGGAGACAGGTATGTCTAATGGATAATTAATTGGAGCCTGTTGTTTCATTTCGATTTTATTGTAAGTTCAGTTTTGCCAAAACGAGGTGGTGAGAGCGCTCCTAGGGCTGTGCGTACCGTTGTATTGGAGGAAAATATTTTGGAAGCTGTCGCTGATGATCCTTCAATGAGCATCAGAAACCTATCAGAACAGTTCCATACATCCAAGTCCACTATTCATAGAATAAGTAGGGAACAACTGCTCCACCCATATCACATCCAGAAGGTACATGCCATGACACCTGAAGATTTTCCAGCACGACTGGAATATGCCAATTGGTTCCTGGATAAGCAAAGAGAGGATATGACTTTTATTACTCGAGTTTTATTCACTGATGAAGCAGGTTTCAGTAGAGATGGAGTAATCAACTATCATAATCTCCACATATGAACCGAAGAAAATCCCCATGGGATATTGCAAACCAAACACCAACGGAAATTCAACGTGAAAGTTTGGGCTGGTATCATAGGAAACCATCTTGTAGGACCATTCGTTCTACATGACCATTGCAAACCCGAAGAGATATGTGGTTTATGCATGATGGCGCTCCTCCTCATTTTAGTTTGATTGTGCGGGACCATCTAAACCAGATTTTCCCCAATAGATGGATTGGTAGAGGTGGGCCATATTCCGCGGTCTCCGGATTTAAATCCATTGGATTTCTTTCTGTGGGGGCATCTAAAAAGCCTCGTTTACGCTACACCTATTCACACCAGAGATGCCTTTTTGAATAGAATTACATTACATTGTGGGGTGGGGGGAGAGGGTGTTTGCGCCGACTAAGAAAATATATTGAGAGAGACTGGGGTCATATCGAACAGTCTTTGTAGCGGATTTTTACACCATGAGTTTTGTAAGGTAAACGTGTTTGCATGATAAAAACTCCTTATGAACATTGTACCTATCATTTCTATTTTAATTACAAATTAATCTTTTCGAATAATGGTAGACATCTCAGGTTGGATGTCGTCGAACAAAAATGCATTTTTATCAAAAATCGTTGCCCCGATCGATTTTCCACACGAGTACTTTTATTCAGGAAATTGTCCAGGTAACCTTGTTTTGTTAAAACATATTGACAAATCCCAGTCATTTCAAAGTTTTGGGGTGTGGACCATCGGGGCTAGTCCGTTCCTGACTTTGTAGCAAAACAACTGACTCCTGCATGAAAGTTCATCGAAGGAATTCATTTGTTTAGTCAATCACCAAAATTTAGATGATTTTGAATATTCACTTTGAAAGTTATCAAAGAAAAACATTTTTCATTTTGTAACTTTGAGGGCCCGTAACTTGTTAACGAAGGCTTTTAGGAACAAAAGTTATATGAAGTACCGGTGATCTTTTGACCCCATCTACACATTATCGAGAGGAAAAAAGAGGAATTCCAGGGACACCCTGTATACACATTCAGTCTTCACTATTGTTTTTTTTTTATTGTTTTCAGTTTCATGTTATATCCCAGCGAGCACAAACATCCCTAGGAGGTTTTGGGATGTTTTGAAAATGTAGACATTAGGAGGTTTTTTTGAAACGTTGGTTGAAGTTTTTTTTAATTTTTAACTGAGAAAAACTTGGAAAATGTAGTGAACATTACCAATTATACAGGGTGTTATGTAATAAGTGTCCGATATTTACAGACGATTCCTTAGTTATTATAAGGTGAAAAGTTCATATAAGCATGGGTCCGCAAGGCCTTCATTTTTAATATACAAGGTGTTGAAAATTTATTTTTATTTTGGTTTTTCGTAAATAATTTTAAAATAACGTCGATATTTGGACGATAATTGGTATTTGTGGATTTTTTAATATGAGGAATTCAAATTTGATCTTAGTTTGGCACTTAATTGTAGGGGGCGCCGCCTACAGGTATTTGTCTCTTTTGGGGAGTCACAACTTTGTCGTGCATGTATGTATCACATTTTCTAGAAGAAAAATCGATTCCTTTGCCATTTTTACGTGGAAAAGGTATGCTTTTCAAAAGTCGCTAAAAGCAGCCGTTTTCGAGATATTTTGATTTCAATTAAGCCATTGTTAAAAAACAATAACAATATTATAACATATTTGTCATACAAAGCTATTATTGGCGAAAAATGAAATTTGTTAAAATGGCACTGAACACATTATTTTCCGGTTATGAAAACAAAAACATGATGACATGACATACTAGGACTGAATAGCTATTAATATCATGTCATATATCATCAACTCTAATCAATTTGTCTAAATTATTCAATATGTATGTACATGTATCTAACAATTAGTCAAAGTAAAATAAAATAAAAGATAACAACCTTCTATTTTACTTCTTATTTTATTTCTGTATAAACTTGTTATGGATGTTGTGTAGTTTTAAATTTTTTAATTATTTTATTTTATTTCTTATTTTATTTTACGTGCTGTATAAACTGACTTTGACAATAAATTTAGTTAAAAACCCCGAGATAAAAAAAGCGAAAATTGAGAAAAACTTGCTTATCTTGTAGAGAATTTTGCATTTTGTGTTAAATCCTGACTTCTAAGGATTTTTTTAATTTTTTTCGTATTCAGCACAACAAAATACATGGAAATGAGTTGAAAATAATCAAACAGTTTTTTAGTTACGGACCTGTGTAATTATTCGGACACGATTCCTTCGATTTTGGAACGTGAAGAATTGTAACTTTCCACGTTCAAAATTCATATACAGGGTGAGTCAGAAGTACTTTGACCAACTTCAGGAGGTGATTCCTCACACTATTCTAATATGAATTGTCCAAATAAATATATGTCCGGAAACGCTTCGTTTCCAAGATACAGGATGTTAAAGTTTTATTTTCGTTTTTTTTAAATAACTTTCGAAATACTGACCTTAATTAAACGTGTCGAATTCGAACCTGATTATTATTGCTCTTACTCGTAGGGGACGCCACCTATACGTCTTTTTCTTTTTTGAAGATTCATAGCATTTTTGAGCGTACTTCTAGCACATTTTTCAGTAAAAAAAAACAATTCCTCTATCAAATTTACGTAAAAAAGCTACCCTTGTTACATATCGCTATAAGCAACCGTTTTCTAGATATTTGGACTTTAAAATTTCAAGTCGATTATTTGATAATCGATGCGTGTTGAAGTTTTACCATTATTTCGCATTTTTCACAAGAATGCTTGGGAAATGAATTTGACGTTTAAGTAAGTAGTTTTGGTTTTTGTAGGGGGCGCCACCTATTCTATTTATTTTTACTCGTTTGAAATAGTTATTTTTGTATCAAGGGTGCAAAATCTGTATTTGTTTTAATAAAATTTGCAAGAAATATCAACCGTTTATTTCAAGAAATTTTGAATATGCAGAATAAAATAAAATAAAGGAAACTAAATTGTATTCAAATGAATTATTCAAAGAGTCCACCTTCAGCGAAGATACAGGCATTCAGTCTTCTAGTCATTGAATCTCGTACCCGCTCAAAAATTATTGGTGCATTTCTTTTATTGTTTCACAGGCGTCTACTATTCGGTTTCTTAGATCTTCCTCGTTCGCTACTGGAGTTTTATAAACTAGTGACTTCAAATGTCCCCAAAAATAAAAATCTAGCGGGTTTAGATCTGGGGACCTTGGTGCCCACGCCTGGTTAGGTTCTTCTACACCCCTACCGATCCATCGATTTGGATAGACAGTGTTAAGGAATTCCCTGGCTACAACGCTAAAATGGGCCGGAGCCCCATCATGCATAAACCACATGCAGATACGAATTTCTAATGGTACATTCTGAAGTAGTACCGGCAATTCATTTTCTAAAAAGTCTCTGTAAGCTGCGCCATTCAGTCGGAACGGAAGAAAGAAAGGACCTATCAAGTAATTATCAATTATTGCCGCCCATACATTTACAGAAAATTGATATTGATAATGTCTTTCACTAACTGCGTGCGGATTTTCCAGAGCCCAAACATGGTTGTTATGAAAGTTTGTGATAGCATTTTGGGAGAAGTTTGCCTCGTCCGTGAAGAAAATTGAGGATTTCCAGCCAATTTTCTCAAAAACCACTGACACATAGTAACGCGTTGGGGAAAGTCTCGTGGCAAAAGAGCTTGTACCCTTTGAATATGGTATGGATAAAATTGTTGATCGTAGATAATTCTCCAAACTGTGGACTGGATTCTCCTCGAGAGCGTTCAAAACAGCTTCTTCCAATTCTGGGGTTCGGACTGCTCGTGGTCTTCCAATGATATCAGCCGCCCTCTTGAAGCTACCTATTTCTGCCAAACGACGGTGGAGCCTGGTAAATGTTGGAGCTGAAGGCAGTACTCGATTAGGAAATCACTCCTGGTAAATACGTCTTGCTTCGCGCGCATTGCCATCCGCAAGGCCATAAGCGAAATGCATATCGGCCACATGAGCATTATTGTTTAAATTATCCATTTTTTCAAAATTAGTGTTTTAAAACTTACCGAAACTTCAACAAAACAACAAAACGTTTAACTGTCACATAATATGTAATTACCAAAACTACTTACTTAAACGTCAAATTCATTTCTTAAGCATTCTTGTGAAAAATGCAAAATAATGGTAATAACTTCAACACGCATCGATTATCAAATAATCGACTTGAAATTTTCAAGTCCAAATATCTAGAAAACGGTTGCTTATAGCGACTTGTAACAAGGGTAGCTTTTTTACGTAGATATGATAGAGGAATTGATTTTTTTACTGAAAAATGTGCTAGAAGTACGCTCAAAAAAGTTATGAATCTCAAAAAAAAAAAGACGTGTAGGTGGCGCCCCCTACGAGTAAGAGCAATAATCAGGTTCTAATTCGACACCTCAAAAAACCTCTCAATACCAATTTTCGTTTAATTAAGGTCATTATTTCGAAAGTTATTTAAAAAAAAAGAAAAGAAAAATAAAATTTTTACATCCTGTATCTTGGAAACGAAGCGTTTCCGGACATATATTTATTTGGACAATTCATATTAGAATATTGTGAGAAATCACCTCCTGAAGTTTGTCTGACTCACCCTGTATAACATTAATTCTGGTAGTTTTATCCAGTTTTAAATATGATACGAGAAATTTTCCCATCAAATATAATTCGTGTTAGAATTAGATTTTATCGCACTTTTTTTTTATTTTCCTTCAAGCAATTCGCCTCTAGGAAATTTAACTCGTGTCATTCGCGACCTTATCATCAAAGATAACACCACAATCAAAGATAAACCATTCAAGCTTCGCTGTCGTGGTTTCATCAGATAATAAGACCGCAAATCTTTGAGCGTAAAAATCCCTAGCACTTAAGATATTACCCTCGTAATCCTATGAAAGATTTAGCCTGTTTCCAGATAAAATTATTCAAGGAAAATTATTCTGTAGTCAATTTGAATGACACACAGTTCAAAATTCCATTATTTGGATTCGTCTATAATCCCATATTTTTCTAAACATGTATTTTCTGAAAAAATAACTAATCATTTTTCACTTCTAGCAAGGGTTCAATGCCTCATTTTTATTAACACAAAATAAATACTTACTCAAATAGACAACTTCGTCATAACTGTTCAGAGGATTCACACCAAAAAAGCTATAAATCATCTCGTCATATTGATAGTCCATGAACAATATGACTCCGCATAAAGTTAAGCAGAAAATACCTACAAACAGCATTTATGGCAAATTTTCAGGTACACAGAAAACAATTCTTACCCATACAGAAGTTACACCAATAGTGGAATCCAAATTTGGTGACCAGGGTGTCGACTTCGAAGGGTATAGCAAGTGGAAAGGGATTGCGAACCACCAAAAATATGAAATTTGCAAAGAGCTGAAGGATACCGCACAGTCCTAGGATATAAGCTCCATAATGAATAACTAAAAAAAATATTAATCCAGTGAATTGCCTAAAATTAGAAAATCATTATAAATGTATGCCAAATAAATGTTTATGTTTCCTATATTTTTCATGGATGGGAATTGCAAGATTGGGTTATGTTAGAAATAGAATACTATAGTTTAAGTGATCAAAGTTACGTCTATTTTACCAACAATAATTTTCTCAGAATAATGTATATAGGGTGTTATGTAATAAGTGTCCGATATTTCACAGGACGATTCCTCAGTTATTTATAAGGTGAAAAGTTCATATAAGCGTGGGCCCGCAAGGCCTTCATTTTTTATATAGATGTTAAAAATTTATTTTTATTTTGGTTTTTCGTAAATAATTTTCAAAATAATGTCGAATTTGGACGAAAATTGGTATTTGGGGATTTTTAATATGAGAAATCAAAAATTTGATCTTAGTTTGGCACTTAATTGCAGGGGGCGCCGCCTACAGGTCTATGTCTTTTGGGGAGTCACAACTTTGTCGTGCATGTATGTATCACATTTTCTAGAAGAAAAATCGATTCCTCTATCATTTTTCCGTGAAAAAGGTATGCTTTTCAAAAGTCGCTAAAAGCAGCCGTTTTCGAGATATTTTGATTTAAATTAATCGATGCATCCAATTTTCTTCTCATTGGTTCGCGAACTCTTTGAAAATAAAAGTATCAAGTAGACTAGTAAGTTCATTCCAATGTTTTTTTTTGTGCTGTCATGTAAAAAATAATATCTCGATGCATAGTTAAATAGTTTTATTTATTATTATTGTGATTATTTGTTATTAAATGGTAAACTTTACCAATGCAGAGTATGCTGACATACATTTTACAAACAGACTAGCTAACGGAAATACATATGACGCTAGACGTTTGTATCAGGAGCGTTATCCGAACCGCACAAATCCTACTTCAAAAACGTTTTCAAGAATTCACGCTCGGTTAAGGGAAACCGGAAGCTTTGAGCAATCTAGTCATCTGTCGGGTGCACATCGGACGGTAAGAATTCTAGAAACCGAGGAAGCAGTTCATAATCTGGTAGAACACCCGGAAACAAGCTCCAGAAAAATAGCGCTGACGTTAAACATTTCTCATGTTCTGGTATGGAAATTTTTTATTGATAATTTGTTATATTGTCAAAAATGTATCGAACACCTGGTAGAGTAAATCAATGAGTATAATTTCCAAGTGGGTCACAATGTTGTTATTCTGCAAAACACGAATTAGTGTCAAACATAAACAAGAGTTTTTAAAAATGACGAGTGATGGTTTGATCGGGGAGTCGACGTTGGGCTTTTGCCGTGCCCAAAAGGGCAATGGTTGGAGTTAGGGGGTCAGAAAGGTTAGGAAGCCCTATTATCATTTTGGAGATTATGGTTTTTGGAATTAGTCCACATTTATTTCTGTAAGTAAAAAATATCTGCTCTATACATTTCAAATTCATAACTAGTTACTAGAAGGGATTCATTATTTCATTTATAATTCATTTAATTCTTGTAGTCCTTGAAATAATAATTTTTCTATACTTTTTTACAAAGTATTTTTAATAATTAAAGGATCAGAATCTACCTAGTTAGTCGTGAACAAATCCCAATTCCCGACAATATCCCTACCATATTCAAAGAGTTCAGGCACTACTCCCTCGTGACTTTCCGTTACGTATCAACTTCTGTCTTTGGTTTCTCCAATGCCGTATTCAAAATCCTTCATTTGAAAATCAAACCCTGTTTACCCAAGAAGCAAATTTCTCACGCAACGCTATTCGCAATTTTCACAACAATCATTTGTAGTCAGAGGAAAACCCTCATGCGATACAGGAATCACATTTCCAAGAACACTCTCTTAACGTGTGGGCAGGAATCCTTGGAGATTATTTTATAGGTCCATTCTTTATTCCGGGGAGATTAAACGGAGAGAGATATCGTCATTTTCTTGAAGAATATTTGCCTATTTTACTGGAAGATGTGCCGCTTAGACTACGAAATGAAATGTGGTTTATGCATGACGCTGCCACGGCACATTTTAGCATCCAAGCGCGAGAATTTTTAGATCAAACTTTCGGCAACCGTTGGATTGGTAGGGGAGGGCCTCAACCATGGCCCCCTAGGTCACCAGACCTCAACAGTTTGGATGTTTCCCTGTGGGGACATTTAAAATCCTTAATTTACCAGACATCAATCCAAAATGAAGAAGAATTAAGTAATCGAATAATTAACTCTTGTAGAACGATTCAAAATACTCCAGGAATTTTCCAAAGAGTGCGCGAATCAATGAGTAGAAGATTGGATGCGTGCAAACAGGCAGGAGGTGGACATTTCGAACATTTATTGTGATTTTAATTTATATCTAGTGTTCCGTTGTTTATTGTTGTTTAAAAATTAGCTTTTGAAATGTTTCTATGTTGAATAAAAAAAAAGTTTTCAGAATTGTTTCACTTTTTGACAAACACATGCATTGATTAATTTAAATCAAAATGTCTCGAAAACGTCTGCTTGTATAGCGACTTTTGAAAAGCATACCTTTTTCACGTACAAATAATAGAGTAATCGATTTTTTTCTAGAAAATTGATACATACATGCACGACAAAGTTGTGACTCCCCAAAAGAGACAAAGACCCTACAATTAAATGCCAAACTAGGATCAAATTTGAATTTCTCATATTAAAAAATCCCCAAATACCAATTTTTGTCCAAATATCGACATTATTTTCAAAATTATTTACGAAAAAGCAAATTAAAAATAAATTTTGAATACCCTGTATATCAAAAATGAAGACATTTCGGACCCATGCTTATATGAACTTTTCACCTTATAAATAACTGAGGAATCGTGCTGTAAAATATCGGACACTTATTACATAACACCCTGTATTTTATGTATTGTCTCAACATTATTTAGTTTCTAGAAACTATGGAAGAAAAAAACTAGACAATGAGAAATATTACCAGTTTTTATTCAAATATTTTGAAGGTAATTTTTTGAATCAAATTTTGAAAATCCTATCTGAATACCCACCTTCAAACAATAACAAAATTTTTGCTAGATCCGACTTGCATTATGTTTATACTTATAAAGAAAGATGCATTTATAATTCAATAATACTTTATAGGCCAGTAGAGATAGACACGATTTTCCAAAAATTTCATAATAATTACAAAAGTTTTAAAACTTTAGTAGAATGAAGAGTACGTTCGAATGATATAAAGTCTGATTTTGCAACCCTTTTGTCTGAACGGAAGATGTAGAAAATCGGGATTGAATGAATTTTCACATTATTAGCGCGGAAAAATTTGCAAACCTTCGAAGTTTTGTAAAATAGCAATTTATCCTCTGATAAATTTGCAACCATTCAAACAAAACGAAAATGTTTGTTTTATCGAAAAAAAAATTGTTGTTAGTCCTATTTTTTCGATGAAAATTCCAAAAGTTCTGCAAATTCGAAAAAATAACTAAAATAATGTTCATGAGAAAGAGTTTCAATTTGCAACCTCTTGCGTCAAACGGAAAATATATTTTTTCATGAAATTGTTTTTTTTTATTAAAATAAGTATCGGAATTATTATAAAAGTTTCAAATAATGGTTGCAAGTGAAGATGTCCTGACGTACAATGTTTTCATTAATTTGCAACCTCGTCTGCAACACAGAAATGAGAGTAAAATCAAAAGAAAAATATTTTGGTATTTGTACTCTACCAAAATAAACAAAAGTTCTGTCAATCGGGCAGACAACTCATTTTACCAATTGCTGGCAGTATAATAATTTGCAAACTATATTACAATGCGGAATATTAGGAATTACAAAAAATATTCATTTTCCAACACCTGTGTTATTAATATTATTAATAAAGATTTTTATATAATAAATGACATTCATTGTGTTACCTATCGTCAACGGTAGATGAAATCATTCAATATTGAAAGCTAACGTTTCCGATAAGAATTCATAACGTCATATTACAATTAGGAATTTGCATGAATAATCCTTTGAGTACGTTTGATGGAGGATCGAGTATCTCTCGACACGTTTCCATAATTTTATTGATTCATTAAAAAATTGAAGAAATATTGAGATTTAAAAAACATACATTAGTACGATTAACCTACAACTGTGCAACGTAACAATGTTTTTTCCCCAGTTAATTTAAAAAAAAATTATGAATCAAGAACATGATTCTTAGGTGTCGATTACATTTCAGTCCTCCATTCGGATTCAATGGCATTTTTCATGCGAAACTACAATTGGAGTAAAAAAGTCGAGTGGGAAGGTAAATTATAATTTTATTTAATTCAAGAAATACATACCTGTAAAAATTGAATTAGAGATGTAATATCGATTTCAGAAATTTTTATTTTTTGGCAACGTTTCTGTTTGATGATGAAACTTATGTTCTTGAGAGATTTGCAATCAATAACGTTTTGATATCCTTACTTCCATAGATTAGTAATTTTGAAATCTCTTCGATTGCTATAGTATGTTGTGACAAGTGAAAATTTAATTGAAGAATTATTGCATGTCTTTTCTAATGCGATAAAAAATTAATGTCTTCCAATAGTTTCTCAGCAGAATATGCATAAAAATAGCTTAACGGTAGAAATAAAATTTTGTGCTCTTAAAATTTTGTACAACCGATCTGGATTAAACATCAATTCCAATCAACCAGTACAAAATATAACAGATATACGCGATGGATAATCAAGTAATTAACTTGACTACTGTAGATATATGTCAATTAACCTATTTGCAATGTTACAATGTATGGCTAAATAATAAAAAAAAACAATAAATAAAAAAAAATTCCTTGAACAATGACGGTTGCAAATCTCTTGCGTCACGTAAAATATTAGTCGTAATTATAGCTGCAATTTGCAGAACTTTTGCAATTATTTTGGCAGTTGTGAAAATGCAAAAAATTCTTATTAGTGAATAAATAGGTTCCGTTTTTCGTATGAGGTTGCAAAGTTTCATATCCACTGAGACCAATATTGTCTTTATTTGCAACCACAATAAAAAACTTTCGTAATTATTTCAATGCTTGAGGGTATTGAAAATGGCAGCGTCGAGAAAAAAGTTTGATAAATAACTTATGCGTTTTTCAGAAATGGTTGCAAATGTACGTGAATATGTTTAACTTTTTTACCGTTCACTTACCCAATTTGCAGAACTTTTGTAATTTTTTTAAACAAATTACAATGAAAAACTTAAACAAATGACAAAAAATTAGGTTTCGTAAATTTTAAAAGGTTGCAAATTTAATGCATGTTGTAAAACATTATTACTATCGGTATGCCTAGTTTGCAGAACTTTTGCAATTTTCAGTGTAAAAATAAAGCATTTTTTGCAATTTAAACAATGTTCCGTTCATCGCAGACTTCTGCAAAATTTTATAGTTTGTTTTCAATAATGCACTAACATACCATTGGAGTTTGAAAACTTTTGGAATTAATGTGTATTAAGTAAGTAAGTAAGTAATTTATTGATGCAACAGACACTACAGTGCATAGCATAAGTCATAAGAAGGTACAACATAATTAAAATCGCAGAATTTCTCTAAGTGATGAAATAAAATGAAATAGAGATTCCTTGAAATAAAGATAAAAATACATGAATGAAATCTGACACATGAGTCAAAACAAACTACACAGACACTGAATACAATCGCATAGTTAAAGCTGTGTCTATTTCTAAAACTTATATAACATACACACACATATACACAGTCATCATTTTACGGAACATAGATATACATACCTAGAAATATAATATAAATATAGAATTAAACATTTATGGTTTTGCACACATTTAACAGAAGAATTTTGCAACAAGCATGGCGAGCATGTTCAAAATTGCATAGGAAAACGCCTGACATGTTCAGTAAATTCAGAAACCAAATAAAAACAATGTTCCAGAAGAAAATTTTGAATTTTTTTCTTAAATAAAAGTGAATTTAGAGTCTTTGTTTCTGTAACATATTATAAAGATTGTAGTCCAAAGACTTCTGGGAAACAGAAAGCCGGTACTTTGGTGACCTAATGAAATCTGCTTGTCTTGTAAGATTTGAGCTGACGTAGTAGGAACAAAGTGCTCGAAAGTTTTTGCTTCAGTTGCTCGATATGATGATTCCAGTTTAGTCTGTCATCGATTGTCAAACCCAGAAGCTTAACGGATTTGTTTTCGGAAGAGTTTGTCGAAAAAGTTATATTTTGGGTTTTATTATCATTCAGCTGTAATTCGTTAACTTGGTACCAGTGCTTTGCTTTTTCTTAAATATCTAGCGATAGAGTTTATAATTGTACAAGGTCATTGTGAGAACAAATCAACGTTGTATCGTCAGCAAAAAGAGTACACTTACTGGGCAATAGGAATTGGTGTAGATCGTTTATATATATTATAAAAAGTAGAGGGCCAAGTACTGAACCTTGTGGTACGCCATGAAAAATATTTTTCATCTCTGATGTAACATTTTTTACTTCTACAGCTTGAGAACGATTTCTCAGATATGAATCTATGAGATTTAGGGATACCCCCCTTACTCCATAATAATTCAACTTTTCAAGAAGAATGTCATGAGAGACACAGTCGAACGCTTTGGACAGGTCGCACAACAACACAGATGTGTGATGGCCCCCCTCCATTGCCTCGACAATGTCACCCACAACCTTCATCACTGCTCGAGATGTTGAACAGTCTTTCCGAAAACCATATTGTGATTTATGGAAAAATTATTGATTGTCTATATCGACTGGCCTATTATTATTTCAACTATCAGATTTCTATATCCCGGAATGTCAATTCAGATTCATTACATATAGAATTTATACTGAAGGAAAAATAAAACTGTGCCAAGAAAGAACCTTGTGGAACTCCACAGGTTATTTGTTTAGCAGAACTATTTCATTGGATATATTGAAAATATTTTTTAATACGCATACAATTTTAAAACCAATTGGAAAGTTCCATTCATATTTCGAAATAGGCGAGATCACTAATTTCTGGAATAAAATACCAAAATGTCCAGAACGATAGGAAAAGTGGTTTGATTTATTTCCAATATTTTTTTAAAGTAGTTTTTCCAAAAAAAAACCCAAAGAAATGTTCCTGTTTGAACACTGCGCAAACCGCCAGGATGTGACGTAACAAGTTGAGATCTATCGCCGATAGCCAAGAGCGGAAGATAATTACAGCGTTGTCAAGCGTTATTCATAATATGTATTTCTTTACAATGTGAGCAGGTCGAAAAAATAATGACAGCACTCGGTATACATATACAGGGTGTTAGTGAATAAGTGCGACAAACTTCAGGGGGTGATTCTGCATGAAAAAATAATAACAGTTTGCTATATAACTTTTGTCCGCAAATGCTTCGTTTTGCAAGATATATTTATAATATTTTTCTTAAAAACTGACTATTTATTTATTGCTCTGAAACCGGCCGAGATATGCAAATGAAATTTGGCGAGTTTCAAGAGGTAGTTATTGCGCATTTTTTGACATTTTATGTTCATCATTGGCGCGCATAAGGGTAATGATCCCAATTTTTTTCAAGAAAAAAATGGTACGCCACTGAGATATTTCAAATCATTTTTTAATTCCTCGTTCAATTTGCGACAAAAAATCTCTCCTGTCTTTTTTTCGTATGGGGCGCCGTTTTTATGCAAAAAAATAAAACATCTCAACGCGTATTTGTCATTACTTTAATACATTATCTAGTAGCGATGCTAGTAGGCTACTGTCAACATTCTGTTATTTATTTCTAATCCCAATTGGACCGACATAAAAAGTTTCGAGAAGGAATTCTCTTCCACACGACTGAACTTTTTTATGATTGTACCAGGAACGCTTTGAAAGTAAAAACACTGGTAGTATATAAATTTCCCATTTGTCGGGCAGTGCATATGAACACTCCTCGTAGTGCTCTTATTTTTATTGCCATTCCAATTGGGATTAGAATAACTATAAATACGAATATTTCAACGAAATGTCAAATTAGCGTTTCTTCATTTTTCTTTTATCGAAAAGAATATAAAATTATAATAATAATAATAATAATAATAATAATAAATATATTTTAATGTCAGTAAGAATAAATCCTGTGGACAAAGCTTCAATATAGTACTATGACTGATGATTACAAGATTTATAAAAAATCATAAAAAATATCTAAAAATAAGAGTTGAACATATAAAGTATTAGGAACGACACCGTTTAAGGTCCAGTTGAAGTAGTCTGTATTGTTAAAAAAATAAAAAATATATATACATACACACACGCCCATATATATAAACAAAACATACATATATAGGACAAATATATATATTAACACAAACAATTACAATTAATTAAAAATTGGTTAAACCCAAAAATTTATATTGTAAAACTCCTACAATTGAAGGGTCTATCTGCCAGAAACTTTTTAATAATTTTTCTAAAGTCTATAATGTTCATATTCATATTCGCCTCCCTTATGTGTGAGGGAAGGTGATTGTACATCTTAACCACGTTGTAGTAAATCGAATCTCTGATCATGTTTGATGAGGGAATTGGCAATTTCAACATGTGAGAGCGGGTGTTGTGAAGCCTCGAACATAGACACATTCTTGTATATGAGACACACTGATTCTGGAATGAATAACGCAAATACTGTTAGTATTTTTTCTTCAACAAATATGTTTCTGCAAGAATCACGGGGTTTTAGTTTACGCAAGTACCTTAAAGCACGTTTCTGCAGTACCAAGACTGATTGAAGTGCCGATGAGTTGCTAACTCCCCAAAAAGGTATAACGTAAATGGGACTCTATTAGGGCGTAATATACAGTTTTGGCGATTTTAGATCCCAGATTCGACAAAGTTACTCACAGTGCATAGCATCCAGCAGAAATCTTGCTTTTGAGATGCTTGATATGTCCGTCGAATTTGAGCTTATTATCAATAAGGATACCTAGGAATTTAGTTAGAGGCTCGTTCTCGATCAATATGTTATTGTAACGTAAATAAACTTAACTTGGTTTAAATAATTTATTTCACACTTAATCTACAACTTAATTTATATTACTACGCCACTGTATAGCTCGATGGTATGGGCTCGTTCAGACTGTCCACTCCCTCTTGAGGGCTGTCTATTTATCTCCGATACAGCATTCTCGATGTTTCGAATTCGGACGGTTGGCGACGGCATGTTCCAATTGTTTCCAATATTGACCGTTGTTTTCCGCGGAAGAGCGACTGGATGGTTCTCGAATATCTCCGGGGATGATCTCATCGCTGTCGATGGCAACGCGTTAGGCGACAGGTCCGGCCTAGGTTCGTTACATTGCCCCCTTCTTAAAGACATTTCGTCCCGAAATTTCATCCTTGGAGTGTGACGATATCTGCATGACTCCCCATATCTGCACCGTGAAGTTCGATGGAAGTAACACTCCACGGTCTTCATGATCGGTCGTGGAAGAGGGTTACAGCAAACCAAAATCCTGACGCCGCTGGATCTGAATATCGCCTCCAGCATACTTCTTATGACTCTCCAGTCCAACCCATCAATACCACAGGATAGTTTTGGAATTGCTAGATCCGCCAGATTCTGGTCCACCATAGTATCTCTTAGTTTGGTGAGACTCTTCCAGACATCTTCATAGGACGGTTTATCTTGGGAACCTTGGAACAGTAGTAGGTTTTATTGCTAGTTTGCCACCAACTTCTGGATTCTGCTCCCGCAGTGTTTGGAGTTGACCAAATTTCTTGAGAACACTGCGGCGATGCCCCTGGACATTTGAAGATCTTCTGCCACACAGTGCGCTAGTGCGTAGTCAGCAGGCACCTCGAAAAGGTCTCGTGACTCCTCTCTAGTAACCCCATGTAGAACTTTCTGCCCGTTTGAATACAAGGACATAAACTTCTCGAACGTCATATCATCCTCCGGTTGCTTGAGGGTGCGAACTTGGTCATGGTTTCCAGCGTAAGGGGCCAACCTGTTGAAATGGACGACCCTTGGTTTCCCTCGGGGTGGCTTATGGATTCGGTACACAAGGTCGTTTATCCTTTTCACGATTTTATACGGGCCTTCCCACGAGTTCCGCAACTTTGGTGATAGTCCACGACGACGTTTGGGGTTGTACAGCCAAACCAGGTCATCAACCTTAAATCCTCCAGCGTCGGCCTTGATGTCATAGGTCTTCTTCATTTTATCGCTGGCACTCTGGATGTTCAACCGGACTCGTTCGTGGATGTCGTCCATTCTCTGCCGAAGGTTGCTGACGTAGTCCTCTCCCGCAGTGTCTTGTCCCGGCGGTATCCCAAACTTCAGGTCACAAGGCAGTCGCAGTTCTCGGCCCATTATAATACTAGCAGGAGTTTGACCGGTTGACTCGTGTACTGCGGATCGATAGGCCATCAGGAACAAATGAAGATACTGGTCCCAGTCTCTTTGATGGTCAGAGACAACCTTGGACAAGTGGCGGTTGATCGTCCTGTTCATCCGTTCCACCATTCCATCGGACTGCGGATGTAGGGCCGTGGTTCTTGTCTTGCGGATGTTCAGCAGTAGACATATTTCTTGGAAAAGGTTGGATTCGAAATTTCTGCCTTGATCCGAGTGCAGCTCCATTGGAATACCGAATCGACATATCCACTCTTTCACCAAGACGTCGGCGACGGTGATGGCTTCCTGGTTGGGCAGGGCATAGGCTTCCGCCCACTTACTGAAGTAGTCCATTGCCACAAGGATGTATTTATTCCCGTGGTCGGATACGGGAAACGGGCCGGCGATGTCAATGGCGATTCTCTCGAACGGGCTGCCTACGTTGTACTGACGCATCGGGGCCTTGGGGCGTATTCGAGGTCCATTGCTAGCAGCGCATACAGCGCACTTTCTGCACCAGTCCTGGACGTCAGCTTGACAATTGGTCCAGTAAAACCGTTGCCTCACTTTCTGCAGGGTCTTCGTCACTCCCAGATGTCCTCCAGCGACTCCATCATGGATTTCCTGCAGCACTTCCTCTCTTCTGTTCCTGGGAACAATTATTTGGCGTCTGTCTTCCCCACCAATATCGGCCTCCAACACACGTTTCAGGATCCCATTGTCCAGAATAAGAGAGTTCCATTGTGCCCAATAGGACTTAACAGCCGGCGAGTAACCTGCGACTTCCTGCCATGATGGTCTTCGATTGCCCTTCTTCCAGCTGACGACTAAGCCAAGGTCGGGTCTCTCTTGGTCTTTCTGGATCTTGCTGTCATTCCAGTTGTCATCCATTGCCGCGGTTCTACAAAGTGTTGTTCTTTCTCTTCTGCTCGTCGGCAATGTGAGCAATCATCTGGACATGGTCTTCGCGACAAGGCATCTGCATTCTTATGGCTAGTTCCGGCTCGATGTTCGATCTCGAAATCGAATTCTTGGAGTCTCTCGATCCAACGTGCTACTTGACCCTCAGGATTTTTGAACTGTAAGAGCCATTTGAGAGCTGCATGGTCAGTTCTCAACAGGAATCTTCTTCCATACACGTACTTGTAGTTGTGTTCCACTCCCTTTACAACAGCTAACAGCTCTCGCCTGGTGACACAGTAATTGCGCTCTGGTTTGCTAAGCGTCTTGCTGAAATAACCAATGACCTTCTCCTGTCCCTCCTGGATCTGAGATAGGACAGCTCCAAGTCCCACGTTGCTGGCGTCCGTATCCAAAATGAATTTCCCTTTGGGTAGGGGATAGCTCAGTATAGGTGCGTTGATCAAAGCTCCTTTCAGCTTCCTGAATGAGTCTTGATATTCTTCGGACCACTGGAACTTTGTTTGGCCTTCCGTGAGCTTGGTCAGTGGTTTAGCGATGTTGGCGAATCCCAGCACATATCGGCGATAGTATGTGCATAAACCAAGGAAACTTCGAAGTTGGTGAATGTCTTTTGGGATGGGCCAATCCTTAACAGCTTTGATCTTCTGGTCGTCCACTGCTACTCCTTCCCCAGAGACAACGTGGCCGAGGTATCGTACTTCTTTTTGGAACAGATGGCATTTCTTAGGGCTCAGCTTCAATCCGGAGTTCCTCAGTCGCAGGAATACTTCCTCCAAGTTCTTCACGTGGTCCTCAAACGATCTGCCGACCACAATTATGTCGTCAAGATACACCAGACACGTGTTCCACGAGAGTCCCTTCAGTACTGTTTCCATCAATCTTTCGAATGTGGCGGGAGCATTACAGAGCCCGAATGGCATAACGGTGAACTGCCACAATCCTGAGCCGATGGTAAAAGCAGTCTTTTCTCGATCTTCCTGAGCCAGTTCTACTTGCCAGTATCCACTCTTCAGATCAAGGGTCCAGAAAATCGTGGAACCAGCCAACGTGTCTAGGGTGTCATCTATTCTCGGGAGAGGGTAACTGTCCTTCTTCGTGACATTATTAAGTTGGCGATAGTCTACACAAAAGCGTGTCGATCCATCCTTTTTCTTCACCAGTACGACTGGAGAGGACCAGGGACTGTCAGATGGTTCGATAACTCCTTCTTTTCCCATATCGCTGACTATTTTGTCAGCCTCTTCCTTCTTGGCAAGAGGAAGTCTTCTTGCTGATTGCCGGATCGGTCGGGCACCCCCAGTATCAATCTTGTGCTGGACCACATTAGTTCGACCTCCTTTTCCTTGTCCGGTATCGAAGATGTCTTGGTACTTCTTAACTAAATCTCTTAGTTTGGGCTGTTGAGCTGGTTTTATATCTTTGGAAGAGATGGCAACTAATTTTTCTAGTTCTGTGGGCAAGTTGTTGGGTTGGCTAATCGTACCTCGTACACTCCGGATCACTGAGGAAACTGGCGAGCAGTGCCCCAATATTGTTCCTTTCTTCAAGGTCACTGGAAAATAATTGACATTCATGACCCTTACGGGCACAAATTTGTCAGCACGCAACAAGGTCTTCCCTAGTGCAATCCCTCGTCCAATTTTCTCATCATGAAGTTTGGGCTCGAACATCACCACGTTTCCACTGCACGTACTCCCGTCCAGGCGAGCCTCCAGAATGGTTTCAGCTCTCTCAGGTACGCTTACATATTCAGCCAACAACACACGGATCAACCCCTCACTTCTCCCATGAAGCACCAGCTCTTCTCCGTTGACACGTAGGACGCCGTCTTTGAAATCCAATTCAAACCCTCTGGAATTCATGATGTCCATTCCGATGATTGCATCGTCTTCGATGTCCGCTACAAGTGCCTGATGTTTCACTTTAGTGCTGCCCAAAATTATTTCAATCGGTAGCTCGCCATATACGTAGCTGGCTCCCTGTTGCTGTGCGTAGCTTCAAGTTGTCAGTTCAATCCGTTCCGGTGTTCTGGCAAAGGAAGGCCGAGAATTGTCCTAGTCGCACCTGTATCTAGCAGCATGGTGCAAGGCTCGTTATTGATGAGACCGTCTACGAAGACACCTTTGTTCTGTCGTTGAAGGATAGCGACATATGCGTTGTTAACCGAGGCTTGCCGGACACATGCCGACGATTGCCCCTTCTCGTCGACCTTTTTGGTTTTCCTGCATCGGAGTTGATGAATGTTGGACATTTGCTACGCATATGTGCAATTTTGCCATAATTCCGGCATCTTATCCGTCTTTTCTCAGGCAACACTTCCTTCATCACTTTTCTTATGGCAGCTTCCAAGTTAGCAGGCTCCGGTGAGTCTTCCTCAATCGTTTGAACTTTACTTTGGGTTTTGCAGCATTGTTTTGCTGCTTCGAATTCCAAAGCTCGTGCCAGTGCGTCTACGAGATGTGTTGGACGAGCTAATATCAACGCTTGTCTGGTTTCTTGGTCACGGAGTCCATCCAAGAATGCCTGAACCGCTAATCGCTCCATTACATTTTCCGGTATGGCTGGATATGCGAGACGAACCAAGCGTGCAATGTCAGTTTCAAATTCTTGTAAGGATTCGCCCGATTTCTGACAGCGATTTTTCAGCTGGGAGTGGTATACGTGTTCCAAATGGGCGTGGCCATATCGTAATTCTAGATGTTTAATCAGCTGATCATAGTCCTCCTGTTCTTGGGCGGTGAGAGTTTGTAGAATATTTGTCGCTTCTCCACGTAATGCAAGTGTCAGTGCTACAGCTCTTTCCCCTGCATTCCATCCATCCGTTTGCTTTGGCCGCTGCTTCAAACTGCCGGCGGTAATTTGCCCATGGAGTTTTTCCGTCGAACTGAGGCGGCTTCATGGAAAGCTTCCCTATTTCTGAAATGACCTTGACATCTTTTATACCCTCTTGAACTTTATCAAGTTCAAACTCAAGTCCAGCATTGCATTTTCGTTAACCATCTCTGTGGAGGGCGCACTATTAATTCGTTTTCCAGCTTACTGATCGTTTCCTTCATTTTGTCCATTTCTGCCTCGACCCCATCTTTGATTTTTATCTACCTCCGTGTTCATTTGCTCCTAATTTTATCTATCTCTGTCTCAACGGTTCCCATCCTTTCTTCTAGAAAATTAGCCACACCACACAATTCTTTTTTTAGGCCTTCTGTGTTTCCAGGAACTTCTCTTCCAGGCTTCTTGCATTTTCTTCCAGGCTTCTTGAATTTTCTAGAAGCTTCTTTTCCAGATTTCTAGAATTTTCTTGAAGCTTCTCTTCCAGATTTCTAGAATTTTCTTCACCTCTCTTCCAGATTTCTAGCATTTCTTCCAAGCTTCTTGAATTTTCTTGCAGTTCTTCTTTCACGGATTTAGTAGTTTCTTCGAGTTTATTCATTACCAAACTTAAATCACCTCCGGAACTTCGAATAAAAATGTTTCGGGGTCCTCACCTTCTTGTATAAGTCCTTCTGCAAGTCTTTCCTGGAGTACTTTGCTTTTACCCGTTGTTTCCAGTTCCTTTCCTCCATTCCTGTTTCAATTCCGCTACCTTCAAATCCGCAAGGCGCACTTTTCTTGAACACATTTTGTCTTTGACGAGGTATCAGTCTGTTTCACACGAAAAGTTTATCAGTTTGTTAAAATTCACTTCGCGAATTCTTTTCACGGGCCACCAGTCTATTGTCTGTTTCACGCGAAGAGTGTATCAGTTTATATTCCACGCACAATTGTCTACTTCGCGAAAACCGGGCCACTGTCTATTTTCTGTTTCACGCGAACAGTGTATCAGTTTATATTCCCACGCACAATTGTCCACTTCGCGAAAACCGGGCCACTGTCTATTTTGGGCGTACAAAAGGTCTATCAATTTATTTTTCTGACTATCCACTCCACGATCACTTGTTTATTTTCAAAATCTCACTTCCGCACCAATTGTAACGTAAATAAACTTAACTTGGTTTAAATAATTTATTTCACACTTAATCTACAACTTAATTTATATTACTACGCCACTGTATTGCTCGATGGTATGGGCTCGTTCAGACTGTCCACTCCTCTTGAGGGCTGTCTATTTATCTCCGATACAGCATTCTCGATGTTTCGAATTCGGACGGTTGGCGACGGCATGTTCCAATTGTTTCCAATATTGACCGTTGTTTTCCGCGGAAGAGCGACTGGATGGTTCTCGAATATCTCCGGGGATGATCTCATCGCTGTCGATGGCAACGCGTTAGGCGACAGGTCCGGCCTAGGTTCGTTACATTATTACTAAATGTAAGGTCGTCAAAAGAGCATCTGAATGAAATGATGTTTGTTTTTGTTGTATTGAAGGATAACAAATTTGCATCGCACCATTCCTTAATCTTTTCATATCAGTAGATATTAAATCGGGTGAGGTGTTAGAATTTTGCTGTTCCATAATATCGTGGTATCATCCGCAAATAGGGTTAATTTTCCAGATATGTTCAAGTTGGTCAGGTCGTTTATGTACAACAAGAACAGAATGGGAATACTGAATGTAAGCAACTTCACTGTATTGAAAATTCTTAAAGAACAGCAATTGTATCCGTTTCATATTCAACGTGCAAGCTCTACTACCTAGAGCCTTTTTTCCGCGCCTAGTTTTTGCCAATGGCTTCTTCATCAAATCGCTCAAATTCCTAATTTTTTAAATGGCGTTTTGTTTACTGACTAGGCTAATTTTGGAGGACTGTGTATACGAAATTTCCATAACAATCACCTCTGGGCTGAGGAAAATCCACATGGAATCTTTGAAGCTCTTTTTAAGTATCAGTTTTCAGTGAATGTATGGCTTGGGGTACTTGATCATTAAATTGGTCCATATTTCCTCCCACAACGACTAACAGGCGACTCTTACCTTAATTTCCCACAGGAAGAGTTACCTGTTCTTCTTGAAGAAATTCCTCTACAGCTGAGGCAACACTTCTGGTTCATGCATGATGGTGCCCCAGTCCATTTTAGCATTATTGTAAGTAATTTCTTTGATTCAGTATATCCAAATTGTTGGATAGGTAGGGGAGGCACGGAACATTGGCCTGCTCGCTATCCGGATTTAAAACCTCTAAATTTTTGCATTTGGGGTTTTCTTAGGTCATTAGTTTATTCCACTCCCGTCGAAAATGTTGAAGACCTGAGGAATCGAATTATAGCAGGCTGTGAGACAATAAGAAATACACCAGGAATATTTGCGCGAATACGACAATCAATGAGGCGAAGAGTTGAATCTTGTATCACGTCTGAGGGAGGTCATTTTGAACATTTGTTGTAGCTTTGCGCCTATTTATATATTAGTGTTATTTTCTGTTATTGTTCTGGTTTAACGTTATTGTATTAGATAGTTCTTGATGATGTATTAAAGAAATGAACAATACGCGTTGAGATGTTTTATTTTTTTGCATAAAAAAGGTGCACCACACGAGAGATTTTTGTCACAAATTGAACGAAGAATTCAAAAATAATGTGAAATATCTCAGTGGCGTACCATTTTTTTCTTAAAAAAAAATTTATATCATTACCCGTATGCGCGCCAATGATGAAAATAAAATTCTTAATTGTATGTCAAAAAATGCGCAATAACTACCTCTCAAAACTCACTAAATTTCATTTGCATATCTCGACCGGTTTCAGAGCAATAAATAAATAGTCAGTTTTCAAGAAAAACTTTTATATCAGAAAACGAAGCATTTGCGGACAAAAGTTATATAGCAAACTGTCATTATTTTTTCATGCTGAATCACCCCCTGAAATTTGTCGCACTTATTCACTAACACCCTGTATATTTCTTTACAATGTGAGCAGGCCGAAAAAATAATGACATAGCACTCTGTATACATATTCAAGAATAACTAAATTGAGAACAGCTAACAAAATACGAAGTCTTCATTTTAATATAACAACATGCTGACACAAGTTCTGTTTCATTCATAAAATGAAATAGAATAACATTTCCTTAGAAGTTCCGCAAAATAGTGACACTGGCAACTCGGGAAAATACCAAACCAATGGACTTATGACGTCAAAAGAAGCGGCAATAACACTGTGTTTGAGAATGTCTCACTGAATCTGAGGATTTTCGAGCAGCATTTATTCGAATATTACACATTATCTTCTAGGAAAAACTATGCATACAAAATATTTTGTCCCTATATTTCAACTTCAAGCATATATAAAGCATATTTGTGAGTTTGTGATCTCGCCTATTGTACACTGCATTTTACCTGATCTGAACAAAATATTTGCAAGCAACCAGCATGCGAATGCCGTCCACATAACGATATGTGTGTACCATCCAGCGGTTCTGTAGAATCTCCCATATCTTTGTCCTTCTCCATCGATCACAAAATAATCTACTATCCAGAGAATCGGTAGGGGTAGGCCCCTGTACTGCGCAGCTCTGAACTGCCGTTGCAACAGACCAGCTAAAAATAAAATGTTAGGAAAACAGACCAGACAGACAGACAACCGGCTTGAAACCACGGTGTTGCGTTTTTACTACTGATTTTTTTGGCCATGCTCCAATTATTTTAATCGATTTAATCACGTAGAGTTAATTAATTTTGTAATATTGACATATTTATTGGGGGTACGGGTTCGAAAGCCATTTTTTTTTATTTCAATTTGAATTGAATAATAATTATAATTCATATAACTCCAAATAATTTTTACGATTTTATTCATATTTATCATGATTCGTTATTGGTAGCCATTTTTTGTTATGAACTATTTTATTCATGAATAGGCCTTTGCATTTAGATGATTTTTTAAGGCGCATGCGCTCGTTTTGAGACCCAAAGTCTGATTGGCTATTGGGAAAGTGAATAGCTATTGGATAGTTTTGAAATAAAAATTTGAGATTGGCTTAGTTCAAAATTAGCGGTATTTTCACATTATGTCAACAGTCAACTTCATGACAAATGCACCTGCATACATTGGCGTTTGTAACTTTCTTTGTAGGTTAAGTACTTATTACCTATTCTATACCGCCAAAAACCTTTCATTCTTAGATAAAATATTGTACACGAATATTTTCTAATGGTGAGTTTTCTTCTCCATGTAAATTCAATTCAACTATCCATAGGAAAACTCGGAAATATTTCATTTCCTTAAAAAAAAATCGCCGTCAATGCCGTTGGGTCTGACAGGTAAACAAAGTTAGTCATTTGTCATCTAAATGAAAAAGCCTATTACATGAAATGCCTACATAATTTTTTGAATTGAATAATAATTCAGTAATATAACTGTACACTTTCTGTTTAAATGATTTTTAGTAAAACGAAAAAGAGCTTTGATCGAGAAAAATAATAAAACTACAATCAGATAAATGACTAATGAGATCAGCAAGTTAGTATACAACTCAATACAAATTGAATACAGCGGTGATGACAATGTTCAAATTAATTTTAGTAAAATGTATGTTTCCAACTGAAAATTCCTGTGCTAGGGGTATTTGTGACACTGAATGTTGGAAAAAATAATTCAAGAAAAAGAGCTTTGATAGCTTTCATAGCAATCTAAAACAGCAGCACGTCTAGTGTGTGTTCTATTCAACCATACGTAATAATTGAGTCGCAATCTTTCATGATTTATAATCAATTGTTGCGTTTTTATTTTCGGTACGTATTATCAATCAACTCTCTAAAAAATTAATTTATGGTACGATTTGAACGATCTTTTTCTGAAAGATAGAGATTCGATAGGTCTATTGTGGTGCTCAAATTCATAATAAAATTCAAAATTTCAAGGCAAACATTTTTTTCGTTTAAAAAAATCCAAAAATTTTCAATTTTTTATATGAAAGAATTTTATTACCCTATACTTCTAGTAGAAATCATTTTTGTGACATTCATTCGAAAGCACCGAATCGTATCCAGTGGTGTAGTCGCATTTTATTGAAAAAAAAAATACACATTTTCTGGATTTTTTGAGATGAAGAAAAGTCGAAGTAGGCCTTGAAATTTTTTATTTTCTTTCAGCACAACAGTAGAGCATGTGCCTCGCTTTCAAATAGGTCACTCTCTCTCTCTCTCCCTCTCTCTTTCTCTATATATCTCTCTCTCCTCTATATATATATATATATATATATATATATATATATATATATATCTCTATCTCTCTTTCTCTCTACAGAAAACCATGATATAAATATATCATGGTAGTGCATCTTGAGTGAAATTTATATTAAGATAAATAAAAAAAAATAATAATTGGTGTAAATTCATCGCTTTTGGCGTACTGTATACCGGGTGTCAACGAATCTCTTAGACAAGTCATAACTTCTAGAATATTAGGTGTATCAAAATGAGATTTGGTATAGGTAAATGGTAAAGAGGAGAGTTTTGGCATATTTTTCACTTTCCGGTTTCACCAGAAATGGCTCCGGTTTTGAATTTTTAAATGGATCATTTTTGGATTTATAAGACAATTCTGGATCAGAATATGACATTTTAAAAAGTTTTTACGCCTAATTCACTTTTTTAGAGTCACTTTTAATATTGCATTTAGGTGGCCATGATCGGACTCAAACTAGTCTGAGAGTGGTCAGTAATTTGGGTAATTTTCACAAAGTGGAAAATCTTTGTGATCATCATGAATATTTTCGGGGTACTCCAGGTCGACTTCGAGGATATACCCTGTATCAGAAGTATCCGACACCTCCAGAACGTTAAAATTATCGAAATCATCGATCCATTTGAACGCTCCAGAGGGTAAATACTCCCTCATAGCCCATCCATAGAGGTTTTTCACGTCCAAGTCTAATAAATATTTGGAGGGTTGTTGAGGATCGTACCTCTCCCCCATATATTTATTATTCGCTTGAGAGAATCGGTTACAACACCGACATATACCACCCCGAATCCCTTTCTCGATGAATAGAAGCATGTCGACATCCTTGATAATCTCCAACTTACACTTTGTGTACTTTAACATGCATGACCACGAATAGCCATGCATGGTATAGTACCAAGCGGGGCCGAGTCCAGGTGATGTCAGAAAATTATAATCGCAAAGATTTAGTGACTATTATGATAGATAGGAATAAGTTGGCAAAATTACATTTTCGTGTCTAACTATTATTTTTCAAATGGCGACCATTTTTTGACAAGCACTTTCCGAAGAAAGGTTTTTTTGACGAATCTAACGATACTAATTTATTTGCGATTGTATTAAAAATAAGAACATAAATTAAATATTACTAAGGAAAATACTGTATAATAATTTATTTACTTGTGCCATGGGTAATAATTTATTTACTTTCACTGTAGTAAATTTTCAAATTGCATTCCTCCTTGTTCAAGACACATTTCAGCTCGTTCAATTATTTCTCTCAACACGTTTCGTAACATTATATACAGTGCTCATCTAAAGTCCGTTCCCCACCTACTAATTTTTTAACTACCTGGTATATCGCAACGAAATTTGGAGGGCTTAAATAGGAGATAAAAACCTACTTTTTCATGAAAAAATCACAACTAAAAGTTTTAAAATGGCGGCTTCTTCAATACATTTTTTAAATAGAATACCCCGAATATTATTCCATTTTCGAAACCTGCTCATTCTCAACAGTTTTCTCTAATACACTACTCCTAAATTCATTCGTTTTCGAAATATTAACGTTTGAAAAGTGACATTCCGGTTTAAAATGAAGTATGGATTTTGGTCTCTTCCGGTAAAACATTTTGCTAACTAAACGTTGTTATTAATTTGTAGTTAAATCTCTCAATGTTTATTAAGGATAAACAGTACCTACCGCTTACCGGAAAATTTCGAAGCTTACGAATGTGTTCTGTAAATTCACAATCAAAACAAATTAGTTGGCTAAAAAATTATAATTTATTTTTGAATAACACTTTTATTTAACCCCAAAAATTATTTCATCAAGTGTTCAATGTGCCCCCCTCCTAAATCTTGACAATAAAGTGCCCCATTGTAAATAGCTTCTCTTACGTTGATGAAAGTCTGTTCATCTATTTCTTCACATGTATCTATTACTCTGCGTTTCAACTCTTCTATTGTTTGGCATTCAGTGGCGTAGATTCTTGACTTCAGATACCCCCAAAGGAAAAAATCTAGAGGTGTAAGATTCGGAGATCTTGGTGGCCATTCTGTACTTCCCCTGCGACCTATCCATCGCCCAGGAAAGTTTGTATCGAGGAACTCTCTAGCCATGCGATCGAAATGGGGAGGTGCCCCATCCTGCTGAAATATGATTTCACGATTTTCAAACTCTTCCTGATTGTTCAATACAATTTGTCTCATTCGAGGTTCAATTTCAGTTTCTAAAAGATTTCTGTAAAGAACTCCTGTAAAATTGCCTCTGATGAAAATCGGTCCAACAACGCGATTGCCCAAAATCCCCGCCCAAACATTCACCATTTTAGGAAACTGGATATGTCCCTCTCTAAAAATTTGCGGATTAGTATCGCTCCAGTATCGTACATTCTGTTTGTTGACTTTTCCATTAAGAAAACACGTGCATTCGTCTGCGAAACATACACATTTTAGGAAGCCCCGTTCTCATTCAATTGTTCTTGTTAACCACTCACAAAATTCAACCCTCCGGTCTGGATCATCCTCCGTGAGAGCCAGTAGGATTTTCATTTTATAGGGATGAAACTTTTCTTTTTTTAGGACTCTTTGGACACTTTTTGAACTTACTACACAGGATTCAGCAACTGCAGACGTCGACTGAGTCGGATTGATACCATTTCAACAACAATTTCTACCTTTTTTTCTTCTGAAAGAGGCGGTCTTCCTGATCTTGGAGCATCTTTCAGCGTACCAGTTGCTTGGAGCTTATTTAAAAGTTTGCGCAAATATGACCTCGAAATAGGATTCTCGGGAAAGCTATCATTAAACATACGGACTGCTAGATGATAATTTCTTCCAGCTTTTCCAAATATCAAAACTGCTTCAAATTTACCGTCTAAACTACGAGCCATGATCACACTTTCCATAAAAGGATTTAGGCGCTCAACGGACTATTTGATAGTTAGCAGTTCGGTTTGACAGTAAACAAGATGTTACCGCGACAACGATTTTTTCCAATGCAAACTTGATTGAAAGCAACATTAGTGTTTTTGGTTGGGTTTGAAATGGCCAAAATGTCACTTTTCAAACGTTAATATTTCGAAAACAATTAAATTTAGGAGTAAAGTGTTAGAGAAAACTGTTGAGAACTATGAGCAGATTTCGAAAATAGAATAATATACGAGGTGTTCTATTTAAAAAAAAATATTGAGGATGGCGCTCAGCAGCCATTTTAAAACTTTTAGCTGTGACTTTTTCATGAAAAAGTAGGTTTTTATCTCCTATTCAAGCCTTCCAAATTTCGTTGCGATATACCAGGTGGTTCAAAAATCAATAGGGGGGGGGCGGACTTTAGACGAGCACTGTATATTTAATAGCGTTATACTTCTAAATGCCCGTAGAATTCTTTATTCTGAGATTTCAAGAGTGGCTGGAGCTGTTGCATAGTAAACCTTTTCTGTAACATATCCCCAAATAAAGAAATCGAGCACAGTGAGATCCGGTGAGCGGGCAGGCCACCGTACTGGACCATTGGTTGCAATAACTTGATTATTAAAATGCTCTATTTATTAAGTAATTAAGAACTTCTCTGGTATTATGAGAGGGTGCTCCAACTTGTTGGAAGTAAATTCGCCGTAAAACTGCTAAAGGTAGAATTAAGATGATCCTCGATTTCATTTTGAAGAAAGCCTAAGTACCTAACCCCTGTTAACTGACTTTGAAACAATATTGGCATTGACATTGACGCCAAATCTTCCTTGAAAATAGCCCTCTCTCATTGCATGTTGATTTTGTTGGGCCCAGTACCGAGTATTTTGATTATTGAACATACCATTATTTGTAAATCGTGATTCGTCGGAAAATAGAATAAAGTTTATAAAATTTGGGTTAACTCTATGATTTTGAAGCAGCCAATCACAAAACACTACCCGTCTATCGCCATCGTCAGCATACAAATCTTGATGTAACTGATATTTAAATGCTCGATATCCGTGCTTTTTCAGTATTTATATTCGTGACTTATCTGCATTTCATGACTAATTTCCCTTAAAATGAGTTTATACAGCACATAAAATAAAATAGGAAATAAAATAAGAAATAATAATTTTCAGAGTGTTTATAGAGCTGAGTAAATTCATGTAAGAAGTAAGAAGCTGTCAATCGAAATTTGGGATTTTATGTTGAGGTTACCTCAATTTCAATGATGCATACTTGAAAAATTGGTCCATGTTATTGTTTATTGAATGAAAAATAAGCCACTGTTGACAACACTAATAATATTATGAAATATTCGTCATCTAAAGACATTATTGGCCGAAAACGAAATTTTTTAAAATGGCACTGAACACACCATTTTTCTGTTATTAAAACAAAAACATATACTAGGACTAAATAGCTATTATATCATGTCATCTATCATCAACTTTCGTCAATTTATCTAAATTATTCAGTATGTACATGTGCCTAACAACTAGTCAAAGTAAAATAAAAGATAAAAGTTAACCATCTTTTATTTTACTTTTTATTTTATATAACTTCTTATTTTATTTTATTTCTGTATAAACTTGTTATTGATGTTGTGTAGTTTTAACTTTTTAAATTACTTTATTTTATTTCTTATTTTATTTTACTTGCTGTATAAACTCACTAGTACAGAAACCGTTCAATCAACCTCAACCATAGCAAGAACGTTAATCTCAGTCTCTTCATTCACCTCTGAGCATACAACTCAGCAGCATTCCTTGAATTTCTATAACATTCTCCAAATATTAGTAACATATCCACTTTTTCACTTTGAGTATACATTATTTTGAAGAAAAATTAAACTGAAATTCAACGAAAATTAAGAAACATTTACTGTCTGCTCATAAAGCTTATGTCACTGTCATAACCTGAGTGAGTGTTTTGTTTTCCAAAGAAGACTTGATGAAAATAACTGCAAAATATTATGAATCATGACTATCCATGGCACACTTGACAAAACTGAATAAAATATTATCCAGTATTTTCCTTAGTAATATTTAATGTATGTTCTTATTTTTAATCCAATCGCAAATAAATTAGTATCGTTTTTTCAGAAAGTGCTTGTAAAAAAATGGCCGCCATTTGAAAAATAATAGTTGAATAGTGAAATACACGAAAATGTAATTTTGCCAACTTGTCTTATTCCTATGTATCATACTTGTCACTAAAACTCTGCGATTGTAATTTTCTAACATCAACTGAGGCCCTCAGATTAGTTTACGTCCGATCATGGCTACCTAGATGCAATATTAAAAGTGACTCTAAAAAAATTAAATAGGTGTAAAAACTTCACATTCTGATCCAGAATTGTCTCAGAAATCCAGGGTATTCCATTTAAAAATTCAAAACCGGAGCCATTTCCTGTGAAACCGGAAGTGACTCTCCTCTTTACCATTTACCTATACCAAATCTCATTTTGATACACCTAATATTCTAGAAGTTATGACTTGTCTTATAGATTGGTTGACACCCGTATATCTCCTAAGACCCCCGCCTGATTATTGAGCGCTTTTTTGGTATATCTATCGGTGATGCAAATTTAATAATTCTACGTCAACATTGACGGAAGATACGGACTGCTTTCGTGAGAAATGAGACACCCTTTATATTGATTTGTTAAAAAATATGAACATAATGTTCATAAAATCAAATGTGGAATCATCTGTGACTGGAAGATGAACTTTAGTCACTATCTTCCATCGTTCAAAATAACCTCTTGTCGGGTATTCATGTTGAAAAGGGAAACTTTCTCAATTGAATATTGAATAGAAAGG
This sequence comes from Gonioctena quinquepunctata, assembly GCA_018342105.1. Classification (NCBI taxonomy): domain Eukaryota; kingdom Metazoa; phylum Arthropoda; class Insecta; order Coleoptera; family Chrysomelidae; genus Gonioctena; species Gonioctena quinquepunctata. The sequence continues at coordinate 453,296 of JAFIRS010000706.1, read as the reverse complement.
TCTTTCTGCAAATTGAAAAATCCACGATAAAAATTAAGTTATTTTTTTGTGAATATCTAACAGAAAACAACTACTTTCCCGGCTAAAGCCTCGCTGGACATTACAGCTGATAGATTGATTTGTTGAGAATATTAACAGGATGTTCATAAAATCAGATGTGGAATCATCTGCGACTGAAAGATAAACTTTAGTCACTATCTTCCATCGACAAGATAACCTCTTGAGGGGTATTCATGTTGAAAAGGGGGAAACATTCTCAATTTAATATTGACTAGAAAGATTTTTCTGTGAATTGAAAAATCCCCGATAAATGAAGTTATTTTTTGTGAACGTCTAACAGAAAACAACTACTTCCCCGGCCAAAGCCACGCTGGACATTGAACTACATCTGATAGATATTCTGAAAAAGACCCTAACTAAAAGAAAAAATCTGTAATTGAAAATTAGCATTTTCATTCAGATAGATATTTGATTTTCTATTCCAGTCTTAATTAAGAACTCATAAAGATGAATGAGGCAAAGAAGAATGTTTTCCAAAAGAGAGTACTCACCAGAAACAATTCGTTAGACGTTCACAAAAAATAACTTCATTTATCGGGGATTTTTCAATTCACAGAAAAATCTTTCTAGTCAATATTCAATTGAGAATGTTTCCCTTTTCAGCTGATAGATATTCTGAAAGTAGTTGTTTTCTGTTAGATATTCACAAAAAATAACTTCATTTTTATCGTGGATTTTTCAATTCACAGAAAAATATTTCTATTCAATATTCAATTGAGAATGTTTCCCTGTATATGTTTTGAATCGAAAAAATTCACGAAAGAAATTTTTTTTCATTTTCGTTCTCTTCTCCACAAATCCCCCAAAAAATTATTACAAATCACCATGCAACTGAAAATTTACACCAGCCTTGAAAAAAATGTGTAGTGAATCAGGGAAGTGAAGAATCACTCCGTGGAGAAATTCTCAACATAGGATTTTGCTGGAAAAAAGTTGAAACGGATCGGAAGATTTTAGTAGAACGTCATTCCATCGACATATTCCACTGTATATATTTTTGAATTGAAAATATAAATGTAGTATTACTATTATTCGCCTAAAAACCGGTGTTTTTGGAGTCGCCAATTTTTGATAGAGTGTTCTCAAAGTTCAGGCATATTTTAACAGGGTATAAAATTCGTAAAAAAAATCATCACCTATAAAAAAGTGGAAAAATAACGAACGCACAAAATTAACCGATGGAATTGGCCCCACTCTATCCAATGAAAATGAACTGCAACCAAGGCCGAACCCAGGGGGAGGGTTAGGGGGGTTGCCCCTCTCCCCCCCACCCGAAATCTGTAGAATATATCTGGAATAAGGTGAAAATCAGGTACATACCATACACCAATTCATATTTTTCAATTGTGTTTAAATACCCTACACCAATTCATATTTTTCAATTGTGTTTAAATACCCCTAGTTTTTCTAAATATAAACTATTTGCAATATTCCAACTAATGATCCTGAGAAGTATTCCCGAATAAAAGTTGCTACCAAACCCCCCCCCCAAAATTTTTTCTCTGGGTACGGCTAGACTGCAACAAGTGGACAATGAAAAGTATTCCTTTTATTTGTGTGTGTGTTTGCCATTGTTTTGATGATTGAAAAACCACTGACAATATTCAACTCTTGCGAACGATCTTGATGTAATACATACGATAATCTTATGAATGAACTACAACTACAGGAGCATTTCTACGAGTTCTATACCTAGTTAAAAAAAGCCTTTGTAAACACCCTGTGTATGCGTCGTGAGTTATTCTGATCTCATGTCAATCGATAACAAATGAAGACAACAATCCTTACCCTGAGGGCCAAACCCAAATCTTCCTTGGTCCCAGGTCCATTCGAATCTCTCATTGTAGTCGATAATTTCGTGTTTCAGTACGCTGTCAGGCGCTGGTTGAGCCTTGAGAGAAACATTGACACACCTGAGGCCAATTTGTAGAGAAACTGAAGCATTTATTTCTGCTCCTGTTCCGGCACGATAAGCGGTTTTAGTCTTTATGTGTCCTACTTCCCAGTCTTGACCGAAGTTATTAACTAAAAACCATATTAATCGAAAGATGTTATCACGAAATTGAAGGATTCATGATAGATATTTTTTATTCACTTACTCAGAAGAAGGGCTCCTATGAGTAAATTGAACGAAACTCTCGCGAGAAGAATCAGGTTCTGCAAAAAGGAATTATTTTCATTGAAAAATCACAGAACTTTTGCTTGAACTTCTATCATACCGGTTTCGAAAAAGTGTATGTCAATAAGTTAGGTATTTGAATTTCGGCACGCCTTTATTATTGGTTTTGTACACAGAAAAAAAAACAAATTGTTGAATCAACTAAAATTTATTTGAATCAAACGAATAAAAGTGTCGTATATGCAGGACAAAATATAATCTCAAAATGAGTATAATTATTTCTTGGCTTTGGATCAAATTTGAAGTTTCAATCATCTTTGTAACACCCTGTAAGGTGTTATGTTATTGTGTTTTTTTTATTTTTTGGTCCTAATGAAAGTATCTATGTTTCTGGTAAATTTGAAATTTTATTATTGTAAGACAACTATTTGGAAAAATTGGTTATTCAAGGCAACAATTGTTCTACAGGGTAAGTGCAAAGCTTTTAGGAGAAAAGTAGTTTAACGCTGGCTTTAATTTTACTCTTGGGGTGAACCACATGTAAAAACATTGTTCGTATTTATGCAGGTGCATTACCTGTTCTGGTATTGACGCCAATGCACAAAAAGTTTTATTAAAATTAGGGAATTATCGGTAAACATAAAATATGAGGGTTTTAGGAGAAATATGGATTTTATTTGTTTTAAAAATAACAGTATGAGCTCTTTTATTGAAATAAATTTGGTGTTTTCAAATTTATGGTTTCAATCTTTGGTTGAAGCTAGATATGGTTTTATTTGTTCATTTTATTATATTGTTATTGTTTTTCGGTGTTTTTTTTAAACGATGTTATATTTTTTTATGCTTTTATTCAATGGAAGTATTAAAGTAATTTCGTGTATTATTATTTGAAAAAAGAATAAAGCAAAATATAAATTGGATTCAATGTAAAAGTCATTTTATTTGAGAAGAAAAGTATACTTATATATTTTTCCATATTTAGAAAAATGTTATTTGAGGAAAAAAATACTATTTGATTCATTGGAAAAGAGAAGTTGTTCAAAAGAAGACCTCGCATGTTAGGCCGAGGCTGAATTTATTGTCCTGAAGGACAGGTGACTAAAATGAATCAGTGCTTTTCAAGAATTTTTTTTCAAAATCTGGTATACTAAATTATTTTCTAAATTTGTGGAATGTGACGAAAATCTATTTTTGGCCATTCCGCTGGTTTTATTAGAAACAAGAAAACCAGAGAGTGTGACTATATGGGACATCAGATAAAGATAGTGTTAGTAAGTATGAGTAATTTATTTTTGTTTAAAAGTACGGTATACTGGTGACCAGTGGCGGGATTGAAAAAGTATAGTAAACATTTTTCTGAGTAATAAAAGAGTTTAATTATATATCTTTTATGATAATTTTTTTTTATAAAAACAAACAGTATAGTCTAACAACTGGTGACATCGGCAAAAGAGTTTTTTTTTAGTTTTTTTTTTTTTTTATTTAAATAAAAAAGTTGTCAATAGTCAATTGACGTTCTTTTACAACTGAAACTAATTTGCAAGAACCAAATATCTTATTCTATACATAACTCGTTTTGGAAGGAATGTTGTTTCAATCATGGGGTGGTAGCGCATATTGTCCGACCAGTGCCGGTTTTCGTCTAGTTTAATGCAAATCTAATGGAAATAAGAAACTATAAGCCAATATGAGTCATCTAAAATCTTCCCGGTTTTCGACAGCCTTTTCCCACCAGAATTTTCGAATCGTTTACGCGAAAATTTCGTTATTAAACGCTTAAAGGTGCGTAGGCAGTCAGTGAGCAGATTATTGAAGACACGCAATAGTTTAAAATTTGTAGTGAACTGTGACTTCAGAAATAGCAAGTAAGTGATAAATTATCTTTCAATTATTTAATGTTTTGTGTGGTATGTCAAGTTTAATCTATTCTTCTTCCGAAAAACTATGTTTGAACCACGTTTACAATATTTTTTACGGGTAAATTTGGATTGTTTAATGAGAAACTGTTGCCTAGCAATTAGACGAGATAAACTGTCAACTATTAAAAACGCGACACCGAAGGTGGAGCGTTTTTAGGTTGACAGTTTTTCGAGTCAATTTAGAAAGTTTAGAATTTGAACAACACAAATTTACCTGATATAAATACAAACATCGAGTGTAATTCGGCAATTTAACGAATAAGAAATTTAGGAACATATCAATGCAAACTTTATTTATGAAACATTAAAAATAAACACATTTTTATTTGAATGTACAATTATTAAAAACGCAGATATTGAAATTCATACTAGGAACAGTGATGTCGCTGCGGGTGCCACAGCTAATCGTTATACCGGGTGATTCTCTAAGGTGGCTCACCCCTATAACTTTTTTATTATTGAAGATAGAAAAACGAAATTTGGGGGTTGTGTATGATAGTACAATTTACATTTTTTGACATATTGTAACGTAAATAAACTTAACTTGGTTTAACTAATTTATTTAACACTTAATCTACAACTTAATTTATATTACTACGCCACTGTATAGCTCGATGGTATGGGCTCGTTCAGACTGTTTACTCCCTCTTGAGGGCTGTCTATTTATCTCCGATACAGCATTCTCGATGTTTCGAATTCGGACGGTTGGCGACGGCATGTTCCAATTGTTTCCAATATTGACCGTTGTTTTCCGCGGAAGAGCGCACTGGATGGTTCTCGAATATCTCCGGGGATGATCTCATCGCTGTCGATGGCAACACGTGAGGCGACAGGTCCGGCCTAGGTTCGTTACATTGCCCCCTTCTTAAAGACATTTCGTCCCGAAATTTCATCCTTGGAGTGTGACGATATCTGCATGACTCCCCATATCTGCACCGTGAAGTTCGATGGAAGTAACACTCCACGGTCTTCATGATCGGTCGTGGAAGAGGGTTACAGCAAACCAAAATCTTGACGCCGCTGGATCTGAATATCGCCTCCAGCATACTTCTTATGACTCTCCAGTCCAACCCATCAATACCACAGGATAATTTTGGAATTGCTAGATCCACCAGGTTCTGGTCCACCATAGTATCTCTTAGTTTGGTGAGACTCTTCCAGAAATCTTCATAGGACGGTTTATCTTGGGAATGCCTCTTGGTAACTAGGTAGTAGATGTTTCTCTGGCCTTTCTTCAACTGTAGCACCCCACCAACTTCTGGATTCTGCTCCCGCAGTGTTTGGAGTTGACCAAATTTCTTGGAGAACACTACGGCGATGCCCCTGGACATTCGAAGATCTTCTGCCACACAGTGCGCTAGTGCGTAGTCAGCAGGCACCTCGAAAAGGTCTCGTGACTCCTCTCTAGTAACCCCATGTAGAACTTTCTGCCCGTTTGAATACAAGGACATAAACTTCTCGAACGTCATATCATTCTCCGGTGGCTTGAGGGTGCGAACTTGGTCATGGTTTCCAGCGTAAGGGGCCAACCTGTTGAAATGGACGACCCTTGGTTTTCCTCGGGGTGGCTTATGGATTTGGTACACAAGGTCATTTATCCTTTTCACGATTTTATACGGGCCTTCCCACGAGTTCCGCAACTTTGGTGATAGTCCACGACGACGTTTGGGGTTGTACAGCCAAACCAGGTCATCAACCTTAAATCCTCCTGCGTCGGCCTTGATGTCATAGGTCTCTTCATTTTATCGCTGGCACTCTGGATGTTCAACCGGACTCGTTCGTGGATGTCGTCCATTCTCTGCCGAAGTTTGCTGACGTAGTCCTCTCCCGCAGTGTCTTGTCCTGGCGGTATCCCAAACTTCAGGTCACAAGGCAGTCGCAGTTCTCGGCCCATTATAATACTAGCAGGAGTTTGACCGGTTGACTCGTGTACTGCGGATCGATAGGCCATCAGGAACAAATGAAGATACTGGTCCCAGTCTCTTTGATGGTCAGAGACAACCTTGGACAAGTGGCGGTTGATCGTCCTGTTCATCCGTTCCACCATTCCATCGGACTGCGGATGTAGGGCCGTGGTTCTTGTCTTGCGGATGTTCAGCAGTAGACATATTTCTTGGAAAAGGTTGGATTCGAAATTTCTGCCTTGATCCGAGTGCAGCTCCATTGGAATACCGAATCGACATATCCATTCTTTCACCAAGACGTCGGCGACGGTGATGGCTTCCTGGTTGGGCAGGGCATAGGCTTCCGCCCACTTACTGAAGTAGTCCATTGCCACAAGGATGTATTTATTCCCGTGGTCGGATACGGGAAACGGGCCGGCGATGTCAATGGCGATTCTCTCGAACGGGCTGCCTACGTTGTACTGACGCATCGGGGCCTTGGGTCGTATTCGAGGTCCATTGCTAGCAGCGCATACAGCGCACTTTCTGCACCAGTCCTGGACGTCAGCTTGACAATTGGCCCAGTAAAACCGTTGCCTCACTTTCTGCAGGGTCTTCGTCACTCCCAGATGTCCTCCGGCGACTCCATCATGGATTTCCCGCAGCACTTCCTCTCTTCTGTTCCTGGGAACAATTATTTGGCGTCTGTCTTCCCCACCAATATCGGCCTCCAACACACGTTTCAGGATCCCATTGTCCAGAATAAGAGAGTTCCATTGTGCCCAATAGGACTTAACAGCCGGCGAGTAACCTGCGACTTCCTGCCATGATGGTCTTCGATTGCCCTTCTTCCAGTTGACGACTAAGCCAAGGTCGGGTCTCTCTCTTGGTCTTTCTGGATCTTGCTGTCATTCCAGTTGTCATCCATTGCCGCGGTTCTACAAAGTGTTGCTTCTTTCTCTTCTGCTCGTCGGCAATGTGAGCAATCATCTGGACATGGTCTTCGCGACAAGGCATCTGCATTCTTATGGCTAGTTCCGGCTCGATGTTCGATCTCGAAATCGAATTCTTGGAGTCTCTCGATCCAACGTGCTACTTGACCCTCAGGATTTTTGAACTGTAAGAGCCATTTGAGAGCTGCATGGTCAGTTCTCAACAGGAATCTTCTTCCATACACGTACTTGTAGAAGTGCTCCACTCCCTTTACAACAGCTAACAGCTCTCGCCTGGTGACACAGTAATTGCGCTCCGGTTTGCTAAGCGTCTTGCTGAAATAACCAATGACCTTCTCCTGTCCCTCCTGGATCTGAGATAGGACAGCTCCAAGTCCCACGTTGCTGGCGTCCGTATCCAAAATGAATTTCCCTTCGGGTAGGGGATAGCTCAGTACAGGTGCGTTGATCAAAGCTCCTTTCAGCTTCCTGAATGAGTCTTGACATTCTTCGGACCACTGGAACTTTGGCCCTCCGTGAGCCTGGTCAGTGGTTTAGCGATGTTGGCGAATCCCAGCACATATCGGCGATAGTATGTGCATAAACCAAGGAAACTTCGAAGTTGGTGAATGTCTTTTGGGATGGGCCAATCCTTAACAGCTTTGATCTTTTGGTCATCCACTGCTACTCCTTCCCCAGAGACAACGTGGCCGAGGTATCGTACTTCTTTTTGGAACAGATGGCATTTCTTAGGGCTCAGCTTCAATCCGGAGTTCCTCAGTCGCAGGAATACTTCCTCCAAGTTTTTCACGTGGTCTCGAACGATCTGCCGACCACAATTATGTCGTCGAGATACACTAGACACGTGTCCCATGAGAGTCCCTTCAGCACTGTCTCCATCAATCTTTCGAATGTGGCGGGAGCATTACAGAGCCCGAATGGCATAACGGTGAACTGCCACAATCCTGAGCCGATGGTAAAGCAGTCTTTCTCGATCTTCCTGAGCCAGTTCTACTTGCCAATATCCACTCTTCAGATCAAGGGTCGAGAAAATCGTGGAACCAGCCAACGTGTCTAGGGTGTCATCTATTCTTGGGAGAGGGTAACTGTCCTTCTTTGTGACATTATTAAGTTGGCGATAGTCTCACAGAAGCGTGTCGATCCATCCTTTTTCTTCACCAGTACGACTGGAGAGGACCAGGGACTGTCAGATGGTTCGATAACTCCTTCTTTCCCATATCGCTGACTATTTTGTCAGCCTCTTCCTTCTTGGCAAGAGGAAGTCTTCTTGCTGATTGCCGGATCGGTCGGGCACCCCCAGTATCAATCTTGTGCTGGACCACATTAGTTCGACCTCCTTTTCCTTGTCCGGTATCGAAGATGTCTTGGTACTTTTTGACTAAATCTCTTAGTTTGGGCTGTTGAGCTGGTTTTATATCTTTGGAAGAGATGGCAACTAATTTTTCTAGTTCTGTGGGCAAGTTGTTGGGTTGGCTAATCGTACCTCGTACGCCCCGGATCACAGATGAAACTGACGAGCAGTGCCCTAAAATTGTTCCTTTCTTTAAGGTCACTGGAAAGTAATTGACATTCATGACCCTTACCGGTACAAATTTTCAGCACGTAACAGGGTTTTCCCTAGGGCAATCCCTCGTCCAATTTTCTCATCATGAAGTTTGGGCTCGAACATCACCACGTCTCCACTGCTCGCACTCCCGTCCAGGCGAGCCTCCAGGATGGTTTCAGCCCTCTCAGGTACGCTTACATCCTCAGCCAACAGCACACGGATCAACTCTTCACTTCTCCCATGAAGTACCAGCTCTTCTCCGTTGACACGTAGGACGCCGTCTTTGAAATCCAATTCAAACCCTCTGGAATTCATGATGTCCATTCCGATGATTGCATCGTCTTCGGCCTGTGTTTCACTTTAGTGCCCCAAAATTATTTCAATCGGTAGCTCGCCATATACGGTAGCTGGCTCCCCTGTTGCTGTGCGTAGCTTCCAAGTTGTCGGTTCAATTCGTTCCGGTGTTCTGGCAAAGGAAGGCCCGAGAATTGTCCTAGTCGCACCTGTATCTAGCAGCATGGTGCAAGGCTCGTTATTGATGAGACCGTCTACGAAAACACCTCTGTTCTGTCGTTGCAGGATAGCGACATATGCGTTGTTAACCGGGGCTTGCTGGACACAGGCCGACGGAAAACACCTCTGTTCTGTCGTTGCAGGATAGCGACATATGCGGTTAACCGGGTCTTGCACATGTCCAATTTTGCACAATTCCAGCATCTTATCTGTCTTTTCTCAGGCAAAACTTCCTTCATCACTTTCCTTATGGCAGCTTCAAGTCAGCATGCTCCTGTGAGTCTTCTTCAATACTTCGAACTTTACTTTGGTTTTTGCAGGATTGTTTTGCTGCCTCAAATTCCAAAGCGCGTGCCAGTGCGTCTACGAGATGTGTTGGACGAGCTAGTGTCAACGCTTGTCTGGTTTCTTGGTCACGGAGTCCATCCAAGAATGCCTGAACCGCTAATCGCTCCATTACATTTTCCGGTGTGGCTGGATATGCGAGACGAACCAAGCGTGCAATGTCAGCTTCGAATTCTTGTAAGGATTCGCCCGATTTCTGGCAGCGATTTTTCAGTTGGGAGTGGTATACGTGTTCCAAATGCGCCTGCCCATATCGTAATTCTAGATGTTTAATCAGCTGATCATAGTCCTCCTGTTCTTGGGCGGTAAGAGTTTGTAGAATATTCGTCGCTTCTCCACGTAATGCAAGTGTTAGTGCTACAGCTCTTTCCCCTGCATTCCATCCATTTGCTTTGGCCGCTGCTTCAAACTGTCGGCGGTAATTTTCCCATGGAGTTTTTCCGTCGAATTGAGGCGGCTTCATGGAAAGCTTCCCTATTTCAGAAATGACCTTGACATCTTTTATACCCTCTTGAACTTTATCCAAGTTCAAACTCAAGTCCAGCATTGCATTTTTGTTAACCATCTCTGTGGAGGGCGCACTATCAATTCGTTTTTCCAGCTTACTGATCGTTTCCTTTATTTTGTCCATTTCTGCCTCGATTCCGTCTTTGATTTCATCGCTGATTATTTCCTTCATCTTGTCCATCTCTGCCTCGACGGTTCCTATTCTTTTTTCTAGACGATTCGCCACACCACACAGTTCTTTTTTTAGGCCTTCTGTGTTTTCAAGGAGCTTTCTTCCAGGCTTTCTGAAGCTTCTCTTCCAGATTTCTAGAATTTTCTTGAGCTTTCTTCCAGATTTCTAAATTTTCTTGAAGCTTCTCTTCCAGATTTCTAGAATTTTCTTGAAGCTTCTCTTCCAGATTTCTAGAATTTTCTTGAAGCTTCTCTTCCAGATTTATAGAATTTTCTTGAAGCTTCTCTTCCAGATTTCTAGAATTTTCTTGAAGCTTCTCTTCCAGATTTCTAGCATTTTCTTCCAAAGTCCTCGAATTTTGTTGCAGTTCTTCTTTCACGGATTTAGTAGTTTCTTCGAGTTTATTCATTACCAAACTCAAATCACCTCCGGGAACTTCGAATAAAAATGTTTCGGGGTCCTCACCTTCTTGTATAAGTCCTTCTGCAAGTCTTTCCTGGAGTACTTGCTTTTTACCCGTTGTTTCCAGTTCCCTTTCCTCCAATTCCTGTTTCAATTCCGCTACCTTCAAGTCCGCAAGGCGCACTTTTCTTGAACACATTTTGTCTTTGACGAGGTATCAGTCTGTTTCACACGAAAAGTGTATCAGTTTATATTCCCGCACAATTGTCCCCTTCGCGAAAACCGGGCCACTGTCTATTTTCTGTTTCACGCGAACAGTGTATCAGTTTATATTCCCACGCACAATTGTCCACTTCGCGAAAACCGGGCCACTGTCTATTTTGGGCGTACAAAAAGGTCTATCAATTTATTTTTCTGACTATCCACTCCACGATCACTTGTTTATTTTCAAAATCTCACTTCCGACACCAATTGTAACGTAAATAAACTTAACTTGGTTTAACTAATTTATTTAACACTTAATCTACAACTTAATTTATATTACTACGCCACTGTATAGCTCGATGGTATGGGCTCGTTCAGACTGTTTACTCCCTCTTGAGGGCTGTCTATTTATCTCCGATACAGCATTCTCGATGTTTCGAATTCGGACGGTTGGTTTCACCCCGGGGATGATCATCGCTCGATGGCAACACGTGAGGCGACAGGTCCGGCCTAGGTTCGTTACAATATTTACTTGCTTTGCCGTACTTCCCGTTTGACCAGAAATGACCCAAACTTTCGATTTTTAAATGGGACATCCTATATATTTTTACTTATTTCGATCGAGAATGACATTCTGAATCCAAAAACACCTCACTTGTCAATATTTGACAAATAAAGTAATTTTTATTCCAATTTTTATTTTTCGATCTAGAATGTCATGGATCGTGTAAATCGCTTCATTCTCGTTCAAGAACCATGGGAAAAATACGACTTTGAGGCTTATGACTTCGCAGTCATTTTAAGAATTATTTAAAAGTCGCAAATATGAATTTTTCCAGTTAACTTGATTTTTTCAAATGGAAAGGGGATGGCTCGTCGGCTTTTTGTGAAAGATCATTTTCTTACGAATAATTTGATACCACACACTTTCACTTTATTTTCACAATTTTTCTGAATAACTGCAAAAAGCGATCATACCTAATAACAAATAATACGTATTCGGTATACTTATGCACTAAGTCCTGTTATCCTAGTTATCCGTGACAAACAATTGAAACTGTTGCTGGGACTACCTAAACAAATAGGCTAATGAATATGCTGTCACTTTTAAAAATTTATTTGTTGCGTAATTTATAATTTGATATGGAAAATTATACTAGAAACGAGAAAATTGACATGTTGCTAATTTACGGAGAAGCAAAAAATAATGCAACTGATGCAGCTCGAATTTATGCTCAGAGATTCCCTAATCGTCGCCATCCCACTCGGCATTATTTTCCAAAACTGGAAAGGAAAACGCGAAATGAACCAGAAGAAAATGCCAATAACTTCATCGTCAGTGAAGGAAAAGAAGTAGACGTGTTGGCCTATGTTGAAGTGAATTGTACGGCGTCAATTCGCCAAATTGTTTCTGAGTGTGATATAAGTTATTCGTCCGTTTGGAGAATTCTTCACAAATATAATTATCGATCATTCAAGTACCAACTACACCAACATCTTAACGATAACGACCACAACCGAAGATCAACTTATTGCAACTGGTTTTCGAGTGAATACAGAGAAAATGTACGGTTTTCATTTGAAATTATTTATTCAGATGAAACTCGATTCACCAACTTGGGTCTGGTCAATCGGAATAATAAAAGGTACTGGTCTCAAACAAATTTACATCTGGTGCAAGAAAGAAATTTTCAAGAGCGATTTGGTTTCAATTGCTGGATGGGTATTATCGGAGGAAAACTTTTGAGGCCAATAGTTTTCGACGTACAACTAACTGCGGAAAGATATCTACAGTTCCTTAGGAGTCAAATTAATGATTTCATTGAAGATTTGCCACTGGCTAACCAAGTTGATATCTATTTTCAACAAGATGGAGCGCCACCTCACAATTCTCAAGTCGTGAGAGAACATCTGAATGGCACCTTCCCAGAAAAGTGGATTGGCACTCATGGACATATTCAGTGGTCTGCGAGGTACATTCTTAAGTTGTCACATTTTTTCATAATGTATTATTTCTTTTCCATATTCTAGATCACCAGATCTTCCTCCGCTAGATTTTTTCTCTGGGGAACAATTAAAAATCAGGTGTATAAAACAGCATCAGCTACTCGTGAAGAACTTCGAGTATAAAGTGGTGCGCGAAACAATTGAAAAAGTTGAACTTTGCCGTGATCAAGAGGTCATTTTGAACCTAATTTTGGACTAATTTGCGACTTTTAAATAATTCTTGAAACGACTGAAGTCATAAGCCTCAAAGTCGTATTTTTCCCATGTTACTTGATCAAGAATAAAGCAATTTACACGATCCATGGCATTCTATATCGAAAAATAAAAATTGAAATGAAAATTACTTTATTTGTCAAATATTGACAAGTGAGGTGTTGTTGGATTTAGAATGTCATTCTCGATCGAAATAAGTAAAAATATATAGGATGTCCCATTTAAAAATCGAAAGTTGGGGTCATTTCCGGTCAAACTGGAAGTACGGCAAAGCAAGTAAATATATCAAAAAATTAGAATTGAACTATAATACACAACCCACAAATTTCGTTTTTCTATCTTGAATAATAAAAAAGTTATAGGGATGAGCCACCTTGGAGAATCACCCGGTATGAGAGAGTCTGGCGATTTGCGAGTACGTCACGTGGCTAGATACTTGGGCTGATACTACGAGTACTTTGGAACAGGTATTTGTATGGCTCTGTCACAGGAACAGTACGTACCTGTTCCAAAGAAATTCAGGTATCAGCCATCCCTAAATTAGTTGGAAAAAAAATGAGCCTGTAAAAACAAATTTGCAAATTTTACAAAAATTATTCTGTTTTAATGAGTATGACGGGGTGTTAGCTCCACTCTATCGGTATAGCATTTCGCTTCCGCCGGTTTTTTTAATCAACTACCGGAAAATACACGAATTATTGTGTAAAAAAGGTTCTGAAATCCGTAAATTTTCCCCAACGTTTAATCAATCGCCCTAAAATCACGCCCCGACGTCCTGCGGAATGACTATCATTTCCGTATCAATAATGATGACTCACTTGTAACAAATCACCTGGGGTTTTCGGTCGCTAGCTATTGTTATGTTTGACACCATTTCAACAATGAAATAATTGAGCCCGACTCAAGTGAAAATTACAACAAAAATCAACATTGAAAGATATTAAATTTCACTTACCGTTTTTCCGTTAGTGGTAGGAAAAGAAACCAAGAAAGAAATGGCTAAAATAATTGCAGCTGCAACAAGACCTGCGTCCAACACATCCACTGTAACAGGTGTAGCATTTTCACCATATTGGGTAGGAAACGGCCAAGTCCTAGCAAAATCGAATAACATTTCGATATTTTACTTTTCGCAACTACTTCTCAACCTCAGCACATTAACGTGTGATTGAACACTCAAAAGATATAATGTGAAAACCCTGTATTTGCACCACATCCTCTCTGCTCTTCCTGTGATAAGATAATTAAAACGCAAGTGTATATGAAACAATTTTATTCAAGTTATTATTAAATTCCCATAACAAAATCTTAAAATAAAGATTGGAATGTAACATTATTGTCATAATTTTGGTAAATTGAGCTAGTTCAATTGCTTATTAGCTGTTTTCATATCACAAGAGCAACAAATACTCAAGAATCCTCTGAAAATATATTCAATCTTAGTGTATATGATAACGTAAATCGAAGCCTTACACTAAGAAACTTTAGATGCAAATCAAAGAGTGGCAAATTCATAAAACAACATAACAATTTCATAAGGAGATAACAAAAAACATGACACCTAGATTAAAACGAATATCATTAGGTAACAAGAATGCGAAGTAATATCATTTTTTCACAAGTTAACATGCTGGAATGTAAAAGTTACACAAGTATTTGTTGCATACGAATAGTTGTTCACCAATAAATTACTTTAAAAACTTACTCCTAGACAATAAATATAAAAACAGTAATATACCCATAGATAACATATTAAATATAAAATGGGTCATCACATCCTGAGAAAAAGTCTGTTTGATCCCTAAACGTAATTAAAAATACTCTTATTTTCAAGAAACAAAAATAACAGCATCAAGTCAGTCTCATAGCATAAAACCTTGGTAATATATCAATCAGATCTTTCACATTAGCTTGCCTTCAAAACTGCCATTTTCCACATCAATAAACCTACAATATGTATAGAAGTTGAAAAAGTATCTGGCAAGTACAATTTTGTTGCTGAACCTGATAAATAATTATAAACTCGGAAAAAAGTATGGTGCTTGCAAAAATTTAGGAACAGACAGAATGATATCTGAAGAAAACAGCAAGATCGTATACTGAAATATTTTTTATACACAGGGTGTTTATTAAACATACGGCAAAAATTCAAGGAGTTATTCCCTGGATATTTCTAAGAATCCCTTGATGATTTCTGAAAAAGCGATACAAGGCGAGAACCTTTTTCGACAAAACCAATTTTGATATTTTTCAAATTATATAATGTAGCAGAGAAATCGAATAATTGCTGGATGTAATTTAATTAGAAACGATCCTGGTGTTGTTAAAAGAATCAATAAGCAGAAGATTGGATTCTTGCATCCTAGCTGGAGGTAGTCATTTTGAACAGTTCTTGTACATTAAGAAACTTTACATGTAATTTTTTGTAATAAAATGTTGTTATTGTCGAACATTTTTATCGCCCTGTATCTTCGAAACAAATCGGCTTTTCAAAAATCATCAAAGGACCAAATATTATCAGAATAGTCCAGGGAATTACCCTTGGAATTTTTGCCGTATGTTTAATAAACACCCTATATATACAGGGTGATTTACGTATGCCGTGCATTAGAGGTTTTTCAACTGGCAGTTGGATAAGAATCTTGAAATTGTGTATGCTGTCATGATTGATCATGTCCATTCTGCCTAAAATATGTTTAGTCCTAGAGCTATACAGGGTGGGCTAAAAGTTGGCTTTCTTATTTCAAATAGAAACTGTCCTTTTTTTCACATGGTTCGATGGTCCTTCTAACTCGGAGTTTAGGCAACCGAAGTTATGTTAACTTATCTATTACAGTTCTTGACATATGTCGATTTTCCTGAAAAAAATTACCGCCGTAGTAGTTTACGAAAACATTTGTATTTCGCAATTTTCAAAATTAGGAAACCAAATTTGTGGAGCAGTTGACAATTTTTTTTTGTAATTCTTATAGAATTTTCTCAAGAATCTGTTTTATTATTTTCTCTATTATCAATAGTTTTTGAGCTATTGCCAAAAAACTAAGTTTTTGTTTTTGACAAAAAATAGAAAAATACATCTTTCTCAGAATGATATCCCGAATCGAATTAGCCATCGCTCATATTTTTAGTAGTTTTGGAACGATTTTTCGCAGGAAACTCACTTTTCGACTAGGCTATGTCCGGTCAGCTAGTTCTCAAATAAGATTTATTGAAAAATGAAAAATTATCCAAACGAAGTTGTGTTAGACTTGTTTGTAATCCATGGCATGACAAAAAACTATTCGGTGAACTCTTCGTTAGTTTAATTTGAAACAACAAGCATGACACGGAGAAAGTTCTCACGATTGGGAAATAATTTTAATTTTTTTTTGAAAAGTGGCTAGACCTATTATGAGAGTTAAACCACTAACTGGCAATGAAGATAATCGAATCACCATTCTCGGGTATTTTCAATCATATCCTCAAACCTCAATACGAACGGCGTCTTTGGATTTGGGATTTTTATACTGCAATACGAACGATTTTACACCGTCATAAGCTACATCCTTTTTCATTCATAAGACTGTAAAAATTACTCCTAGGTGACTTTCCTCGTAGAAAAAACTTCTGCGAGGATTCATTACTCAAAATACAAGAGCACGCCGGATTCTTGGAAAACATAATTTGGACTGAAGTGGCAAAGTTATGTCAGCAGGGAGTTTGAAATATGCGAAATCGACATTTTTGCACTTCTGAAAATCCACCATATGGTGCTCGAAATTAAAAATCAAGTACAATTTCGAACAAATGTGTTTTAGACTAGGAGGAATCGGTGCATGAGTACCGAAAACTATTCCACCTCAATTTTTTTAAACGATCCTCTTTAAATTACCCTACTGATGATATAAATGCATGTTGCCATGGGGCAATCCCGTGCCATATTGTTCAAACCGAAATTGTTTGAACAATTGTAAGAAATTGTTATTTTTTAAAAGATTAGAAAAATCTCAAATTTGGGTACTTTTGACCCATGAAAAATATATATAAAAAAAATATAAAAAATATTTTGTTTTTTAATCTTTATATAATAGTTAATAATATCCTTAATTGAGATTTGAAAAAATTTCATTGTTTATACCTGTTTTTTAATTGTTTATTACGCGCGCTCACAAGTATGCGTCCCTTACCTTTAAGTGTCGCCGTCTCTCTCTGACTCATACGCTGCATCGGCCTCTCTGTGTCATGATTTGTTTTACAATTTTACAATAATTTTTATTCATGTCAATTTTATTATAAATATTTTCATAAGATTTGACCTATTTACAGCTTAAGTTGTTTGTATTTTATACCTCTATTGAGGTTTTTATCATCTACTCTACTATTCACCCTTGTAATATTCACAATCCCTATTGTAGTGCCCTGAGAACGACTTTATAAAAGTTGAAACGTCGGCAACAGATCCATAGTGGTTTCAACTCCAAACTATTATAATTTTATTATTGAATAACTCGATAAACGTTGAAATTAGGTATAGAGAATGCTCAAGTAAGTCAGTCTAAAATTCAATTTTCTTTCGAATGGCGTCAAAAAAATAGTAGGTGCCATTTAAAAATAGTAGGTGCCATTTGAAAATAGTAGGTGCCATTTGAAAATAGTAGGTGCCATTTGAAAATAGTAGGTGCCATTTGAAAATAGTAGGTGCCATTTGAAAATTTTTGAATGCAACATTTGAAAATTGCCTACGCCCATATGGTACAAAATGGGACCATCGGTGGGACATCAGGAGTTAGCCTGGACTGCTCCACAAATTTGGTTTCCTGATTTTCAATGGTTTGCGAGATTTTGTCGTAAATTACTATGGCGGTAATTTTTTTCAGAAAAATCGACATATGTCAAAAAATGTAAAAGATAAATGACCATAACTTGTTGTATAAAGAATTAGAAGGCCAATCGAACTATGTGAAAAAAAATGTGGGTTTCCATTTAAAATAAGAAAGTTTGTAGCGACTTTAATCACACCCTGTGTGACTAAAAATATTTTAGATATAACGGACATGATCAATTATGACAAAATGTCAAATTTCAATTGCAATTTCAACTGCAAGTGGAATATGCGAATTTTTGTAAAATCGCCTATATTAAAGCTGCAATATGTATCATTAATTGCCGATTTTAGAAATTACTCATTATTTGATTATTGGATTCGAATTTTGAAACTTGCAACATCGTTGGCGATTCTGGGGTTGAATCTGAGAATCCTGAGGTAATATACAGGGGCGATAAAACTATCGACCTTTACGAAAAAAGAAATACGATGCGAGATAATCCACGCCAGCTTATCTGGTCTCCCACTATTATTTTTCGGACGCTATTGAATATATAGATTCATCTCCAGATTCTCTCACGATCTTGAAAGTTTCAGAATTAAACTCCTATAATTACCGAATATAAGGGGATGTTTCCATGAGAAGCGAGACAAACTCGTATTTTACAGTGCTGAAAAATTATCAGGAAAAAATTCTTCATTCAACGAACGTTCTAACGTTATATTTTCAGTTTTTATCGGAAGTTTTCTTACAACCTAATAGAGTGCGGTATCAAATTAATCGTAATAAAATGCTCTTTTTTTCTAACCCGACGAACCACCATGTTGCCATTTGAAAAAAAAAAGTAATACATTTTTTTAATCAAACGTCACATAGCTGAAACATTTTGATCGAAAACAGTAAAGTGGTATTTTTACAAACATTTTAGGACTGAAATTAGTTATTTGAACGTATCCATAGCCCTCTAGAATAAAAATTTATTTCGAAAAAAAATTAAAAAAACGGTTACAAACAGTAACAAATGATACATGGTTGTATTCTAAATGTCATATGTAGAAAACAAAAACTGAAAATATACCAGGTGTCCCATTTAAAAATCGAAAGTTTATGTCACTTCCGGTGAATCCGGAATTTGCATGAAGTTGAGTTACTTGTAAAAAAATGCAGTTTTATGCATTAAACAGATCCTCCAAATTGCATTCCATTATCTCCGAAAACAAAAAAGTTATAGGGGCGAGCCACCTTCCGTGGACACCCGGTCTAGTTGCACTGCTCATGGCTAATCAGTTGTTATTTAGACCATTTCCCTCATTATTTTTGAACCAATCCAATGGCCGAAATTCCAGAAAACCAATCAGATCAGTTTTATATAGGGTGTTTCCTAACTACGGTACGAAACTTCAGGGGGTGTTTCGTTAGGTCATTTGACAAAAAAAAGTTCCTATGAACATATGTCCGGAGTTGCTTCGTTTCTGAGATACAGGGCGTTGAAGTATAAAAAAAAGGTATTTATAAAATATCCTGAATATCCTGAAACCGATGTGGTTGAAATGTGGTACAGCTATTTGAAGTAATAAGGCAATTATTTGGCCCTAAGTAGGTCCAGTGGCGTCTCAGTGGGCACCACAGCCAACAATACTGAGAAAAAAATTATTTTCTCCTTTTCAGTGCATTTGAATATAAGCGTGGGTTCTAAAAATTTTTATAACGTGGAAAAATAAACTTTTTGGCCTCCTGTGTTTTTTTCATATTTAGCTTAGTTTTCGAGAACAAAAAAAATGAAGGCACTCTACAATCATGATTACCTGCTATGGAGACCGGCTGACAGTGATAGTATTGTCATATCAGTAAAAGTCAGAGTTGTCAATTAGCAGTGATTCCATCATGAATACTTTTACTAACGCGGAAATGGCTGACATGCACTTTATTTATGGATTAGCAAATGGAAATGCGGAAGAAGCACGGAGAATCTACCAGGATAGATATCTTAACAGAGTAATTCCATGTGCTAAAACATTTAGAACGCTACATGCAAGATTATGTGAAACTGGAAGTTTTAATAAAAATGTAAGTGGATGAAGACCAGAAACTGTAACAACGCCTGAACTGGAAGAAGCTATACTTGATGCGATAGAAGAAGATCCTTCAAATAGTACCAGGAAGATTGCACTGCAGCTTGAAGTAAGCCCAAAAACCGTTTGGAAAGTTCTAAAAAGAAACCTCCTATACCCATATCACATACAGCGGGTCCAAGCTCTACTCCTAGGGATTTTCACCCAAGATTAATGTTTTGCAGGTGGTTGATTCATACGATGGCACACAATAATAATTTTTTACCAAATATTTTATTTACGGACGAGGCAAATTTTTCACGAGATTCTATTATGAACTTTCACAATAACCATTTCTGGGCCGACGAAAATCACCACATTATTAGAGAAAGTCATTTTCAGCAACGATTTTCGCTGAACGTTTGGGTAGGAATTATTGGTGACTACCTAATTGGACCCTTTTTTTTACCAGCAAGATTATCAGGTCCATCCTACACGGATTTTTTGCGAAATCATTTACCCATTTTGTTGGAAGAAGTACCCGTACTTGTAAGAGGCAACATGTGGTTTATGCACGACGGAGCTCCAGCTAATTTTAGTGTTCTTGCTCGTCAGCATCTCGACATCACCTATCCTAATTGCTGGATTGGACGTGCAGGACCTCAACATTGGCCCACTCGCAGTCCTGATATGAATCCTCTAGATTTCTATTTATGGGGTCATCTGAAGGCTCTCGTTTATAAAACCCCTATACTAGATGTGAATGACTTGAGGAATCGAATAAGTGACAATTGCAATGTCATAAGGAATACTCCAGGTATTTTTGAACGTGTCAGACAATCAATGACACATCGATTGCAGTCGTGTATTTCATCAGACGGTGGACATTTTGCTCATTTAATTTAAGGTCGAAATTGTTTATTTTTTACTTTAGGTTTGTATTTTATGTTGTCTATGGATAATTTGTAGAATAAGTTGAAGTATTTTTTTCTCGAAAACGAAGCTTGATATGAATAAAACACAAGGGACCACAGAGTTGTATTTTCAGTTGTTTAATCTGAAAAAATAAAATACTACAAAAAAAATGTACTTTTTTTTCTCAGTATTGTTGGCTGTGGTGCCCACTGAGACGCCCCTGGACCTACTTGGGGCCAAATAATTGCCTTATTACTTCAAATAGCTGTACCACATTTCAACCACATCGGTTTCAGGATATTCAGGATATTTTATAAATACCTTTTTTTTTATACTTCAACACCCTGTATCTCAGAAACGAAGCAACTCCGGACATATGTTCATAGGAACTTTTTTTTGTCAAATGACCTAACGAATCACCCCCTGAAGTTTCGTACCGTAGTTAGGAAACACCCTGTAGTGATAAAACCGCTGTTTTTTACTGATAAAACCGCAGCAGATCGAGATGTTTTGCGATAAAACCACACTAGATCCTGCCAAAATTATATGACAACGCATTTAATTCCTACGAAGGCTTAGAAGGGCCAACAACAAAATATTTTCCAAATGTATTTGGAATTGCCACTTTGAACCGACAATTGTCACTTTGAAGTGACAATTGTCACTCACAAAAACATTTAGAATCGCCACTTTGAACTGACAATTGTCACTTTGAACCGACAATTGTCACTTTGAAGTGACAATTGTCAATTCAAAGTGAGAAGTGACAAAAAAACATTTCAGTAACCCGCAAAAAAAATTTAAACTGTTTTTTTTTGTATAATTATCAACAAAAAAGTGTCAATTAAAAAAAGTCTGATTTGGACACATCATCGTTTGACAAGTTGTTTATTTTTTTTTAATAAGCAATGGATTTTTTCCGAAGACTATTCAGTTCTTAAATACCATATGAAGCACATATTTCTTGCCAGTGACGAAGAATCAATTGAATAAAAATAGCGATCAAATCTTTTATAGACTTCTAAACAACCAAAATCATATCGGAATGAAGTCACATGATACGAGCAAATAAAATTACACTTACCAGATATTCAAGTCAAGACATATTTGACTAATCTAAAACAAAAATCCAGAATGTAATGTACCCATGACTTAAAGGCTAAAAACACCAAAAAAATTTGTTCGCTTCCTAGATAACAATCAACAAGAAAGAACTTGCAATGTAAATATAAAACAAAAACAAAAAATATCACTCAAATTATCCCAGTCGCTTCTAAATTCTGTTTACGATGATGGTACATATGGACCCTCAAGCAACTTTGGTTTCGCATGGTCTTGCCACATATTTGACAGTCGAGGTCGGTCGAATTAGCTTCGTGCTTGTCCCTCACGTGAACTTTCAAATTGTATCGATTCACGAATTTCCTACAGCAATAGGGACAGAAAACGTGGCCCTTGTTGTCTGAAGGATAGGCGAGGAGATCTGAAAGAGTTCAGGATAAGATTAAAACATCGGTAATAAGATCGATGTTATTACCTTTGTGCCCAAGTATGTACATTAAGTTTTTGCCATCACCAAGTACAATTTTAACTAGCTTTTTCCTCTTGTTTTTTGTTTCAATTTAAAAAAATTGGGTTTCTTTGAGTGTGTAACAATAAGGAATAGGAGATGATTGTAGAACAAGACAACACATCTGAATTGTACCTACTATACTCTGTGAACAGGAGAAAGGTACGTGAATACAATGTTTCTTCGGTAGATAAAGTATAGATTTCTTATTTTCCCTATGATTAATCATAGTTTCACTCTTCATGTCTGTGGTTAGCTGTAGAAATATTGCCACAAAACATGTTTCTTGGCAATCAATTTAAATTTGAGTTATCACCAATGCATTTTTTTGTACTGTAAAGCTGAGTCATCGGGTCACCAATTTTTTTTTATTGAGAGAATCAAACTTTTTACACAACTGAATATCCAGATTTCGGAGGATATGACCACAAATTCACATTAGTTTTTGTATTTGGAATAGTAATTTACAAAAAATCTTCATCTACAACTCTGATACGCATTTCAGACAGTTCCACTTTTCTACAAGTAGTTGCAACTGCAATACTCAATGCCAGCTAAAATAATCTAAAAACGCTTAGGTTTCAAATACAATGCCAGTAAGTTATAGGTACATTTGCGAATAAAAACTTGCGATCATCAGAATCTCTAATTAAAATTTCAAAGTTCTCCCTTGTAAAAATTATAGATCTTTTGGCGTGATAACCCGCAGGTCTTCGCTTCAAAAATGCTACTAATGTCATTGTTTATTTCGACATTTAATTCTGTCTTCAAGATTTCATTCTGTACATGCTTTATAGTTTTCCATTGTTTTGAAGTACGCTTACAGAAAATTTTTTTTTGCTTTTTCTTGAAACCATTTTTCAAATTTCTTGTACACTTTTTCATATCCGTTTTTTGGGTAACTGGGTATTATTGCTAAACTAACTCATTCTTCTAAATCATAAGGCATACACAGTGCCGGATTTATACTCACTTACGCAGGGGGCTAATTCTTACGATGCCGCCGCCAATTAGTATTAATTGTCAGTTTCAAAGTACCCATTTATTGTTTTTTTTTTCATAACATGTCTATAAAATAAAATTATTACATATAAAGAAACAAATTTTATTTACTTCACAAACTTCAACCTAACAACAATTATTTTTTTATATATATAGTGTGGCCCACTTAAGACCGGAGCACCCTTATAAAATCTACATTTTTCGACCGATTGAATTTTTTCTTTTTTCAGCAGGAAGAGCACCATATTTGCAGAATATAATTCCAAATTTCAGGGCCTACTATGATATTTTTTATGTTCTAAATTGCTAAATGTCATTAGCGATTTTTTTGGTGAAATTTCGACTCCACCACTGGATTCAGCATCCTTCATTTAGGTAAATTCTAAAACTTCATTTGAAAATATTCATTGGCAACAAAGTAATAACAATATTAATTTTGATAACATGGCATTATTTATGAATATTTCAGACAAATGCTGAGAATCGGCAACACTGTCAACACAAACGTAGAAGATCTATGAGGTTTCTGGTAGAAATTCATAACACAAATTGTTCTCTATAACATATAGAAAGGGGTACACATTTGGAATAAAGTAATGAAGTCGAAAAACAGCTTATCATAATAAGTTAATTAAAACAATTTTTGAAAGATACTGTTAGAGTTTTTGGGTTCTGGTATTATCTCCTTATACAGGCTATACGACTTCTTTCGCAAAGTCATTTTGTTTCCTTCTTCGTTCGCTAGTGTCAAAATATTATTATTGAATTGAAAAATGTATCTAACTCGAGAAAGGTAGGCTGTGATGACGTTATTATTTTTAATAGTTATTGAGTCTCATAATTCGAATGTGAGAAAAGCATTGATTAATATTCAATAGGCTTTTTCATTTAGATGACAAATGACTAACTTTGTTTACCTGTCAGACCCAACGGCATTGACGGCGGTTTTTTTTTTTAAAGGAAATAAAATATTTCCGAGTTTTCCTATGGATAGTTGACTTGAATTTACATGGAGAAGAAAACTCGCCATTGGAAAATATTCGTGTACATTATTTTATCTACGAATGAAAGGTTTTTGGCGGTATAAAATAGGTAATAAGTACTTAACCTACAGAGAAAGTTACGGACGCCAATGTATGCAGGTGCATTTGTCATGAAGTTGACTGTTGACATAATGTGAAAAATCCGCTAATTTTGAACTAAGCCAATCTCACACTGTTATTTCAAAACTAACCAATGGCTATTCACTTTCCCAATCAATAGCCAATCAGCTTTGGGTCTCAAAACGAGCCTTAAAAAATCATCTAAATGAAAAGGCCTATTACAATAGGACGATATAAAGTTATGGCTTTACAATTGTTTTTGCAAGAAAAATTTTAAATTGCGCGTCTTTCTGGATACAATGATGAAGTGAAAGAAAGGTATGCAAAATATGATCGACATCCAGATCGCCCCCCTATCAGTAATAGTACAGTGCACAGAATAAATAAAAGTTTCAATGAAACAGGAGCTGTATTCGAAGAATATTTTGAGAAATAATGTCAGAAGAAGGATTGGACTTGGATTACTTTAGGAATAATCCCAATGCCAGTTTGAGAGAGGCAAGCCTAGATTTGAATTCACCAAGGGAAAACATACGGAGATGCCTGAGAAAATACAAAATGAAACCATTCAAACCCAAGTTTTTGCCTACCCTGGAAGACGGAGATCAAGAGAAACGACTAGAATTTTGTTTGTGAGAAACACACGTTTTTTAGAGTGTATTTTATTCAGCGATTAAGCCACTTTCACGACCAACGAGTTATTTTCATCTCAAAACACTAGATTTTGGGCAACCGAAAACCCCTAATTGGGAAAAAGTTAATGTATGGTGCGGAATATTGAATGAACGAATCATAGGCCCATTATTTTCGAAGGAAATATAAATTCCATGAAATTACTAGAATTTTTCAGAACTGAACTATGGAATGCTATTCATGATCTTCCTATTGTTGAGCAAATAAACTTACATTTTCAATTAGATGGATGCTCTGTGCATAATGCTGGAATGATTAAACAATGGCTAAATGAACAGTTTCCTTATCACTGGATTGGTCGAGGAAGTGAATTGATTGGATGGCCACCCAGGTCCCCCGATTTGACCCCACTTGACTTCTTCTTGTGGGGTCTTCTTGTACAAAAAGTTTACAAATCCCGCCCAAGAACTAGACAGGAGTTGTGTGAAAGAATATGTCAAGCTTGTAGAGAAATAACACCCGAAGGACTCAAAAATACTGTAACAAATATTCGAAAGAGATATGAAAAATGTATAGAATTGAATGGTGGTTTGGTGGAACCAACAGAAATTTGAAGTGTATCGATTAGGGCTAGATAATTATGGACCAAGATTACTCAATGTTGTATTATCGAAGTCATTTGTTAGCCATCGTAAAATTTGGAATTAAAATCAAAATAAAGTTTTCATTTCATTCGAAAATTCTTGGTTGATACAATAATAGATATCATGAGGAGCTAGTTTCTCGACGTTATGGATATTAAATTTTTTCCAAAAATACCATTCTACAATATGTTATATATAACTCGAGAACAATTTGTGTTATGAATTCGAATTTCTACCAGAAACCCCAACGATCTTCTACGTTTGTGTTGACTGTGTTGCCCATTCTCAGAATTTGTCTGAAATATTCATAAATAATGGTATGTTATCAAAATTAATATAGTTATAACTTTGTTGCAAATGAATATTTTCAAATGAAATTTTAAGATTTACCTGAATGAAGGATAAATCCAGTGGTGGAGTCGAAATTTCACGAAAAAAATCGCTAATGAAATTTAGCAATTTAGAACATAAAAAAAATCATAGTATGCCCTGAAATTTGTAATTATATTTTGCAAATTTGGTGCAAACGTAGACTTTTTGATACTCTTTCTGCTAAAAAAAGAAAAAATTGAATCGGTCCGCAAATGTAGATTTTATAAGGGTGCTCCGGTCTTAAGTGGGTCACACTGTATATAAATACTTTTCTGGATTTTTTTATGCAAACCCATAAAAATTCAGCTGTAATAACAAGTCACTGTTGATATCAAAACCGATTCTTCCTCAAAGAAAAGTATGTATAGTTTAACCATTTTCAATTGCAGAAGCTGTTTCTATAAGGAGCAAATCACGAGCGTATATGCTTACACGAGCGTATATGCGAAGTAACGGAACGAAAAATAATGTTTACTACTCGTAAACATGCTCCGTCGCCGAACGGAAGATCAAAAGAGGCGACAGTCAACGTGGATTTGAGTTACAGCTGTCTAGTTTTGCACCAGATTCGCCTGAGCCAATCAAAACGGACCGCAAGCCAATGATAATGCTTGTAGATGTGTCCATACGTTGGAGGCCAAGAAAACGAATAAATCACGAGTTATATTTGTGTTTGGAGAGGTATGAATGAATAAAAGCCAGTAGCGTCTCTGGTCTGGGATCTAAATGGGTTTCAAAATATTCTATAGCTATGTTGTGTTTTGTTGGAAAATATGGCTTTTTTTCGACCATAGGAAAATGAAATTATGATGATCCGATTACCTATTAATACATACTTCCTCGCTTATGGCATATTTTTTGTATTTTAACGTATACTCAACAGTGTACTCTTCTGGTGAATGAAACACTCTCTTCCTATTTTTTTCCTTCAAACTTTTTTTAATTTTAAATATTTTAGAGTATAACTGGGAGCTCATTAATGGTTCAAATATCTTTTAAGGCCATGTATATGAACATCACATATAAGACGATATGCGGTAGCGATGAGAAACTAATTCCCAATTGTTCAATACTATATTCAATGTATTTTATTTATAACTGCCGCCATTGGTCGTTTAGCTGCTGGCGAGAAAATGGCTGCTGAAAAGTGGCTGGCTGCTAACTGGTGTATATCCATTGATGATTGCTATTTCCTTGATCTTCTTGATTTCATTTTGAAAACGATCAGCAATCAATGGGAAGTTAACCGCTCTGTGTATTAGAAAATTGAAACTAGCCATATTGTGTTGAATGTGGTATTTTGAATCGGCTGGGATGAACGTGTACATGTGGGTGGGCTTTCTATTTGTCTATTTCCAAACGCTCTATTCCTGATGACCAGAGGGTCAAGGAAAGGTAATCGTCCGTCAAACTCGTTCGAGCACTGAGTTCATGGATGTTAGGAAGACGTCTATGTTTTGATTTTTCGTGTCAAAAATACAAAACACATCATCTACATACCACAGCCAAATTTTTGGAATATATTGACTATGAAGTTTCAGATTCGTTTCGAATTTACTCATAAAAAGGTTTTACAAAGTAGAAAGAAACTAAAAGTCGACTCCACAATTTTTCAAATTGTGGAGACGACTTTGAGTTTTTCTGCTTCGTAAAATCATACCACTCCACTTTGAGATACAATGGACTTCTACCACAGGTTATAAAAAGGTTTTCCATGAATGCTGATAGACATTTGCGGCGCTGCCTTCCTTCTGTTGGTAGAATGTATCTTGAAATATGAAATTGACATCATAAGGATGTCAATTTCAAAAATTCCTCGACTCTTTCTGTTTCAAACTTGTTTGACTCCAGAATTGATTTTAAGTACTGCAAGGTTTCAGGAATAGGTACACTTGGAAACAGAGAGCTTACATCCAACGAAACCAAAATCCTACCTTCCACCAAAGTTAAGTTTTTGATTCTACGGATAAACTCATAAGAATTATTGATAGATAAACTATTTGGCTGGATAGGTAAACTATTGAACTCGTCCGATAGCCATTTTGACAGGTTATAAGTAGGAGAATGGACGACGACACGAAATTTTCAAAATATTTTTTATGGATTTTACAGCTTGTGAAAACTCTGTTGGTCATTTTCTTTCTTTTTTTAAATTTAATTAAAACTTAAAAAAAAATATGTTAAGTCGGCAAAATTCAAATGGTTTCTTTTTAGCGCCATTGCAAAATGTTGTGATGTAATCACCCGATCACCCGATCAACCAATTAACAGCTTCAATCAATTTTGCAACTTTGCCATATTTTCAAATATTGACATTGCAAATAGTGTTCTAGTTCAGACATTTAAAATTTGAGAAACTTGGCAACATTGCCATTTAATGTCACAATCAACCCGATTACGCCTATTGGCTGCTCGGTCGTTTACGTCACAAAGAGCGCCAATATTAGTAGGTTCAAAATTTGCTGATTTTCAAAAACGAATGGAAACTGGTGTGATTGAAATTTGACTCAAAATTTTTTTAATGGGTCCATTCATACAAGGTGTTATGTAATAAGTGTCCGATATTTTACAGAGCGATTCCTCAGTTATTTATAAGGTGAAAAGTTCATATAAGCATGGGTCCGCAAGGACTTCATTTTTGATATACAAGGTGTTAAAAGTTTATTTTTGTATTGCTTTGTCGAAAATAATTTTTTAAATAATTACGATATTTGGACAAAAATTTATATTTGGGGATTTTTATAATATGAGAATTTCAAATTTGATCTCAGTTTGGCTCTTAATTGTAGGGGGCGCCGCCTACAGGTCTTTTTCTCTTTTGGGCAGTCACAACTTGGTCGTGCATTTATGTATCACATTTTCTAGGAGAAAAATCGACTCCTCTATCATTTATATGTGAAAAAGGTATGCTTTTCAAAAGTCGTTACGAGCAGCCATTTTCGAGATATTTTGATTTAAATTAATCGATGCATCCAATCTTCTTCTCATTGATTCGCTAACTCTTTGAAAATAAAAGTATCAAGTAGGCTAGTAAGTTTATTCGAATGTTTTTTTGTGCTGCCATGTCAAAAATAATATCTTGACGCATAGTTAAATAGATTTAGTTATTATTATTGTGATTATTTGTTAAAAAATTGTAAACATTACCAATGCAGAGTATGCTGACATGCATTTTACATACGGACTTGCTAACGGAGATGCATATGAGGCCAGTCGTTTGAATCAGGAGCGTTATCCGAACCGCACAACTCCTACTTCAAAAACGTTTTCAAGAATTCACGCTCGGTTAAGGGAAACAGAAAGTTTTGAGAAAGCTAGTCATCTGTCGGAAGCAGTTCTTAATCTGGTAGAACACCCGGAAACAAGCTCCAGAAAAATAGCGCTGACGTTAAACATTTCTCATGGAAAATTTTAATTGATAATTTGTTATATCCCTACCATATTCAAAGAGTTCGAGAACTACCCCCTCGTGACTTTCCGTTACGTATCAACTTCTTTCGTTGGTTTCTCCAATGCCTTATTCAAAATCCTTTATTTGAAAATCAAATCCTGTTTACCGATGAAGCTAATTTCTCACGCAACGCTATACGCAATTTTCACAACAATCATTTGTAGTCAGAGGAAAACCCCCATGCGATACAGGGATCACATTTCCAAGAACAGTTCTCTCTTAACGTGTGTGCAGGAATCCTTGGCGATTATTTTATAGGTCCATTCTTTATTCCGGGAATATTAAACGGAGAGAGATATCGTAATTTTCTTGAAGAAAATTTGCCTTTTTTACTGGAAAATGTGCCGCTTAGACTACGAAATGAAATGTGGTTTATGCATGACGGTGCCCCGGCACATTTTAGCATCCAAGCGCGAGAATTTTTAGATCGGGTCGGGGAGGGCGTCAACCATGGCCCCCTAGGTCACCAGACCTTAACAGTTTGGATTTTTTCCTGTGGGGACATCTAAAATCCTTAATTTACTAGACACCTATCCAAAATGAAGAAGAATTAAGTAATAGGATAATTAACTCTTGTAGAACGATTCAAAATACTCCAGGAATTTTCCAAAGAGTGCGCGAATCAATGAGAAGAAGATTGGATGCGTGCATTCAGGCAGGAGGTGGACATTTCGAACATTTATTGTGATTTTGATTTATATCTATTGTTCCGTTGTTTGTTGTTGTTAAAAAATAAGCGTTTGAAATGTTTCTAAGTTGAATTTAAAAAAAAGTTTTCAAAATTGTTTCATTTCTTGACATCGATTAATTTAAATCTAAATATCTCGAAAACAGCTGCTTGTAGCGACTTTTGAAAAGCATTCCTTTTTCACGTAAAAATCATAGAGGAATCGATTTTTCTTCTAGAAAATGTGATACATACATGCACGACAAAGTTGTGACTCCCCAAAACAGACAAAGACCTGTAGGCGGCGCCCCCTACAATTAAGGGCCAAACGAAGATCAAATTTGAATTCCTCATATTGAAAAATCCACAAATACCAATTTTCGTCCCAATATCGACATTATTTGTAAAAATTATTTACGAAAAACCAAAATAAAAATAAATTTTCAACACCTTGTATGTCAAAAATGAAGGTCTTGCGGACCCATGCTCATATGAACTTTTCACCTTATAAATAACTAAGAAATCGTCCTGTAAAATATCGGACACTTATTACATAACACTCTGTATATGCTTTATGTATTTTAAACATATTTAAAGCGATAATAATTTTTCGTGTCCTCGCCTATTGATACCACAATTGAGACCAATTGTGTCAGGTATCAATTCTCCTACTTATAACTTGTCATAACCGCTATCCTACGAGTTCAATAATTTATCTATCCAGCCAAATAGTTTCTCTATCAAGAATTCTTATGAGTTCATCGATAGAATGAGATTTTGGTTTCTTTCGATGAAAGCTCCCTGTTTCCAAGTGTACCTTTTCCTGAAACCTTGCAGTATTTAAAATACTGTCGCAGTAAGAAATTTTTGAGATTATTAGTGACTCACAATTTGAGTTTAGTAGTGAGTAAATCCCAATACAATTGTCTGAGAACGTTTTAAGAAAATTGAATCAGGTAATTGAGGTGCCTAGTGAAGCGGAGCTCAGCATCAAACCACAAACCTATTTTTGTATGTCGTTGTTATACATAACGTAGCGCCATTATCTAAGTATACGAATTTGTAGTAAATTTCGTACGTCAGCACCGCAGATTTCTTCGAATGAAGTTTTAACTTGTGTGCTGAAGAAATATAAAAAAAATCCCATTTGTTTTTGCAACCTTTACCCCCACAACTGAAACTGGAATTATTGTGATATTTTGAGTCTAACTGACTGGCCTATAACCACATTCTATATTTTAAAAACAATTCTTCTCACATTACATTCTGCCCAAATCATATAATTTCATAATTCACCTGTCATATAAATAAATTTTAAAATAAAACATCTCATTCGAAGCCTTTCGTATTTCAAGTGAATTTTATGACAATCGAAAGCTCGTTCCTTGGTAACAGCCCGAAGCCGAACGCTGAGGGCTGTTACCAAGCAACGAGCTTGAGAAATTTGTCATAAAATTATGAGGCATTTGTCAATGTCCGACGGATATTCGGCGGAAATTTTTTTGAAAAAAAAAATGTATAACTGAAGACAATGAAACATTTAGTTATTTATTAAAAGTAGTTAGTGAAAGTACAATTATTAAAATTTAACTTAACATTAGATTCGTTGCTTTTCTCTACTATAGAAGATCTATTACCACGCATAATATTTATGATCTTGTTGTGGTGTTCTTGATCGAGATTTAAGTATGGTTTTATAGAATTTTGATTGCTATGACCAGTAATTTTCAGCAATTGTTGTTCTTCTACACCACTTTTTGCCGATTCGCTAACAGCAGTTGATCTATTCGAGTGATTTGTTATCAAATCAAATCAAAAAATACTTTATTGTCTAAGATAGTTTCTTGTTGACAAAGCTTTGTGAAAGGGACATAAACAATTAAACAATTATTAATAATAAAAATACTTACTCATAAATACAAATATATACAAACACAACTAATAACACTTCCAAAACATGGTAAAATGTTATTAGTTGATTGTCATACTACACGTTAAAATTTTAACAATACTCAACAATTAAAAATTACTTACTCATAAATACAAATATATACATCACATATACAAACACAACTAATAACACTTCCAAAACATGGTAAAATGTTATTAGTTGATTGTCATACTACACGTTAAAATTTTAACAATACTCAACAAATAAAAATTACATTTATACGATATAAACTACATTCAGTAGTCAGAGGAATTACAATATAATAAAATAAATAAATGGGTGTACATGTAGTTAAAAAAAGGTTAATATATAAACTACATTCAGTAGTCAGAGATATCTTAATTGAATTTCTAAATGGTGCGAGATTTACTGTATTCTTGAGAATGCCAGGTAGGTGGTTATAAATCTTCCTACCTCGAATATAAGGCAATTTTTGTCAAAGATGATGTTGGTATGGGCATACTAATATTATTGTGTTGACGGGTAATATAACAGGGTCTATTATTTGGCTCTTTTGATTTTGTTTTATGTATTAAGCACACTGTTTCGAGAATAAATATACAAGTTAGCGTTAAAATTCGATGTTCAATAAAAAGAGGCTTACAATGAACCCTTGAACGACATTTACAAAAGTACCTCAATGCTCTCTTTTGAAGTACAAATATTGAGTTCATCAACTGGTTAGTGCAGGAACCCCAGAAGGAGATGCCATATCTTATGTGAGATTCAACCAGTGAGAAGTACGCTATTCTGCCTGAATTGAGGCCAAGTTCATTGGTAATGACTCGAACAGCATAACAGCCTGATGCTAATGTTTTACTCAGTTTTTTATGTGCGCTTCAAATTTCAATTTGTCATCTAGGTATAAACCTAGAAATTTGGTGTGGGTTGGCTAGTTACCCTCTGATTGCCTAAAGCTAGGTTATCAAAGTTGAATTTGAAGGTTAGTATGCTTGTTTTCTCAATGTTGAAGCACAGCAAGTTGGAGTCACACCATCGTTTAACTTTCTCCAAATCAGAAGTGATATTTTCTTTCAAGAGTTCAACATTTTTTCCGTGCCACATTATTGTGGTGTCGTCTGCAAACATGGTGAATTTTCCGGAAATGTTGATATTACCAAGATCATTTAAATAAATGAGAAAAAGAAGTGGTCCCAATACCGAGCCCTGGGGAACACCATAATCGATATTTGAAGGGTTCGACAATTTATTATTACATTTTACCATCTGAATTCGGTTAGAGAGATACGATTTTAGCCAGTTATAAGCTACACCTCTGATTCCATAGCAATCCAGCTTCTGAAGCAGTATTCCGTGATTCACGCAATCGAATGCTTTGGAAAAATCACAAAACACTGCTCCAACAGCTTCACCGGTATTCAATTCTGTGTAAACTGCCTGCAACAGGTTGAAAATAGCATATTGGTGCTTTTATTGGGTTGGAACCCAAATTGAGAGGACGAAAATATATTATGTCGATTTAAGAATGATACTAGTCTTTTCTTAACTAGCTTCTCAATTATTTTCGAGAGGGTTGACAGTAGTGCGATTGGTCTAAAGTTCGAGGGTTCTTCGAGTTGACCACCTTTATGCAGTGGAATTATAATAGCAGTTTTTAAGCAAGTAGGGAATTCACCTGTCATAAATGAAATGTTAATTGCTTCGACTAATACATGCAACGCCTCATCTGGCAAATTTTGTAATATTTTCACTGATATTTCATCCAACCCACAAGATTTTTTATTTTTCATTTGGTTGAAGATCGATTTGAGTTCGTCAATGTCAGTGTTATATAAGTAAAAGCTATCTGATATGGATATATGTTTGAGATAATGCAAGGGGTCAGTCATTGGTACTATGTCACGGGTCAGTTTTTCAGCTACTGTACAATAAAATTCATTAAGTTTGTTTGGTTCAATGTTCATATGGGAGGGGAGATGAGTACTTTTCCCCCACGGGTCAGTTTTTCAGCTACTGTACAATAAAATTCATTAAGTTTTCGCGTTCTCTATTCTGTGTTTGTAGTAGTTTTCCTTAGCAGCTTTATTACGACTTTATAGGTGCGCCTGTAATTATAGAAGTAGAGTAAAAACCACTCATTAGTGGTGTGCTTTCTTATTATGTTCAATGACCTAAGGTTTGCAGCCGATTTTTTTATTCCTAGGGATATCCATGCTTTTTTATTTTTTTCTTTGTCCTTTATTTTCTGTAGAGGAAAACAATTTTGAAAGGCAAGCAGAAGAGTTTTGTGAAATGCATTGAAGGGTTCAGGGGAATTCAGAACTGGCACCCAGTTTATTGTAGAAGATAATTCATTGAATTTGTCAAAATTCGCTCTACTGAAGATTCTGCCAAACCTGTGCCTCTTTTTCTTCGTGATCTCATTTATTAGGAAGGAGGTTATCTTTTTGTCCTTTACATTTAAGCCAATTGCCTCAGCAGCAGATTTAGTCCATCCATTTATTGTATTTCTTCGAACAGGTACATTATCGTACCATTTGTCAGTTTCATTTTTCTAGTGTCGATTTGGTTTTAAGAACAGTTGTGGTGAGGTAATATTGTCGCCTCGTTTTGATATCAGTTTATGAAAAAGACGTACAGGGCAGCTTCGTCTTTCACTATTAGAAACTAACCATTTACTACTTGTACAGCTTTTAGAACCACCTTGGCACATTTTACTGAACACCGGATTGTATTCAATGCGATTTGTTGGAGAGTCATCGTTATTTTTCTCGATTTGAAAAAAATCCACCAGACATACAACAGCCTCTTCTCCTCGCCACGCTAATTCTACAGCAGCAATATGGTAAAATTTACGCATAAGACCTTCATCCCATAGCAATATTATTTTGTTAACTTCAGACAAATTTAACGAAACTGAAATGGACTTTACGTTCACATGGATCTGCTTGTAGTTTCTTCCTGATTGCATCGCGGGCATCTCGGGCTGGTTTAAATACTATATTGTTAAACGGGCCAATCATAATATTATAGTCATTATAGTACTTTTCTTGCAAGAGTTTGCCCGAAACGTTCCACATTGTCTTCACCGTTGCTTCTTTAAATTCGGTCCCGTCTTTCTTTCTCATATTGACCGCCCAATCTTTTAGTATCAACACCAATTCTTCTAAGCTTCTATGTTCATTTAATTCATATTCTCGTTCGCAACAAAATTCCATAAATATTCTCCAAATCTATTTGTGACTGTAGGTTGTATTTCTGGGAATTTTTCTTCGATTACACATTTATACTTTGAACATTCGCATTGCCAAAACGTGACATTTTGAAATTTATTTGGAATGAAGTTGTCAAACTCAATCGTGTTGTCATAATAATAATAATAATAATAAAGTTTATTCACCAAGAAAATATTTACAAAAAAGGTATATATGATTAAAGTGCGTACAGTAAATAAACAGGGGATACCACAGAAGCTTTAGTTCCAATGTAACTATCGCTTGTACGTGGCTTCATGTTGTTGTATGTTCCATCAATTTCAGTAGGTGATCATTACATAACTAGTTGAAGATGATTCGTTATGAAATAAAATTGAAAATATAAATATAATAAGATATAATGTAAAATTGAAAAAATTAAAAATGTAATTAAAATAAAATGTAAAATGTAAAATGTAAAATGTAAAATTAAAAGTTTAAAAATCTAAAATGTACAAATATAAAATATAAAAGTATCAGAATATAAAAATTCGAGTAACTAATTGAGAGATATGCGCATACGTACATATATAGATGTACTCAGACTTATACAATTAACACGGGAGAACATGAATATAAATTATATTACTAATAAAAATACTAAGTAGACCATTCATTGTTTCGATTGAAGAGTATAAAATACCTAACCATATATTAATTTAGTTTTTGATTAACAAAATCGTGTAATTTGCTCCTTCCAAAAGCCAAAATCCATTTTTTATTTTTTCTTGAATAAATTGATGCTCTGTAAGTTCCTTATATCAACAGGTGTTAGACTATAAAGTTTTGGTGCAAGAAAGTCACAGTGACGTTGCCCTATGGTTTTGTCACAGCGAGGTACGCTTAATGATATTGTTTTATTTCTTGTGCTGTAGGAGTGTGTAACAGGGTGAGAAGAGATCTTGTTTTTTTTTATGTTGACTAGTATATTTTGACAGAAAAGTTGCCTACTGTCAAATATTCCCGATTCTTCATGTAATTTATCATTGGAGAATCTGAGTGGTTTACCGTATATAATTCGCAATATCCATCTCTGAATGACGTTTAAATTTTCTAAGTGCGTGTCATTTACACCACCCCAGCCCACAATACCGTAAGTTAGATGAGATTGAACCAGTGCGTAGTATAATATTTCTAGGTGTTTCGTGTCAAGGTAATCTTTCAGATATTTAAATCTATATAACATACCTCTTAACTTGTTGACTATATTTCTTATGTTAAGGTCCCACTTGAGGTGTCGGTCAATTACAATACCTAAATATTTAATCGATTCAGCTTCAGGTATTTCTGAATTTGGTCCGATAATCAAAGGACCCATATTATGTAATCCACTGGAGTATGAGGAAGACGGTAGATATTTTGTTGTTTCCAGGTCATGAGCAGTTAGTGTATTATATCGAAACCACTTTTCTATAACTCTAAAATCATCCTCCACTTCTGCTTTCAAGGTGTTCCATGATTTCGCCTCATAGAATATAGCCGTATCATCTGCAAAGCTCAAAATTTTGCCCTTGTTCCTAAAGAAAGTAAACTGTTGATATACAGAGTAAACAACAGTGGACCAAGTACAGTTCCTTGTGGAACACCGTATGTTACATATCTACTATCACTCAACTCCCCTTCAATACTTACTTTCTGTTCGCTCTGTCAAAAGCTTTTAATATTCCGTATATATTTCCTCTTATCCCATAATGGTCTAGTTTGTCAAGTAATTTTCTGTGGCACACGGTATCGAATGCTTTAGAGAGGTCAACAAAAATGCATAATGATGGTTTACTTTTATCCAGTGAGTTATAAATATTAGATACTAATTGGTAAATTGCATCATCTGTTGATTTTCCCTCCCTAAATCCATACTGATATTTAGATATCAAGTTAAATTTCGTACAAAAGCTGAGTATCCTGATTTTGAGGATTTTCTCAATTATTTTAGATAAGTTTGATATTAATGAGACTGGTCTATAATTTATCATTTCAAATTTACTACCACTTTTGAATAGTGGTTTCACGATTCCAATTTTCAATGATTTTGGAAAATAGCCTTTTTCGAAACAACAGTTTATTAAATGGGTTAAGGGGGCAGTTATCTGTTTTGATATGTTTTTCAAGGTTTCAGCGCGTATATTGTCGTGACCAGGAGCCTTTTTTGGTTTCAGTTGCATTATGATGTCGTGGACTTCTCTGGTATCGGTGGGATAAAGATACATTGAATTTTTCAATCTTGTATCATGTTCTATATAGTCATCCGGAACTTTTATTTTACTTGCATATGTTTGACCCAAAGTACTATAATATTCATTGAAACTGTCAGAGATGTGCTTTTTGGAAAATAGTGGTGTACCGTCAGTTGATATAATTTTTTCTATTTTTGTTTCTGGTTTGGATCGATTGCAGATATCATTTACGCAATCCCAGAGAGCCTTGGATTGGTTCATGTTATTTTTGATTAATTTTTTAATTTTTTTTTTTTTATCTTTCTGTTTATTTTTTAATATGGTACTGTGTTTTAAAATTTGGTTGTTTGGGTCTTTCATTAATGTTTTATACATTGTCTCTTTTTTGTTTATCGATGTTAAGAGTGCAGAAGTTATCCATTTTCTTCGTTTTATATTTTGTTTTTTTAGCTTGACATTTTTCGTATTTCTTTCAATATATAAGTTAAGTTTTTGAATGAATTTATCAGTCATTTTGTCTATATCCCGTACCGAGTATAGGTCGACCCATGTCTCGCATTCCAAATCGGTTTTTAATGATGAGAAGTTTATATATTGCTTGTATTTATTTTCATTTGGAATATTATTATGTGAACTTTGGTTTAGATCTATTGTTAATGCTATAGGGTAATGGTCTGTTATATTGAATTGGAAGACAAATGATTGGATATTTCTATGGGATACAGTTTTAACAAAGAAGTGGTCAATACATGTTTGACTCTGTGGTCGGGTGTAGCTATTGATGTATGACTCATACCCAAAACTATTCAAGGAATTTTTGTATTCTTCGACAAACTCTGTATCTGAAAATAAGTCTATATTGATATCTCCCGTTATTATATGCCAGTCACTTTTTTCAATAGACTGTATATAGTCCAATAGATCTATATTGAATTTTTATTATATGCCAGTCTTTTTTTTTAGTACTTGGGGTCTGTAGATGGCAGTTATCATGGCATTTGCATATTTTGATTTTGTTGTGATTTCAAGAGCCTTAATGTCACCAATGTTTATTACGCTATATGTGAAACTAATGCTGTTTTTAATATACACTATTACACCATCATTTTTGTTCAGTGTACCTTTGTTATATATTGTGGTGTAGCCATCAATTTCCACTATATTCAAATCATAGACAAGATATGTTTCAGAGAGTACAATGATTTGAAATTCAAGAGAAAGTCTGTTCAAGAATATTTTCATCTCATCCATGTTTTTTGTGATACTTCTGATGTTAAAATGTATTATACTAAATGGGTTTTGTTTATCTGGTATAAAATCTTTAACATCTGAGATTACTTTTGCTACTATTGGTTCGTTCTTATACTCTTTTATGAATGGGTCCATTTTGGCTTTATAGTGTTAATACCTTAATATAATACAAAGAGTGAAATAAACTAAACATCAATTCAGTTTGTTATGAATTCAATGATGAACATAAATAGGATAAATAAATTAAGACTTACATGAATATGAACGCATTTCAATCTCAATATACTTGACTTAATCCTAAATGAAGTATCATTAAATTTCTATTTCTAGTGATACTAAGATCGAGCCCCTGATCTTAAACTCTTGATTCTGTCTTTTTGTTGTAGGGGACCGGATGTCTTTGTCACCTTTTTATCACTTCCAGGTTTCCACGGAGTAATTTTGTCTTCTTTTTCTTGGGAGATGTCCTTCGGTGTTACATCTTGGCCAGTATTTTCTTCTGTTGGATTTTTGTCTGTTTCTGATTGAATTACAGGATGGATGTTTCGTGAAGTTGGGGTCGACGGAGCACTTTTTGGTTTTCTTCCTGTAGTGTCGGTATTCTCGTTTTCTTCAAGTTCCTCGGCGGTATAAGCTCTGTTGTTGACATACAACCTGTTTCCTTTTATATACGAGTTATCAAAATTATTTTGTCTTGCATTATTCAGGTGGTGCCTCAGTATTCTATTCTCGCAGCGTTGTTTATAAGTTAGATCATTTGAGATTCCAATGCTGGTTCCTTTTAACTTTTTGCAGTTTTTAATAACTTCAAATTTTTTCAAATATGAGATGAACTCAACTTTGACCGGGTTTTTATTCTTGTTTCCTATTCTATACAAATTATTTAAATCTGATGCCTGGACGTCAACGTCCAGTAATTTGTTTAGTTCTCTACAGACGGCTGGAGCCGACACTTCCTGAGAGTCTCCTAGCCCATATATTACAATATTATTTTTCTTACAAGTTACTTCCAGTGCTTCGATTTTATTATGTAGAATTTTATTTTCAATTTCCACGTTGTTTACTCGATAGTGATTGATAATTGCAGTGAATGCAATTATCAGTAGTAATACCACTAGTGACTGAATTTTCGCGATAAGTCTGTCGATTTATTTCTAAACGAAATTGAGTTGCTTGAAAACACCACGAGTCCGCAGGACGAGTGGTGTTTTCTTCAAGCAACTCAGTTGAGTTTAGAAATAAAAGACAGACTTATAAGATAAATTCAATCACGAGGGGTATTTTATTAGACTATTTCACGAACAAAATGAAAAATCAAAAAATTTAAATCCGGCAGAATGAGAGGAAGAAATTTAATAATAATAAATAATTCAAATTTAATTATAAGCATGAAATATTTATTTGAACTATAAACGATTTGTTTCAATTATAATTTGTTACCTATAACAATAAATAATTTTTTATGAACACGAACATAATATACTATTCTCGACTATAATTATTATAAATTTGTTGTCAGTCTCTCCCTTAAAAAAATGTAACTTGGAAAACGTTGCTTCGTTACCTCTCCAAGCTAGTTCTACGCAGCTATGCGAAAAAACTTCTTTTGGAGTCCCTCTGGCGTGTCTTCGTCCCATTGTGAGCACATATTTCTATATTCATCTGTAGTCATAGCGACAGAACTCATTTTATTTTTTTCGGGTACAGCTTCCAACAATTTTCTCTTGCTATCTCGAGCCGCCCTCGCCTCCTTGAACATTATATTTTTGAAGGGATCAATATGTCTCTGATACTCACAAAAATATTTTTCTTGTACTAATTTTGCAGTAGTGTTCCATATGGTTTTGATAACACTCTCCTCGTAATCACTACCATCAATTTTTCGCATATTGAATGCCCAGTCTTTTAGAATGAATGCTAATCTTTCGTTGCTATTTTCTGCATCTAATTTGTAGTTGCGTTCCGCACAGAACGTCATAAATTGTCTCCATATATAAGATTTTGGATTTTTTGTGTTACTGGGTATATTTACTTCAAAATTTTGGTTTATTACTTCATTTGAAGTAGTACCGAAGCGACTCATTTTGACGTTTGCAGCTACAATTATTTTTGGTCAAACTGTCAAACTTTGCATTGCGTTCCGTATCCATGGTTACGTCGTTGAAAACACCATGCTGATAGACCAATCAGAATTGAAAGACAGCTGGTGTTTTCGCGATAATACAAGCTGTCTCTGGTTTTTGATTGGTCAGATTTTGTGAAAATTCCAAGGTGCGTGGAATAGTCAGTGTAATGTTGACATGATTGGGTGAAATTGTTTCATATGACACAAAATGACAAAATTTGAATGGTTGTTAGAACTGTCAAAAAAATTTCAGAAAAATTACTTTGGGTAATCTGATTTGATTGTGATATTCGATAGTTTAACTTGAACAAATGAAATAAAAGAGACATGTATGAAACATTATTATTTATTGCTAGAAGTTCAAATATAATTGAATATTCCAATAATATCAAATTATCAATACTTACAATAATATAATTTAATATAAATCATCAACAGTTATACAATAACAATATTAGAAAAAATGGTAATGATGAAAACTTGTCAAAGTTACTGAAAACATACTTTCATGAGAATAAATCTAAATATACAATATCAAAATTGGAGGACCTTCAATTCAATGTTTCTGCAAATACTCTTGGAATACTGATTATAAATTTGTCAGATTTTCAGCCACCCTGTCTATGGAAATATTAAATTTTTCATCAAAATTATCATTGGAAGTATGTACTGACCCACAAATTATTGACTAGTAAATAATGACACATAAACTCAACTCTAGGCAAATCTAATCCTTAACAATACTAAATTGCAACTGATTAAAAATAACAGAAATCAATAAATCAAACAGAAAATAAAAATTAAACAAGTTGGCCAGTTTCTCGCGATTACTGTATACAAAAAGTTTTGTACAAATTCCCCATTTAGCATAGTTTATATACGCTGCTTGGGATTTCCAAAAGTACATATTGAGGTAAATAACAAAAATGGTAAGAGCCTTATATTTTTTCAATTTCTCAACTGCTGAATAAAAATTAATGGCAAATACCAAGTCAGAACTTCAAGATGACAAACTGTAGATCAACATTAAGTAGTTAGGCCAATCAATTAATATTTTTTCGTGACAGTTATGTTTCCTACACGCAACTATTTGTTATAAACATTTAAGAACAAAAAATCGTGTTTTTTTTTTCGTTTTTCACTTGTAATGAAGCAATCATTGAACGAATTGTAGAGAATCAAAATGCAAAAAATGAGCCCTGACACGAATTGGATTATTATTAATGGAGAAAAACACCGCAATTTTTCAAGTTGTGGCGCAGCTCTCCGTGACATAGCGATTGATATATGTACTTTATGTTTCAAAAAACTCAGGCGCTTTCGGATCATTAGCTTTTGCATAATCGCAATTTGAATGTACTTTATTGGAGCCTGGATGCGTCATAGGTATTCCGATTTAAAATTTTCAAAAAGATTTTGAAAGTAGAAGTATAGTACCCAGGTAACACGGATCTCTCCGCGAGATCTCTGAGAGGTTATAATCTTATGCAAACTCCTATTGCGAGGTCTCGGTGATCGCTATGTGCTGTAACTAAACGAAATTATCACTGGTATCCCCAGGAGAAATCTTGAAGCTATCACATTTCATTTGCCAGGTTACGACTTATTGCGAGTTCCTAAAGATGTCCCGACCGTAACCTGCATAAGAAATTCTTATTGCGAGTGCCTAAAGTTATCCCTAATGTAACCAGAACAAGAAATTCTCAATGCGAGTTCCTGAAGTTATCCTGGCCGTAACCTGAATGAGAAATTCTTATTGCGAGTTCCTAAAGATATCCCGGATGTAACAAGACCAAGAAGTTCTCACTGCGAGTTCCTAAAATTATCCCGAACGTTACCTGAATAAGAAATTCTTATTGCAATATATATTAAACTGTTTTTGTTGTTTTCCGGTGTTAGTGGAGGCTGCTGGCTGGAGAGTTGAAAAAATGAGAGACAATAGATATGCGAGACATATTATACACATCGCACAACGGGGAATTCTATGATACAGAAAGAAACATATCTTGAGTAGTGGATCCCGTATCCGTTCGTCAGTTTAACTAACGTAATTTTGAGTGCGTGGATGTCGTTGACTGCTGTTGCTCAAAGCACAAGGTGATTGTTTATCGCTTGTATAATATATATATATATATATATATATATATATATATATATATATATATAATTAACTATTTGTGTTCAAGTGTTTAATGAAGTGTTCTGATCTTAATACTTTTGCTGCAGCAACACACGTGTGTAGTTCAATCCCTTGTATAATACAGAGTGACCCATTTGAAAGCGGGCCACCTCTCTAAAACTGTTATTTATCATCCGATTCAGAAGTTTTTTTTTTCAGTAGATAGAGCATCAATAGTTCTAGTTGAATGCCATAAATTCGAAAAAAAAAATCACGGCCTACTTCGAAATTTTTTCAAGGTCTAAAATCCAAAACATATTTTTTTTAATAAAATTTGAGGACACCACTGGATTTGTGATGCTTTCAAATGGGTGTGACCAAAATTTCACGATGAGATTATTTTTTTCAACAGAAATATGGCATAAGTGAAATTCATATCAC
This sequence comes from Gonioctena quinquepunctata, assembly GCA_018342105.1. Classification (NCBI taxonomy): domain Eukaryota; kingdom Metazoa; phylum Arthropoda; class Insecta; order Coleoptera; family Chrysomelidae; genus Gonioctena; species Gonioctena quinquepunctata. Next base: position 409,964 of record JAFIRS010000706.1, on the reverse strand, counting down.
TTTATGAAAATATTTCGAATAGTCGTCATATAAATCACAATCTTGTTAAAAATATCGTTTAAAATGCTCTTTCAGGTCGTTAGCAGTCGAGTGTGTAAACAGCAGTTACTCAAAATGGCGTCAAATTATGTTTCTTCCAAACGTAACTCCATAGTATAGGAAATAGTTATGTCCATCAGAACACTGCAGAACACACGTTTGGAAGAATCATAATTTGACGCCATTTTGAATAACTGCTGTTTAGACACTCGACTGCTAACGACCTGAAAGAGCATTTTAAACGATATTTTTAACAAGATTGTGATTTATATGACGACTATTCGAAATATTTTGATAAAGTGATATGAATTTTACTTATGCCATATTTCTGTTAAAAAAAAAAATTGTATCGTGAAATGTTGGTCACACCCATTTGAAAGCATCGCAAATCCAGTGGCGTCATCAAATTTTATTTAAAAAAATCGCTAGTATGTTTTTTGGATTTTTGACCTTGAAAAAAATTCGAAGTAGGCTGTGAAATTTTTATTTTTATTTCGAATTTATGGCATTCAACTTGAACAATTGATGCTCTATCTACTGAAAAAAAAAACTTCTGAATCGGATAATAAATAACAGTTTTAGATAGGTGGCCCGCTTTCAAATGGGTCACTCTGTATATAATGTAATTATGCGCTCAAGAGGTTTACCAACTTAGGTCATGAATAACGCGAAATGGCTATTATCTTCCTTTGTACTGTCTGTAAAAAATAATCACATGAGGATTTAGAAAAATGTTCGATACTGAAAAACATTATGTGGCCCTATATACTTATTATATTGAATCTATGAAAAAATGTTTTAATCTTATTGATGTAAGATTCACCTAATTTGTTCAGACTAACATGAAGAACAGCATTTATTATTTATATCCTGAATAGTGACATCAGTAGCTCAGTTGGTGGAACTTTTGTCTGAAGATGGAATGAGATTATCTACAAAAACCATTAAAGGACTAGAAATATATATTGAATACACCTATTCTACATTTTTTTAAGTATGACTTGCAAAAAACGTACAATATGGATTTACTAAGTTTGAGTATGTGAAATGACTGAAAGATAAACTTTATAAACTACATCTTTCATCGTTCAGGATAACCTCTTAGTAGGTTTTTCATGTTGAAAAAGGGAACATTTTTCTCAATTGAAAAATGAAACAAAAAACAAAATTAGAAAAAATCTAGGATGAAAAATTTAATTTACTTTTTGTAATAACTATTGTGCGAAATCCCTAACTTTTAACCTGAAGAAATCTGATTCACATATTTGATTGAAAAACTTTTTATCCAATCTTGATTGAGAAAGTTTTTATTCAAATATCAGAATGAAAATGCAAATATTCACTGTAGGAATTTTTCAGGTGAAAATTTAGGGATATTTCAGAATATTTATTGTGATATAAATTATATATATATATATATATATAATGTCAATGTCAAGCATGCCATAGTGGCTGGGAAGTAGTTGTTTTCTGTTAGATATAACAAAAAGTAACTTTTCATCGTAGATTTTCTTCTAATTCTGAAAAAATAGTTTTCCAATTTTCAATTGAAATTGTTTTTTTTCAATATATAAGAATATCCTGTACAACACGCAATTCGAACCCTTGAAGACCACGCCAGAAGCACTGAGTGGGATGTACTTAGGAATATATTGTACAACTCTCAATGTAAACTCTTGAAGACCACGCCAGAAGCACAGCAAGCGTCCTCAAATAGATCTCAACAAAAGCAGTTGATGTGAATTTCCAAAAGAACTCGCCAAAAGGCTGTCTATGCGAAGTTTCCACAGAACTCGCCAGAGGCACTGCCTGCGATGATCACACAGCTAGATTTCACGCGAGTTCAGAAAAAATTTCCCAAAGACCGCCACAAGTTTCGCAGAGTGTATAGTTCGAGAATTTCCATGTGGGATATCGCTAAGACCTCGCTGAGAATATCCCTGCGGCGGACATTTGACGGACATATAGAGCTCTCAACAACCTCTCAGAGAAGTTACAAAAGGCGTCACAATTTCCTAAAAAGGGTTCCCGAGATATCTTTAGGACCTCTTTGTGCTTTGGGTTGCCTGGGTAGGTACTACATAATGTCTATTCTCATTTGGCGATAAAATGCTGCGAAATAGGTGAGAAATACTTGCAAACATGACCGAAAACGAGCGAGCGAGTGAAAGCGGCTGAGTAATCGGAGTAGAGCAGCAATCACAGGGAATCGTATAAAATAATAACAAGCACACTACTCGCAAGTTATGAATCTGCTGCCCCCCATTTGCAAGTATTTCTCACCTATTTTGCAGCACTTTAGCGCAAAATGAAAATATATATTTTGTAGTACTCTTTTTGAAATATCGAAATCTGACCACCTATGACACATCCCGGCTTGCATTAAAAATCCAAATTGCAATTATGCAAAAACCTCTGAGTTTTTTACACATAAAGTACGTATCAATCACTACTGTCTCGCGGAGAGCCTGCTGTAACTTGAAAAATGGCGGTGTAATGATTTAAAAAAAAAACGCTGATTTTTCCGGTTTTTCTCCGTTACTAATAATCCGATCGAGTCGTGCCAGGGCTCATTCTTCTCGCATTTTTATTCTCTATTGAGAGCATCGAGATTTTTTTCTCTTAAATGTTTATAACAAATTAAGCAATTATAGTTGCGAGTAGATAACAGGATACAACTTCCGTATGATGGCACAGTTGGTTTCCTGGTACTATTTTTGTCACAGAATCATTTTTTGCTCTCTATATTGGCCTAAGTGCAAAAAAATGTATCTCGCCAAAGTGGATTCGTACAAGACTTCTGACACTCTGCATATATTAATGATAATTCTTCTCGTAGATTTCTTATGGTAACAATCACTGCTGAAGCGAAGCAAATGGCAAAAAGAAGTTTATAACAGTGCGCATGAATATTTTTAAATTATCTGTTGACATTATAATAGACTTGATGAGGCTTCGCTTATACAACAAATCAGAACATAATTTGGGATTTTTCAAATAATTTCCTGGTATTTTAAATAAAGTATTTGGTAATAGTTTAGATTGAATAAAATGGCCAAAATTTATGGAAACACCCTAAAAATTTCTACAGTCTGTCCAGAGTCTTAGTAGGGTCATGGCAAGATTTGAATTTTGCGGCCACCAATACATATTTTTGCGCCCCCCAGTACTTATTTTCTAGGAAGAGAAACGACACAATAACTTTGAAGGTGTAATTAATTTAAGCATAAAGATAGTTCTTACTATTATGTAGGAAAGGAAACAATACAAGACGAGTTTGTTCATTTGTTGTTCGATCTGCAAAATGCGCCCCCCTGAAGGTTGCGCCCCTGGCCGCCGCCCGCCTGGCCAGCCCATAGCTACGATTGCCTTTGTCCACAAATCCGTTTAACTAGACTATAAGACAACTCCTATAAGGGTATCCACGGCAATGGACTACCTAAGTCTGACGTCACAAAAGGGAGGAGCTTACGAACATTTCCATCGAAAATACAAATGCATGTTAAATGCCCATAAGGAATTTTTATTTTTCAGTTTATTCGTGATCGTGTTATAAATAAGGGTGGATATACTGATATTTTATTAAAGTAATGCCAAATTTAGGAATTCTCATCATATTTTGTACAGAGGTAAGGGTTACAGCATATTTATGGCTTATTTAATATTTAAAAGAGTTAAGGTTATGTCATTGTTTTGTTTTGATTGTTATTCTGTATGTTTTGTTTGAATATTTCGTTTTATTTTCAGAATTCTAGCTTAGAATGACTTCAAAACACGTTTCAAAACTTTCTAGCATTAACGAGTTCCTGGAAAATAACAATAAAATAATTACAAAAGGAGAAAATGCATTGGAATCCAACCATTGCCAAACAATGCAATTTGATGTTGATTTGATGATTATCAGAGGAAAAATACATGCTAGCATGAAAAATAAAACATAATGAACATGTTCACTTTGTAGATCGCACTGAGTAAATCAGCTGATATTACCTCTGCCACTTGTTCTTGCTCCGGAAGATAAAATGTAACTACCTTGCTACACTCATTCTGTTTGGACATTACAACATATCCGTTAGTGTAATTGGAATACTCCAAAACAAACAAAAGTGAAAGTAAAAGTAGCTTTAGTCTTAAATTTAATTATTTTTGAATTAGAACAAAACAATGACATAACCTCAACTATTGACTCCATAGATTTTGATATACTTGCTGACAAAATATATGCCATAGGTGTTCAGGGGAAATTTATTGCATGAATAATATCGTATATGAAGTTGAGGAAAGTATATGTGAAATGTGGTGATACGAATTCTGATATATTCAATGTAGACATTGGAGTTCCACAGGGCTCAGTTTTAGGACCGCTTATTTTTCTAATTTATAACAGTGATTTACCACAACATATAGGTACTAAGACAATATCTCTTTTTGCTGACGACACTTCCATTTCAGAAGAAGCTGATAGTCCTGCGGAACTTCAGTCGAAACTGAACACAATAGATCGCAAATTTACAACATGGTGTCGCACAAATAAACTTATAGTTAATGCCGATAAAACGGTGTTAGTTCAAGTCTTCAATAGAAGATACTTAGAACAGCCTATACATGTTGATATCAATGATGTGACTATATATCCGTCGGAAACCACAACATAGATTCTGGATTGAGTTGACAAATTCACAAAATTTACGTTTGCAAGAAAATCAACACCCGTTTCTATGCATTGATACAACTCAAAAAGGTTATGAATGGAGATCATTTGCTGAACATTTACTATGTTATTCAGTACATTCTTACAATGTGCTTTTGTGGGGAGAAGGAATGAACATTAATAGAGCTTTCATCTTTCATGTTGTATGGCCTTCGTTACACAGATTCCGGTAGACCAATTTTTAGAGATTTTTTTTTTAACATTACCATCTATATACATTTATAATTGTTTGCTCTTTGTAAAAAAACACGGGAGTCTGAGTTCGAAACTAATTCAATGTGTCACAATAACCTAACAAGAAACTGAAATCTAATCAAGCTGCAACAACATCGTACGAGATTGTTCTGAAAATCACCCTCTCTATCTATTCAATTGCCTGCCTTCAAATGTAAAAAGCCTCTCATCAATACCTACTTTAAAAAGGAAGGTTAAAGAGTACCTTTTAGAGGGATGTTTTTACTCTATCAATGAATATTTTGAGTATACTTCGAAATAATTGTGTTCAATGTATTGCAATGTCTATGTTAGTTTTTTTACTCCATATTGTACATCTAAATGTTTTTTCTTTGTTTTACTTGACGTTTCCTATATCATTGTTAATTGATCATTTCGAGGAATAAAAGTATTATTATTATGGTCATTTAACATGCATTTGCATATTCCATGGAAAGGTTCGTGTCTGACGTCACGACTTAAGTAAAATTCGTTATGGAGGTTTCTGATATGACCACTAGATGCAGATGAAATGTGCAAATTGAAATGAATAATGTCAAAAATATCAGTATTCCCACCTTCAGAGAGGCCACTATGGTGGCTCAAATTCACCAACAGGATTTAGTTCAATACATATGTGAAATCCGAGATATGTTTTCATTCAAGGAAATACATGAAAATGGCAAAATTCGACCTGATGAGATTTAACGTTGCCAAGCTCTTAACACTTCCTCAATATTCGTGTATTTCTCATAACTATGCCGGCCATACACTTACCTCCTCCCTGGTGCCATAAAAACTATTATTATTATCATAAAAAATTCACCTGGCATTCAACTCCAAGCCCATGACAATATAATGATTCATCTATGAAATGTTCACCAGCAATTCATGCCATATATTTTTTTATGGATTACAAATGACAAATCCAATCAAATTTGTATGGCTTGTAAGCTTTTCTCGGTACAGCTGACTTTATAACTGAAATGGCGACACAACCAAACTCTTTGCTTCAGTCCACATGTAGCTACTTCTTCTGAAGTTACAACCACATTCTTTTTATGTTTTTATGGAAACTATACAGATCAAAATGTGCCGAACAGCAGACTTGCCCAAAAGGAAGCTGTCTGAAAACCCTGGCTCCCCCACATATACTTTTAAAAGTTTGGATCAAACTTAGCGACACTTTCTGCCTTCTTGATGAGAGTTAACAGGAAAATGCTGCCCACTCTCTTACGATTATAAATCAGTACACTGCAATTACAGATAACATATATGAGGTATTTGTTGTTTATGAAACACGTTTGTACACTTTTCTAGTAGATTACATACATTATCCTCAAAACATTTCAGAATGGACTGAGTTGATTTCAAAGGGACAAGCACATGGTACAGAAAAAAATATATACACCCTATGTGGTCTGTAATTGCAGTTTACTGATTTATAACCAGGAATGAAATGAATTATTAACGCCAAGTTTAATGGAGTCTACTAGGTGTTGGGGTTGATGTGATAATTATTCGGACAGCGTTGTATGGAAAGTCTAGATTATTTAAAAAACTTACAATCATCAATAAAGGGATCCATTTTGATCTTTGGGAGCTTGCATAATTTTTCATGAAATGTTCCTGAATTGTTAATTTGGTATGCATAAATCCCAACATTTTCATCAGTTGTTAATTGATGCTGCCTGCTTACATACACCATAACATTGACGCGTGACAATTATGTGGACCTCTCTTCTCAGTGGCGGAGCCCTCTGGGGTAAAAGAACTCCAAAGTTGTTATTAAACAAAATGATACCGAAAAATCGGATCATTAGCCAGAACCGAAAAGGTGGGGCGATTAGCCAGATCCGAAAAGGTCGGGTCATTAGCCAGAACAAAAAGTGGACCATTAGCTAGCGGAAACGATCGTATGATTAGCCAGACGTTGACTTCCAGAATGAGTTAAAAAAAAACTTTTATTATCAGAAGTACAAGAAGAAAATCATTTGAGAATCGAACCAAATTTTTGGGGACGGGGGGATTTAAAAAATAAGTTATCCCATTTTCAATCAGATTCAAATCTTGCTGAAAAGTGGCGTGTAGAAAAGGGAAATATTTCTCAAAAATTATGATAATTGATCAGCTGAATACATCCATTTCATTTCCTCGGTCATGAGAAAAGAAACGCGGTCGTCCAGAAGTTATTTTTTTGTATTGAGATCAGAGAGAACAGTGACCACTAGACCGGTCACGAAATTGATGTCGAAAAATTCAAAAACATTGCCCATAATACTGCTAGATATTTTGTTAACAAGTATCCCCATGGTGCATTCATTACAACAAGTAGAGATTAACGAAAAAAAATACTGTAACCACATAAAAAAATATTGAATTCGTTGAAATCACCAACCGTTCATTTCCTTGGTCAAAGTGATATTAATAATGGGAAGTATCAAGATAATGGGAGTGGTGACGATAATGATAGCGGTCAGGATGATTATGATAACAGTAAAAACGATGATAATAGTGAGGACGATGAACAATGTTTGAAGTTATGTCATTAATTATCATATCAACTCCAAGTATTTTTTATCTCATTATCAAATAAGTTTAAAATGTTTATGTTCTTCATTCTAGTCCAATATCACATTTACAAAGAAATATTCGAATCAGAAATTCATTCACAGTGTCTGCGATTTAATGTCAACTTTGGAGCTCCTTTGCCCCAGTGTAATGGTGTAAGTATATTCACATATCCGATTAACTTACAAATGTCATCGGTGGTACTCACGAAACTATAGTTCTAGTAGTCGGACATATTTTGTCATTTATAATCCGTATTTCGAAGGTTGCTGATCAACTAAGAAAGAAATAATCCACCCAAGCCAATAATATAATAAAATGAGAAATGTGCCAAGAAATGGACTGCATAAATAAAAGTGATTTAAAAGTACTACGTCACTGGCGTCACCAAAGATCGAAAATGCCGAAGGGCCTGTTTTTTTCAATAGGTTTTGGCCGGTCAGTCCAACAAAAGTGACCGGTTCAGCGAAAGCAATTGGGCCGGGCGTTATGTCACTAAATCGAAGAGTTATGGCACTAAGTTGTGGCAGTTTATCGGGCCGGTTGTGAGTTTGCGGGCCGGCTGTGAGTTTAGCGGGCCGGCTGTGAGTTTAGAGGGCCGGCTGTGAGTTTAGCGGGCTGGTTGGGAGTTTTGCGGGCCGGTTGTGAGTTCAGCGGGCCGCGTGTGAGTTTAGCGTGCCGGTTGGGGAGTTCCCATCCCCCTGAGAACACTGTCATATAAGAACTATGCTCCTCTAGTAGACCTCTAAGGGAGAAGGGCTGAAATTGACTATTAAATTGTCAGAATGCAATGAACATGTAAATGACTTTATTCTGCTATGAATTGATAAACAAAATAATGCTCCTATATTAAAATTAATTTTCATGGAGCAAAGAAAGACTTTGATTTGATTTGAACACTAGCAACAAGAAATAACCTCTTCTTCCTAAAATAAAACCCATAACTCTTTAAAAATTATACCGTAACACCCTGTATGATGTTATCGTTTTGTGATTATAGCAGTTTGGTCCCAGGGTAAGTTACGTTTGGTTTTTTTCAATTCTAGGAGAAATTTCAGTTGTCTCCCCCAAAATAAATGATGCCTCTAATGAAGATAGATCGTATTATATTATACAGTGTCTAGGTACAAGTCGAATTGTTACAATGTAACTAAGTTAATAATCGGATGTTTAGGCTTTCTGAACTGTATTATTGGCCAACCGTTTTGCGCGTATTGATTCGTGGATGATCCACGTGGACTCGACTGAATCTGCAAGACTTTAGATTTTTCCGACAAAATAATGATTGGTGAAGCCAATCACAAAACTAACCAAACCCAGGACGGCTTCTCTTGAGCTGGGGGCGCAGGGGAAAAAGAGCTCGAGGAGAGTGTCCGCGTCTAAGTTTTATCCAAAATTCGGGCCGACGCGAGAGAGTTTGATTGGAGTCAGAGTTGGTATTACATTAAAATACGGAAATTGCAGCTAGTGTCAAGTGTCGTTAGGGATGCTATAAGAGAGTAACAGAAAATACCATTGGAATTACTGGAAGGCTGGAAAATGTAGCCGGTTATGGAAGGAAAATTGTTGCACACTTGGCGAGTTGCGATGCTTTTAGCAACTATGAAACAACCTAGTGCAAAGCTTAAATTAGATTTCGAGAGTGAACATTTGTAAATTTGAACATTCGAACAGTTGAACATTTGAATATTTAAACCAGTCATAGAAAGGGCTTTGCTCCTTTTTTGCCACAGTAAAGAGTGGTTGCAATTTCTAAGAGAGACAAATTTCAGGGCGCGTGATGAATCTAATTTTTGGCATATCGGAGCATATGGACAGTTTTGTACAAGCATTTTGGCTCAGATCGTGATTTTGAAGTAGTTGGTTTTGGTTTATATGATTATATAGTTTTGATTTATTCCTTATATTCTAACTTATTTTTTATTTTGTTGATAAACTTTGGGGATGTAACATATTTTTGAACTTAATATAAGTGTTGAAGTTATTTTTGTGTATTATTTAAGGGGACAGAATTTGAAAAAAGTCGAGTGAATTTTTTGGATGAGACAAAAAAAAATTCAATAACAAGTATAGAAGGAAAATTTTAACTATGGAAAAGTTATTCAAAAATACTGCGCATTTGTGAAGTCGCAGCCGAGCCACGTTCTGGAGGTCAATTGGTGACTAAAATAGATAACAGTGCCTTATATTATTCTATTATAGAGATCCTCTTTAATTAATTATGTTATGTGTCGAAATTGTCTTTTAGCATTATAACACTGAAAACTACGACGGCGTATCTTACCAGTATTTTTTTTATTGAAATCTCAAAATGTTGACTTTTTTTCTCAAAATTTAGAGATTTTTTCTCAAAATTTTTACCTTTATTCTCAAAATTTTGAGATTTTTTCACTAAATGTTGACTTTTTTCCCCAAAATTTTGACTTTTTTATTCTCAAAATTCTGTCTTTTTAGATTTCTCAAAATTTTGACTTTATTTTCCAAAATTTTGATATTTTTTCTCAAAATTCGACTTTTATTCCCAAAATTTTGAGATTTTTTCTCAAAATTTTGACTTTTTTATTCTCAAAATTCTGACTTTTTTTCTCAAAATTTTGAGATTTCTCAAAATTTTGACTTTTTTTCTCAAAATTTTGTTATTTTTTCTCAAAATTCGACTTTTATTCTCAAAATTTTGAGATTTTTTCTCAAAATTTTGACTTTTTTCTCAAATCTTAAACGTTTTTATCCTAAAAATTTTGACATTTTCTCAAAATTTCGTGAATAAAAGTCAACATTTTGAGGAAAAATCTCAAAATTTTGAAAAAAAAGTCACAATTTTGAAAATTCAATAAAAAAATATACTGGTAGGATGGCGCCAATACGCCGTCGTAGAAGACAGCAGCTATATGATATTTAAATAAATATTATAGATACAGTGAGCACGTAAAGGTTGGAATAAATTCGTTAAAAGCTTGATATGGCCATTGGGGAAAAAAGCTCAGACACGTCGATTTTCTTTATCAGTTGCGCATTTTTTGGTCTACGCATATTTTTGATGACGTCATCACTGTTCGAGTTATGACGTATTTTTTTTTTTATGGCAATACCCTATTTTGATAATACCTTTCAAAAAGAACGCATTTTTCTGTGTATGGATGTCATTTTTTTTTTATGTTACATTAGAACATTTCCAGAAATTATGGCTTTGTACCCACATCCTCAAAATCCTCAGCTACCGGACAATTCACTATGGTACCAGCAAGATGGGGCGACACCGCATTACGCACGACATGTACGTGAATACCTCGATAATATGTTTCCCAATAGATGGATTGGCAGACGAGGATTTTTAGAGTGGCCACCTAGATCTCCTGATCTAACCCCACTAGATTTTTTTTTGTGGGGATACCTCAAGTCAAAAGTGTACGTTAACAGACTAATACTATTTGATGAACTGAAAGAGAGAATTAGGACCGAAATTAATTTAATTAACGCTGCTACCCTTACTAATGTTTTGCAAGAGTTTCAACATTGCCTTGCATATTGTCAAGAGGCAAATGGCTTGCAATTTGAGCATTTAATTTAATAGTTTGTAGGTTTATTTAGTCCTGTTATCATTTTTATAAGTTACATTATTATGAATGAAATGTCTTTTATTTCTCGAACATACGGTTATGTAACATAAAAAAATACACAGAAAAATGCGTTCTTTTAGTAGGTATTATAAAAATATTGCCATTAAAAAAAATGACGTCATAACTCGAACAGTGATGACGTCATCAAAAATATGAGTAGACCAAAAAATGCGCAACTGAAAAACAAAATCGACATGTCTGAGCTTTTTTCCCCAATGGTCATATCAAGCTTTCAACGAATTTGTTCCAACCTTTACGTGCTCACTGTATATACAGTGCATTCCATTTAAAACGAGCCACCCTGAATAACTTTCGGTTCAATGATTTTCAGGAAAAATAAAAAAACACGTCAACAATAGTATACAGGGGGACACATTTTGACATATTCACATTTGATGTTACTTCCACTATCGCACCCCCAGAGCATGTCACCATTTTTTTTTAAATGGATCACCCTATATTGTTTCGCATTATCAGATGCTCCATGATGAGCAGATTTCAACAAAGTATAAAATAATGGTCTGACGCATATGGTTCGGGATACAAATTATTTGAGTTGAAAACGAGCCACCCAGAATGAACTTTTGTACAATCTGTTACCTAGGTTTCATAGGTGTTTTTTTGAAGTATACTTCAAAAAAGTCTTATTTTGCCTAGTTAAGTTTGAATTCGATATTCTCTTCATTTTGTATTTGTCTCATTCTACAATAACGATTACCTACCAGGTGAAGTTACAATTGGTGTTTCTGTTTTTGTGAATTCTTGAGAAGCAGTTTATACGCTTCGAGAACAGATTGAAATAGTGAGTTCGTACTACCAGAATGGAAATAGTGCTAGAGCTGCTGCCCGTATGTTCAATGATAATCATCCAGGAAGAAATGTACGACACAAATACGTTTCGGAATTATTGAACAAATTTATGGAAACTGGATCTGTTAGCAATAAAAAGCATAACTGTTCAGGAGTTGTCAACGATGAAGCTATTTCTATTGCAGTTTTATGGCACGTTGGACTAATGGAAAATACGCAATCTCTTTCTAAGTTATCTCGAGAATCAGGAATCAGTCGTACAAATGTTTTCAGGATCCTTCATAAGTACAAATTTCATCCATATAAGATTAGACTAGTTCATGAATTGAACGAAGATGATTTCGATAGACGTATCGAGTTTTGTGAACGGATCAACTTGCATCAGAATTTCTTGAATAAAATTTGTTTTTCGGATGAAAGTACGTTTAGTTTGAATGGAGAGGTGAATCGGCAAAATTGTCGATATTGGAGTGATACGAATCCTCATTCCTGTAGATTTCTTTCTATGGGGTCATTTGAAGTCTAAAGTGTATGAGCTAGAATCAACAACATTAGAAGATTTTAGAGAGAATATCATTAGGCATTGCAGAGAAATAACTCCCGAGATTCTCAACCATGTGAGGGCGGCAATGGAAGCTCGTTTTTACCATTGTATGGAAGTTGGTGGAAACATTTTTGAACATTTATTATAGAAATTTGTTTTCTTCTCATTGTCAAGTCATCAGATTTTGATTCAAGAATTTAATAAAAAATCTCTTTTTCTGATTTATTGCTTCATTTGTCTCTAGAACGAATATTTCAAAATGTGGCCACCTGTATAAATTGTTGACCTGTTTTTTTTATTTTTACTGCAAATCATTGTTTTAAAAGTTATTCAGGGTGGCTCGTTTTCAACCAAATAATTTGTAGCTCCCGAACCATATGCGTCAGACCAATGTTTTATACTTTGTTGAAATCTGCTCATCATGGAGCATCTGATGATGCGAAACAATATAGGGTGGTCCATTTAAAAAAAAATGGTGACATGCTCTGGGGGTGCGATAGTGGAAGTAACATCAAATGTGAATATGTCAAAATGTGTCCCCCTGTATACTATTGTTGACGTATTTTTTTATTTTTCCTGAAAATAATTGTACCAAAAGTTATTCAGGGTGGCTCGTTTTAAATGGAATGCACTGTATGTACGTAATATTCATTCATATTATTGGAAAAATCGACATACATATCGACATCGTGGCGGGAGTTAAGAAAAATGTTTATTTCTAATGAAAACAATTTGGAAATCGACTACTGTTACAATACATTTATTGATTTATCTTTAGGTTATTCGCAGTTTTTCATATTTTCGTAGTTTTAATTGCACAAAAAAAGCATTTTTTCGAAGATGTACCTATATTGTGCCATTTCTCTTAAGAAAGATGGTGTAAGATTACAATGAGAGTTGTCAGTTGTATGAGCTAACCACTGAGGGAATACTGGTATTTTTTATCCTCCCTTCAAAATATGGAAAGCTGGAGTAGACATTTGATTACGATGACAAAGTAAGAGAGTTTAGGTAAAAACTGGGGGTTGTTTTCTTGGGGTTTGTCAGAGCAAAGTCAGTTCTGGGGGCGTTCATCAAGATGTCGTTTGAAGCATTCTTCTCAGAAAATGTTTCGGTATTTTTGGAAACATGAATGACCCTTCATTATGTTTAAAATAAAAAGGTGAAATTCGAGAAAAATTGGTTTGGTTTCTTCGATATTCCATCATTATAAACTCCTAAGTGACATTTGCTTCCCAACCAAAAAAATGTATACAGTTAATTAATCGACATAACTTTACTGGCCAACTTCAAACCTGGTCCGAGCGCTATACGTTCACTTCGATGCGCTGTATGGTCTCGTTGATGGTGGAAAAATGGAATTTCGCAATATGTTTCCTCAGACTTTCCGTATTCTTATACAACTGCGAGCAAATGACACATTTGAAAGGACCGACGAATTCTCCGTGAATATTTTTTTCGTGCGTCCTGAGATGATCACGCCTGGAAAACTTTTTCATACACTGCGCGCACTGGTATTGAGTCTTGTTGATTTGCTTTTCGGGCTTGCCTAAATTCAATAAAAAATTAGTAGTCTCGTGTGAAAAGTGCGTTACGCAAGCAATAGCTCTTACTTCGGGTGTCCAATTCAGGCAATAAAATGACACGATTAATGTTATATGGTTATATTTTCAACAAACTACAAATACAATACACATTTCATCGTTCGTGATGAAGTCTAGATATGTTGAGAGATCACAAAAATTCATATTGATTCGTTCAACAATGGTTAATATCACAGGCAGTAAAAACTGGAACTAGGATGATAACAACAAATTTTATGAACATGAAACTGTTACTGTCCATGCAAAGGCATGAAAACCTTACTTTCTTTCTCGCAATTTGTTATGTATTTAAAAAAAATAACTTACTACTCTCAAAATTACAACTTTAATCATCATAGGTTAAATTTCAATTGTCATTCTATAATTATTTCTTAGTGAATAGCAGCTGTCACATAAAAATAAGGATGTTCATGGTTTCCTTTATTTCCAGTTCATAAAAAATGATAATGTGGAATTCACTGATCGAAAAATTCATACTATGAGAATTAGGGTGATCCATTTTGATTGACTATTTTGTTTTTTCAAATCTCGCATAAAAATATGTTCGTTTTTTTGTAATTGAGGAGCCTTCTTGAAATTTTAGATGGATCGAATATTATTAAGGGCTCATTAACTTCGAAAATGGTCAAAATTAGATGTGTTTTCTCTTGGCGGCAATTGTTTGTAGTCAAAAAAAATGTCATCCTGAAAATTTTTGCTAAAAATATGAATTTTGAATCTTGTGGAATACCTTTAAATATTATTTTAGGAATATATCTTTTTTTTACAATCGATTAACATGATTTTGAAACACTATAAACCACGAGACACATAAGAATACTTATGAATATATTGTTACTAACATACTTAATGTGGATAATTTAACTAAAAAAAAATTAAATTGTTTTTAAGGGTTAGTATTTTTTTTAATAATACTACGTTGTTCTACATCCAAGTACATGAAAATTCAATATTGCTTACTGTTCGTGCTTTAAAAGTTGTTAATACAATCGTATAATCAAAGTGTTATTGATGAAGAAACAATTTTTGAAGAAAATCGTGAATTATATCCTACCGCCATCAAAAATGCATTAGAGAAACATTCAGAGAAATACATTTATCAATAAGTTTAATCAATACAACAGAATAATCCAAATTTTTCCCCTCAATTTTATTCTTTCCGATAAAAAAATTACAAAAATTCAAAAAAAAAATACTGATCAGTTTAAATATCTTCTCCGATTCACTCAATATAATTTTCTTACCCTACCTAGCATGTATATATATATATATATATATATATATATATATATATATATATATATATATATATATATATACATAAAAAACTATGAATTAGAAATTAACTTAGTAAAAAGGATATTCCTTGGGGTTGCAGTCAAATTTAATGGCCGGTGAATAAAGAAAAACTCTTTCTTATTTTGTCAAGCTTTCTAAAATGTTTATTTTCATTATCAAGACAGTAAGGTGAGGTTAAGTGGAGACAGCAAACTAATCATCATTATATGGTGAGCATTTTTTTAAATCAGGTAAAAGAAAACACTACTAGTTATAAAGATAAAATTTAAAATTAAAAATTGTAAAAAGCAACACATTGTTTGAGAACAAAATTTAAAACAATTTAAAATTTGACCACATGGTTGAAGCATGACTGAAAATTTTCAGTCCTGTCAAATTTTAAATAAAAGTTATTGGATTCGGGAAAAATTGAAAGTGCTTTTTTCAATGGGATTTTTGAAGATCATAACACCATTCGAGCGATGGATATTCGTAATTCTTTGGTCGTGGAAAAGTTTTTCAGGAATATTATATATATATATATATATATATATATATATATATATATATATATATATATATATATATATATATATATATATATATATATATATATATATATAACGGAATGGCGGTATAACAGGATAATGGAAAAACGGGATAAGGGGAAAACGTGATAAGGGGAAAAAGTGATAAGGGGAAAACGGGATAAGGGGAAAACGGGATAAGGGGAAAACGGGATAAGGGGAAAACGGGATAACAGGAAAACGGGAAGTGGGCGGAGTCAAAATCATAATTTGAATGGTACAACACAGAAAAACATAGGAAAAAAGAAATTCTACGCGGACGAGAGTTTTCAGGAAACAATTTTTAGGGAATATAGAAATTTGTACAGGTCTGTCGGGTTAGCTAGTAGAGAAAAAAATAAAGTATATATAACAATATTGTAGAACAACGTAGTATTATTTTTAGTATTATTACTATTCGAAACATTTTCAAATAAAAACATTTTTTAGTTAAATTATCCACATCAATTAAATATGTCTTTTTCCTTTTTTTGGAAATTAAATGTTGAGAAAAAAGATGGAATCATTAAAATTAGTATTTAAAGGTAGCTTGAAAATATCCAATCTAGAGTACTCCACAAAATTCAAAATTCTTGAGCGACCTTTGAAAGTTCATATTTTTAACAGAAATTTTTAGGATGTAATTTTTTTGTACTTATGTACAAACAATTCTTGAGTGACCCCTTGAAAATGTTTAATCCATCTAAAATTTAAGAGGGCTCCTCAATACTAAAAATATATTTTCATGCGAGACTTGAATAAAAAAATAGTCAGTCGAAATGGGTTACTCTAGTGAAGATATGAATGATACTATTCTAATATACTAAATAATAATTGACATAGGATATGTTTAATTTTGAAAAAGTATTAGGTATCTAAGAGAATTCGTTGCTCAAAATTTGTTTAGAAGCTTTTCGTTGGAAAATGTATCGATATAAAGTGAAAGAAACAATTAACATCCTCAATACAATTAGTTCACCATGCAATTCGATGCGATTAATATTTATCAATCAAAACAAATAGTAGTAGAATAATATTTTCGTATCTTGATCAAATGATAATAGATTGATGTAATGATGAATAAATAAACGGAATTCCACACATACTCTCCCGCCCAAAAATGCTTTAGTTCTATGGGCATTATGTTATGATTAATATTGGGCATATGGAAATCTCCTATTGAAGAAATTTTGAAGGAAATCATTGGAGGCCTTTTTGGGAAAATCGATTATTAATATTTTTTTTCAAGTGAAGTATTAAACGAGAAAACACTTCTGGAGATATCCGTAAAAAACAAATAGCTATTGCCGGCTAGTAGAGGTGATTTGGCACACGAAAACAAAATAACTATCGATTGAACTTAAAGAATATTATGAAATCGGCTACCGGTGTCTGTCACTCACCCTCCTTTGCCAGTGCCGTAGGTAAAAAGGGCATTTTTTTTCATTTTTTCTCAAAAAAAATTGTGGCCAAATTTGATGTAAAAAATTAAGCAGGTATTGCAGGTAAATGATAGGTCTTTGAAGTAATTTTTTTTCCTACTTTTATGAGCTCCTTATTCATAAATACGTATTTAATATGTATTTTTTTATTATTTCATTAAAAATTAAAAACGTTATTCCTCAAGATGAATAAATAAAAAAACGACTACTTCCCTGGCTAATGCCTCGACGGACATTGGATGAAATCCGATGGATAATCATGCAAAGCCCTACAAGGTTACTTTGCAAATGTTTATTGCGAAATGTATAAATATCAACAACCAGTGTTGCCAACTGTATTGGAAGCTCTTCAAATCAAATCAAATCAGAATATACTTTATTGTCAGAAGATTTTGCATCTCATAGACAAAGATTTGTAGGTATAAATATAAACATAACTAAGGGTGTATAGATAAAAACTAATGACTTAGACAAAATTTGAACATAACAATTACAGATACAGTAAAAATAAAATAGAATACACGTAATTTTAAAATGATTCATTATAATACTCATGTAGGCTATAATAGGGTCTATCAGCTAGCAAGTTTCTCACTGCTTTCTTGAATTGTACGTTGGTCAGATTTGCAGACCTATATCTACTGGTAAGTGATTGAATAACTTTCCACCATTATAAAAAATGGAATCCTTGATTAATGTTGAGTTGGGTATGGGAAGTCTGATATTACATATGCTATTACGAGTAGCATAAGAAACAAAGTCGAACTCCGTTTTATGTTTGTACACCAAGCATACAGTTTCAAGAATAAACAGTGCAACGACAGTTAAAATCTTGAAAGATAAGTGCCATGTGAAGTGGAATGAATAGAAAAATCGAATTAAACGGTTTTCTTCACATAAAGGATTCAATATAAAATTGAACCAGAAAATGGTAGATCTCAGGTGAAAAACAACTACTTTCCTGGCAAATACCACGCAGAACATTGAATGATATTCACCTGAAAATCCATGCATACTTCCATATAATATCAATGGACATTGAATGCAAATGTTTCTTTCTGATAAGCTCGATTATGTTTAATTTATGTCGGTTCACCTAACAATCGCATACCGGTTTCAGGCTTCTTGGCCCTCATCAGTACGAGTAGTCAACCAGCCAAAGGTCCAAAGAACTCTGGCTGAAGTGAGACCAAGCGTAAACAAACCATCATCGATCTTGTAACACCTATAGGAGCGGAAAAGATAAACTTTAACTGGCGGTACCTAGTGACAGAAAGAAACACTCCGAAAATCTCCCACCTCGATAGGTTTCTGAATAAAAGATTCCTTCTCAGTAGGAGTGGCAAGCCCGTCTAGCATATAGTGAAAGATAAGTGCCATGTGAAGTGGAATGAATAGAAAAATCGAATTAAACGGTTTTCTTCACATAAAGGATTCAATATAAAATTGAACCAGAAAATGGTAGATCTCAGGTGAAAAACAACTACTTTCCTGGCAAATACCACGCAGAACATTGAATGATATTCACCTGAAAATCCATGCATACTTCCATATAATATCAATGGACATTGAATGCAATGTTTCTTTCTGATAAGCTCGATTATGTTTAATTTATGTCGTGTTCACCTAACAATCCGCATACCGGTTTCAGGCTTCTTGGCCCTCATCAATGGCCCTCATTCAATGTCCATTGATATTATATGGAAGTATGCATGGATTTTCAGGTGAATATCATTCAATGTTCTGCGTGGTATTTGCCAGGAAAGTAGTTGTTTTTCACCTGAGATCTACCATTTTCTGGTTCAATTTTATATTGAATCCTTTATGTGAAGAAAACCGTTTAATTCGATTTTTTCTAGTTAAAATCTTATTGGCCGCAAAATAATTTCTGCATGCTTCCCTAGGTTTGACTTTACAGAGACACCTTACAGCCCTTTTCTGCAATATCAACACAGAAGTGAGAAGGGTTGCACTGCATGTATGGGCGCTTAAATTATAATAGTACAATGGAGAAAAATATAGTACAATAAATAAGAAACAAGAAATATGTTTAATTCCTATATTATTTAGTAAAAATTAACAAAAAACTCTGAATTCATAAATTTTTTAACAGTTCCTATTCTATAAAAAACAAAAAATATAAACAAATTTGCGGTAAAACGTAATAATAATAAGTATCTATATCAGCCGAAATTAAGCTCAAGCTCAACATCTTCGTCAGATATGTTAGAATCTTCGGATTTATTTTTCTCAACGTGTCCGTACATAAACTGATAACAGCCTAGATACATTTGTTTTGATGGGTCAAATGTTATGCATGAACCATTCTTCTCTTTTATACATTGAGATGCTAGTAAGCTACCGTTAACAGTCCTCTTGGTAAATAGTAAATCTGGGAGTCCCCCTCGCTTAGGGGATTCCCAGTTTATTATTTGGTAATCCCCCTTACTAATATATTATATGATTTAATCGTCGTCAGTAGAATGATCAGTATATTGCACAAACCTTTGGTATATTGTTATGATTTGTGAATCTACAAATTGTTCTATATTGAAAAAAAAAATTATAGTACAAAGTGCGTACTATATTTACCTCGAAATTTTATAGTACATGAAGTTGTAATTATCGTATAAATACTATAATTATAGTACGGTTGGCAACGCTGTCAACAACACTTCACTCAACCTGTAGGCCAGATTTCGGGATATTTGCCCCTCATCGGTACAGGGTAGATCCAACAGTCAAATGTCTGCCTACCTGACAGTCACATACATCCACAGAACTCATAGAACTAGAAGGCTAAAATAAGTGGAAGGAATTTATTTGATTCATAACCACATGTATAAATGGGACACACGTAATCATGCGCATATCATCAACAACATTGCCAGTTCTTGTACTTGTACGAGAATTTAATATAATGGCATTATGTTGTAATGTATTTACATTATATTCCCATTAAAAGATCCGAAACTACTCGACTATCGATTACTCAGGATCCTTAAGTTCTTTTGTCATATGTATTCAGAAGATAATATACAAGTTAAGTGGAGCACGAAACAACTGATGGAATCGTAATAAGAATTATGATTTCCTACAAACTCATTTGGCAACGCTGTTTACATTAACACCTGTTATTTAGTCTGACCGTTTCTGACGACATTTTTATTCAGAGCCGGTCTTGCGTCTGTTGTTAATTTGTGTTCTTGATATGATATTTGATCTACTGAATTCTAGAAATCCATCCATTCTACAAGGTTTCAATAAAGGAAGGCAACAAAGATTTCTAGAATCCTTTTTTTGAAAATGCCTTAGGATACTTGAAAAGTCTCAAACTACTGATGGTAGACTCCAATTTTGGATTTCTCCATCACAATAAATTCAATTATTGGAATGTGTGAAGAATACATTGACAAACATTAACATGTTGAAATACATGTTAACTTAACATCCCAAGTACTGATGTATTTTACAATAATAATGATTAACTTTTCAGGGAAAGAAATGGTTGAAATGAAAACCCAACAGCATTTCAGTTTTATTACGCCGAGGCTGATGTTGCAACACGATATAGAAAATGTATATGGAAATTGTTTTACTTAAAACAATACTTCCATTTTAACAAATTCCCAGAAAAAATTCTACCTGAAATGACACTTCATGAAATGCCTTTAATTAAAAAATATAATTTAGATATTAATGATAGGATTATTGACAATGAAGAATTTCAAGGAAGATTCAATTCCTTCCTACATTATCCAACTTGACAGAAAATGTTGATATATTGCAGGTTTTGTAGTGAAGAGCATAAAAAATAATAAAGTGTGAGGTGTTCCTTTCCATACTGGAAGAAGAAAGAAAAGCAAGTGCAGATCTTGATTACTTCAAATTATTACATATAAAATACAAAACTGCCTCTTTTTCTGGATTAATCAAGACTTTTGCAGATGTTGTGAAGTGTTGTATGTTTACAGAGAGAAAACTCAAGCAAATAATGGCGGAAAAAAAATATGGATGTTTTTGTAGAACTTTTTTCGAAGATAAAAACATTGTTTCTAAATTAGATAAGCATGTTTCTGATATAGCTATATACGAGATGTAGCACAAAATGAAAGTGATAAAATCTATTATGCAAATTTACGGTGAAATACGTTACCATAGTGTTTGTTGCTTGGTTGCAAGCAGAAAATGTAAGGAAAGAACTGAATAGGAAGAAGCTATGAAAAACTATACTTTTTTTCACATCAATAATATACCAATAAATTATGTCAACTCTTTTTTTTATTTATAGCTTGTATCAAAAAGTACTAGTAACTTAAAAACTGATGAAAAATCAACTTCATTAGTATACCTCTGATATTCCAAATCTGAGTTGTCCGTTGGATGACGATTAAATATTCCCAATGGTTTTTCATGGGTGCGTGCGCGTGGGTAATGAATTTAGGAGTTTTGTCTAACCGGCATGGAAACAGCTCTACCAGGTGCAACACCTTGCCAGGTACGCGACTCGTCTACAGACAACTCCGTGTTCCAATATCGAAAGCTATGACAAGAAAGGATACGACCTTAGAGGCATTCAGGCATAATCCCACGGATATTAGTTTCGCACTACGGCCCGCACGAGCAAAGTTTCTTGATGACTTTTCTAAAAAACCGAATTTCTTCACTAACGAAAAACTTAACATTTATTTTCGATAGCCCATTACAGGTTTCTCGATAGGCACCAACTTTTATCAATAATAAATTTCATACTTCTTGGGACGACACGCTATATTCATAGGCATTCACATTTAAATTCCCCAATTTTTTTACTTTGTGCCAAAATATTTTTAAGGCACTAAATACTTGGAAATTGTTTGTTACTTTAACTTCAAAACTGTAAGGGAGAAGTGAATTGTGATTATCTCCATCATACCTACCCATTCTCTTGAAATGATAATCAAAGAATGAAACCAAATTATCTTTGAAATAAAATATTTTATCATGTGAAATACTGCATACAATTTAGTTCATGTCAAATAAATAATTCAGAGAATGGGGAAGTGAACTTCACAATAGCCACTAAAAATTATTCTTTTAAATAAGCCTCTTTTCCCGAAACCTTACGGATATTGGGTTCAGAAATTCCTCATAATTTCAGTTGCACTCCACTATTCAATTCGATCTCAAGTACACCCATCTTCAGAAAGTTCTCATGGTAAAAGTCAGTATGTTTCAGTTAATGGAGGTCATAAATTTTACTGAAACCCCCCCTGTCATGGCAGCGGTTTAACTGCGCATGCCCATGTGTGTACCATGCGGTACAGTAGGGCTCGTTCCAGCGAAATGATATTGGCCTTCTAGTTCTATGAGTTCTGTGCATACATCAAATAGAACATTCGTAGAAATGGCTTTTATTTCCCAAGAAAACAATTGCATCAATAAAAAAACAGATATTAACCATTTGAGTGAAATCTACTCTTATTTATTATCTTTAGAATTTTATTTCAATGGATAATAATATGGACATGAAAAATATTATATATTATTTTGATGTAATGGTAATTACATCTATAGGTTTCGTTACATGAAAGGATTGACAAGAAACAGGAATGGGGAACACGCATGTGCCCCTTTTCTAGAATACTTTGATTTGCACATAAATATTACCACCTAGAAACATCGGCAACAAACTCAGAAATAAAAAAAATTGTCAATGTTTTTAATAGTTTGAAATTGAAAACGCCACTTTGCTCATTATATCCAAAAAGGTATTCCTAGCGCCTCTGATGGACGTTACTTCACACAGTTCAAACTTTTACCGCTAGTTGCTTCGAACTGTCAACTATAATTTCATTTGTCTTCGTTTATATGTTGTACTAATATTTTTATTATTATAGTATTTTCAATTGTTACTGAAACATCACATTAAAAGTGAGTTGAATTCATGTTTGGATTGTAAGAAATGGTATCTTCTATGGATATTCCTAAAACAACCACAATTGGCGCTAGTGTTTGGGGGAAGTTATTCAAGTGAAGGTCAAATCGAGTTTGAATTGAGGAGCACCTTTAAATTAAATTTGAAAATATCGAAAAAAAATTGGGGTTTGAGAAATTATTTTCACAAAATATAACCGAGGCAAAGAAAAATTAAAATCAAATCATGAGTATTCCCCATTACGTGACACGTGACGAGCGTCAAATGTTATGTCGAGTTCACAATGTTCACATAGCAGCTTTTCGCGTTTCAGCTTACGGCGTCCTGTTCTCTGACTGACTGCTCAATTTGATGAACTTAATGCTACATATCTGACGTAGTGTGTTACGAATCAAACGAAAGTTATGAATAGTAATAAAATTCCCGGTTTTTCCTTCAATTGTAAAAATCCCGACACAATTCCCGGCACACGTTGGAATTCCCGATTTTCGGGAAAAATCCCGGTAATTGGCAACGCTGCTGGCGACTTCAACAACAGATTTCATTAATCTGGAAAAGCACTTTTAGCGCCATCTAATAGTTAATAATGAAATTGATCCGTAAATCATATAATATATTAATTAGTAAGGGGGATTACCAAATAATAAACTGGGAATCCCCTAAGCGAGGGGGACTCCCAGATTTACTATTTACCAAGAGAGGACTGTAAATGGTTAATGGTAGCTTACTAGAATCTCAATGTATAAGAGAGAAGAATGGTTCATGCATAACATTTGACCCATCAAAACAAATTAAACAAATGTATCTAGGCTGTAATCAGTTTATATAGGACATGTTGAGAAAAATAAATCCGAAGCTTCTAACATATCTAACGAAGATGTTGAGCTTGAGCTTAATTTCGGCTGATATAGATACTTCGTAAAATTATTATTGCGTTTTACCGCAAATTTGTTTTAATTTTTTGTTTTTAATAGAAATAGGTACTGTTAAAAAGTTTATGAATTCAGAGTTTTTGTTCATTTTTACTAAATAATATAGGAATTAAACATATTTCATGTTTCTCATTTATTGTTATTTCTCCAATTTACTATTATAACTTAAGCGGCCATACTATAACAGCTTCCAATACAGTTGGCAACACTGGTTGTTGATATTTATACATTTCACAATAAACATTTGCAAAGTAACCTTGTAGGGCTTTGCATGATTATCCATCGCATTTCATCCTATGTCCGTCGAGGCATTAGGAAGGGAGGTAGTTGTGTTTTTTTATGAATATTCGACCTAAATACACCTATTGTATAGGTATTTGTAGCCAGCTATCTTGAGGACTAGACGTTTTTAATTTTTTTGAAATAATAAAAAAATACATATTAAATACGTATTTATGAATAAGGAACTCATAAAAGCAGGAAAAAAATTTACTGCAAAGACCTATATTTTCGATACCTGCCTAATTTTTTATATCAAATTTGGTCCCAATTTTTTTTGAGAATAAATGAAAAATAATTAGCCCTTTTTACCTACGGCACTGGCAAAGGAAGATGAGTGAGACTTGAAAATCAGCGGTAGCCGATTTCATAATATTCACCGCCATTATATTTAAGCTAGCGAGAGAGTCACACACATCAAATAGAACATTCGTAGAAATAGCTTGCATTTTCCAAGAAAACAATTGCATCAATAAAAAAACAGATATGAACCATTTGAGTGAAATCTACTCTTATTTATTGTCTTCAGATATCAATCCATATTGACAACAATGCAGTAACAAATAATTCTTCTTTTTAACATTACCGCCACCTGGTGACATGAGTTGCTACTAATCTTACAGTTGGCACCACTGTAATAATTTCCAAGTGACACCCGTCAAGTGTCTTGGCTTAAATATAATTGCGGGAATTATTCCTAACCTGTCAGTTTCACTTGTCACACCACATAGAGTACACATTTATATTTATATAATTTCAAACAATGTTTTTATTAATTTTGAACTTCGATTTATTCCTTGATCTAAGTTTTTTTTCTTTTGTATCACTATGTTAGATGATAATGTTGTACATCATTGAAACCAACCTCAACAAAGTTGTAAGTAGCATAAAGTTCGCACTTAAATGTTTTACTATTGGTTTTTTCATCTATTGTAGTTTCCCTGATGATGGAAATAAACATTTCCGAAAGCCTTAAGCTTACGTTTTCATTGCTGCTTACCCCAATATTCCTAGTTTTGCACCTAACTAGTCAGCAAATACTACTCACCCACTTAAGTGTTTTTTTTTTTAGGTAATATAGAAATTTGGACAGGACGTCTGTCGGGTCAGCTAGTTGTCAATAAACCATACTACTTTTATTGATAAAAAAAGTTAATTTGGTTCATGCATTAATTTTACAATTTTAAGCCTAAGAAAATCAAACTCGTAATACAGCATATTAATTTTTTTTTCAAACAGCCAATTTTTTGGTCTCGTGAATAGTTTCTAAAAATAAATATAGTTCAAGTTGAAAGTTTACAGTGGGCCGATTTTGGCGCACGCAAGTGTATAATACACATAGGCGGAATATAATAGTTTAAGTAGTTTTGGATATGCATATACTTAGTATTCTTGTTTTACTATAAGAATATATTGTAAAATTTATATTTTGTGAAGAGCTTTATAAATTCTGCATATTATTGTTTCCATGGAGAAAAAATCAGCCACACTACCCATTAGGCGAGAGAGCAATATGGTGCTTCCATTCCGTTTATTCACGGCTCATTTTCGAAACGATTGTTAAAAAAATTAGCCTACCCTATATTACACAATGCTTTGCCTGTCAGACTTGAATTTTTTATGAATGGTGATGAGATGAGTGGTCAAGCTGTTAGCGGTCTTAAACAGTTTGTGACACAAGTCACAAGGTAATTGTTGTGTGGGTAAATGTACGTCGTACACATGCCTCCTAATGCTGCTCCTTCTCATCCATTTTCCGCAAGTCTGGCATTTTGCTGGAAAAGTTTAGTAACTTCGAGATACGATTAACAAAATTAGTAAACACAAACACTCTACTTACCATGCAAAATGCAGCATCGCAAAATTAAAAATGTCACAAAAATCACAGCAAAACTTAAAAAGGGCGCCGACAATTGGGTATGTACAGCAGCACAAAAAAAAGAACGCAGAAAAAAATATCAAAGGATCTATGTACAACTGGATTAGGTATTAAGCAATATATAGGCTACACTCAAATTTCCTTCCTGAACGTTTTCTTGTAATATATATCAGCGGGTGGGTGACGAAATTTTCAGTATATTTCTCTTGATTCCTCAATTAATTTTTTGAAACCAAAATTTACCCAAAATATAAATCTACCATCTATTTTAATCAATGAGTTGATTTTATATCTCATACCAAAGAGAAACAAGGCATGGAATTGCATGAGATTAAAATATCTTCCGAACTTCATTATAGCAAATAGAAAATGTTTCTCCTATCTGCCTATTTGTATTGAAAACTATCTTTTATGCAGTGGGTGATCCAGTGAGGAGGGTAATGAGGATAATTCCCCACTCCACAAAAGGCTCATAGTAACCTTTATTTCAATAGCAGACATTTGATTTTCGCAAATACATATAGAGGGTGTTCTCCAAGGTGGGGTTTTTAAACAGGATATAGAACTGCTCAAAATCGATCATTTCACCAGAATTTACCTTTATAAAAGTCAAAAAGTAAAGAAGTTGCAAAACTCATTGAAAAGAATGACCCCATTCAAAAAAGTGTCAAGTATTCAACAATGTGTATTCCTCCAGAAAAAAAAAGGTTTAAACAATACTTAGGAATAGGAAAATTACACCTAGGTGTATACTTCAAAACTGAAACTTATATATTGAATATAAACGATGTAATAATGTACTGCAAATTAAATGAATAAATAAAAATAAAATAAAAAAATTAATAAATTACGATCCTGGTGTATTTACAAAAAAGTTCATAGTTATAACAATTCGCTTGATTGCAAAACTGAAATCGATTTTTCCATGAATAACTTTACACGCGTTTTCTTCAACGCTATTCACTGAAAATGTCTAGCTTTAGGATTTTCTAGAAACCAAAAAGTTATTCACCTTATTTCGTGTGGCAAAACTCATAAATCACATGCTGTACTTGTAGCTTTGCTCGGTGGTTTTTTTCTGTAAAATCGTGTTTTTTCGGAGATATTTATTTAGATAAACTTGAAATATTCGGATTATGTTATAACGCCATCTCATAGGTGTCTTTCCTGAAAAAACGCGATTTTACACAAAAAAACATTTTTTTATAACCTAACCTACTGGTATTCCAGTGGTCATAGTTGAATCTGGTGGATTCGCCCGTTCATTCCAGATGTCATAGTTGAATCTGGTGGATTCGCCTGTTTAACCTAACCTACCATAAAAAATGTTTTTTTTTGGTTAAAATCGCGTTTTTCAGGAGTTGCCAATAATTTGAATATCACCCATATTCTAGTATGGAGGATTCTTCATGATTATTTATTATATCCCTATCATATTCAACGGGTTCAGGCTCTACTTCCTTGAGACTTTCCATTACGAGTTAATTTCTGCCAATGGTTTCTCCAAAAAGTTACCGAAAATCCTTTATTTGACAGGGAAATTTTATTCACGGACGAAGCTAGTTTTACTAAAAACAAGATCAGAAATTTTCATAATAATCATTTTTGGGCCGAGGAAAATCCGCATGCAATCGTGGAATCTCATCACCAGGAGCAGTTCTCATTAAATGTCTGGGCTGGAATTATTGGAGATTACCTAATTGGACCTTTTTTTACACGCAGATTAAATGGACATAATTATCGCCGATTTCTTGAAGATAATTTGCCAATTCTGTTGGAAGATGTTCCTATTTTAATGCGAAATCGCATGTGGTTTATGCACGATGGTGCACCTGCTCATTTAAGTGCTCTGGCACGCGAATATTTAAACCAAAACTTTCATAATCGCTGGATAGGTCGTGGAGGAACAGAGTCATGGCCAGCTAGATCCCCAGACTTAAACAGTCTTGATTATTTTCTTTGGGGACATCTTAAGACTTTGGTGTACAGTCAACCAATTCTAACTGAGGAAGAATTGCGAAACCGCGTAATAGTTTCCTGTGAAGCAATAAGGAATACTCCAGGAAAGAGTACGCGAGGCAATGACAAGCGGGGCTGAAGCGTGCATACTTGCAGGAGGCGGACATTTTGAACAGTTAACTTGATTTTGGTATTTGTTATTCATAATAGTTGTTTTTAAAAATAAAAAAAATATTTTTATGCGTACTCATTACAAAAACTAAATAATAATTACTATGAAATTATAAAAATCTTTGGTTACCACAATTGTGAAATTAAGACTAAGAGAAAAAATCGAATAGGGACAAGCAAATGAATGTATTTTATTAATCGAAAACCGTCCGCCAGACGAAAAAAAGGCAGGAGACCATTTTTATGAGAAGATAGAGAACAATTACAAAAATAATATTTATTTGGAAAAAAGACAGTGGCGTATCATTATTTTGATCAAAAATATGACAGGGCATGTTAACAGGGACGCCACTGATAAAAATTAAGAAATCCTTTAGCATGTAAATTTTTTATTTGTTTGCGTATTTTGCATGTACGAAAATTGAAAAAAAAAGCCAAAGCGGTTTTAGAGATATTGGGGAGGAACTGATTTTTTTGTTAAATTTCAACATCCTGTATCTCAGAAATAAAGCGGTTGCGGACCTATGTTCATATGAAGAATTTTTCTTAAAATCATCCAAGGATTATCGCCTTTTAGGATCAGCATTCAATTATGAAACACCCTGTATATATATATATATATATATATATATATACAAGAATTGCTCTTTCAAAGATATAAGATAAATTGAAAAAGTCCGACAACTGAGAGAAACACTTTTTGATCAGCTGATCGAACACGTGCCACTTAAAGTCAGGTTGGCTACTGACTAACAGCGTTGCAGGCAGTCTTTGCATCGGCGGGGTGTTTTGAAACTCATTCATGACAAGCTCTGGCCAGGACCATAATTGAATTTTCTATAATTTTCAATTAACGATATTCTGCAACGTGCATATAGGTAATTTTTTGTGAAATTACTTCTTTTGACGAATTCTACGACCTGTTAAAAAAGACGGATCACTTTTAAGAACACCCTGTATACATTAGAGATGTCTACAAAACCTGTTGAATGTACTGATTCGATATTGTTTAGAATTTTGAAGAAACATCATAAGCGGATTAGCAGAGCTTCAATTGCTGCATATAGATTTCGCTGTTCAAAATAAACTAATAAATTACAACTAGAACGGACATTGGCGCCATCTGAATCTCTAGTAACAAAGTTTATCCAAGACTTTTATAGGTAATAAGTATTGTCTAAAAATAGCCAGTTTTTTTTAAAAGAAACGGAAATTTAATAATAATAACAATTTTATTCATCCCAAGAAATATAACAATTATTTATATTAGGGATACAATAATACATAAAAACATATTTTTAAACAAGTGTATGAATTATTTTATCAAACAAATGATGGGATTATCAATAAAAAAGGATATATTTATCTTATTACAATTTTTTTTTGTTATCATGTTTTGCACAATAAAATGAATAAATTATCGAGAGGTCCAATATTTTTTAAATAATCTTGGAAAGCTATTGAAACGTTTTTTTAAGTATGTAGGAAGTAAATTGTATGTCATTATTTAATTATTAATTTATTTTTTTGAAATTTTATTTTTTACACGCTTTATATTAGCTTCACTTGTATGTTTGTTTGTTTGTTTGTAACCGACTCCTTTGGGCGCGATTTTCACCCACTTCCAGACATCCGAATGATTTGAAATTTGGCAGGTGTACATAATTCCGGTGACAATGCATTAAGAAATTTTTGCGTGAAAAAAAAACAAAATGGCGGCTCCAATATGGCGGACGAGTTTTGTGATTATGGTCCGATTCTATTCAAAATTGGTATGTGGGGGTTTTTGGAGTCGAATATTATGATTCTTTCATGAAAATTGAAAAATTCAAGATGGCGGCTCCAAAATGGTGAACGAGTTTTGTGATTATGGTCTGATTCTATTCAAAATTGGTATGTGGGGGTTTTTGGAGTCGAATATTATGATTCTTTCAGGAAAATTGAAAAATTCAAGATGGCGGCTTCAAAATGGTGGACGAGTTTTGTGATTATGGTCCGATTCTATTCAAAATTGGTATGTGGGGGTTTTTGGAGTCGAATATTATGATTCTTTCGTAAAAATTGAAAAATTAAAGATGGCGGCTCCAAAATGGTGGACGAGTTTTGTGATTATGGTCCGATTCTATTCAAAATTGGTATGTGGGGGTTTTTGGAGTCGAATATTATGATTCTTTCGTAAAATTGAAAAATTAAGATGGCGGCTCCAAAATGGTGGACGAGTTTTGTGATTATGGTCCGATTCTATTCAAAATTGGTATGTGGGGGTTTTTGGAGTCGAATATTATGATTCTTTCGTGAAAATTGAAAAATTCAAGATGGCGGCTCACTGTATATATTGACGTTAAAATCTTTGAATGACTACTAAAATCGATATTTGACTATTAATACAGCTGTACACATTAATGATTTGGAAAATAATTACAGTTACTAATAGTAATCACGGAATTAATAGTAGATTAAAAAAATTTAAAAAAATAAATAAAAAAAAAGTAGAAAATAAATAATAGTTTAAAAAAACTAAAAAACACGCTTTTTATAAAGAACCGAAATAAAAAATAATATATTTAAAAAAAAAAACCGCTTTTATAGAAAACCAAACTAAAAAAATGAAAATAAATTTTATAAATTTGAATTAAGAAAAGTGTAAATTTTTTAATAAATATAAATGAATAATAATGTAAATAAGAAAAAAAATTATTTTATTTAAAAAAAAAGCTTGAGGTGCTTTTTAAGATTCAGATTAAGCACCCCACGCTTTTTTTTAAATAAAATATTTTTTTTTCTTATTTAAATTAATTAATTTAAATTTTTTATTTTTAAATTTTTTTTTTTTTTTTTTTAAAAATTTTTTTTTTTTAAAATTTGAAAAATTTTTAAAGATTTCAATAATCTTGTAAATATGTTACTTATTCGTTACTTAAGCTTGCTATATAGTAAGAAAACAGTTGACAAAATATTCAGCATTTTTGAATCAACACCCCCTCCCCCAATCTGGTACCCTGGATCCACCACTGCTTTTAAGGAAAATTTGTGACATTGGAAACTATTTATGGCTTTCTATTTCTTCAATTTGAAATTAGGAAACATTTTTTGTGATATTCACATCAAGCCTCTTTTTTTTAATTCTACACAGACTTCCATTCTCTATCACATAATGGTGAAGAAGCCAAAAATCTTCCCCAAACCTACATTTGATTCTGTGAAAAGCATGAGACATATTTTCAATGAGGTTATATTTCACCCAGCGATTACCTTTGCATAATAAAAATATTTCATAGGACATTTGAAAATTTATAACTGATAGTTTTCCATTTAAATTTTGATATGATACTGAAGTTTTTTATATTAACATGTACAAACTAAAGATTTGTTGGAATGAAAGCCATTAATATAATATAAAAATGTTTTTTGTTTTTGTTATTCAGGAAATCATATTTTCATATTTTACTACTCTTCAAAAAATTGTTTGGATCAACTTTATATTCTCTTGTCTCTGAAAATTCATGTTATTAAAAAATTTCATATAACTTCTATTCACAAAGAAGGATTAGGAGTTTTTCAAATGATATTGATGAAATTACAGTGTTTCCAGATCTTATCTGAACTTTCAGTAATACTGCCAAGGAGAAATATCTGAAAACGTTCAGGAACAACGTGACATAAAAATCATGCAGTTATTTTCGCAACAAAATTACCTTGATCTGACGAGTTCATAAGATCTGCGGATGTCGCAGCTCCGAAACTATTCTCCCAAATAGATTTCATATTGATTGGTTCTTTGCAGTCATCAGTCTCGACAGGTGGTTTCATCGAATTGACATTAGAATTGTCCGTATTTGTGGATTCACAATTGTTGATATTGTTCAGTTCGTTCTTTGTTCTTACTGGCTCTGATTCTTGTTTTACTGGTCTCAGCTGGTTTGTGGGTTGATGATTTTCTGGCTAAAATATCGAAAAACCTTCATAGATGTTTTCTTTTGTTGTTATAAGTTGAAAGAAGAATGCGCAAAACCCTAGGTCACCGAATTACTCATCCAAATGTTTATCGAAGAACAACGTAATGATCAATCTACTATCCAATCTGCATACAAAAGTAGGAATAGTGGAAATTTTGAAATTCCAGGATGCTTTTGTTGACAATTTTTCTCCTTATTTATGATATTTAGTTGTCATTGATTAAAAAATTAATAATAATTAAATTTATTTCAATTTCAAACTTTTGAAAACAGGAATACAAAATCAAATTATCATGAATAGTTTCCCTGAAATTAACCTAATCATATAAGCAAATGCTTGTTTTTCATTAGATATATATATATATATATAATATATATATATATATATACAGTGTGACCCATTTGAAACTGAACCACCCCTGTAGAATACGCATTTTTCAATCAATTGCAAAAAAATAATAATATTAAGCATCAAAACTGTATCCTGACACCAATTTTCATAACTTTAGTTTCATTTCCAAGGCACTCTATGGTTTTTTTTCTTTCTCAAAAACGGCAAAAGTTTATTTTTGTTTTTAAATTTGACTACACCACTGGATTCGTAGTCGTTATTAATGAAAACCATCAAAATTTCATGAAAAAATATTGGTTAACAACGAAGTTACAACAACTTTAATTTTGGAAGCAAAGTATTCGATTATAATTTTTATTTAGATTATAGACATATTTAAAATCTGGCAACACTGCCGATACAAAGTAGAACACCAGTGAATTTGTACCAGCGAAAATCCGAAGTCAATAGCTTATTCCGTTCTACAGTTATAACTCCTGAAAGTATGGTAATGTGAGCGATTTGTGGTGGAAGCGATTTTGTAATAAAAATCTGACTACGCCACTGGATTTGTAAATTATATTCCCTTAAAAATCATTTATTCAATTGTAGGTTATAAATGTATTCTAAAATTCATTTTCAAGTTATGCAGTAGTACATTCTTCCAAAGCCGATAAAAACGAAATGAACAGAAACAAGTTTTAAAGTATCAAAATTATTTATTCAATAATAAAACAGAAAGCAGGACAAAAATGGCCACCTTGATCGCCTGATCTAACAATACTATGGGGTATTCTTACACAAAATGTATGGGGTATTCTGACACAAAAAGTATGGGGTATTCTGACACAAAAAGTATACAAAACGAGACCAAGGAATCGAGCTGAACTCATGCAAAGAATACGACAAGCTTGTGCCGAAATTACACCTCAACAAATAAAAAATAGTGTAAAAAATATTCGGAAGAGATATGATAAATGTATCGAACTAAATTTAAATATTTAGTTTTACATTAATGTTTATTTTAGTTTTGGTTTTTGCTCAATGGCGTTTTATTGTTGAATAAATACTTTAAAACTTGTTTCTGTTCATTTCGTTTTTATGGGCTATGGAAGAATGTACTACTGCATAACTTGAAAGTGAATTTTTTATTTTCTAATATTTTCGAATACACTTATAACCTACACTTGAATAAATTATTTTAAGGGAATATAATTTGCAAATCCAGTGGCGTAGTCAGATTTTTATTACAAAATCGCTTCCACCACAAATCGCTCACATTACCATACTTGTAGAACGGAATGAGCTATTGGCTTCGGATTTTCACTGTACAAGTTCACTGGTGTTCTACTTTGTATCGGCAGTGTTGCCAGATATTAAATATGTCTATAATCTAAATAAAAATTATAATCAAATACTTTGTTTCCAAAATCAAAGTTGTTGTAACTTCGTTGTTAACCAATATTTCTTCAGGAAATTTTGATGGTTTTCATTTATAACGACTACGAATCCAGTGGTGTAGTCAAATTTGAAAACAAAAATTGCCTAATAAGCTTTTGCCGTTTTTGACAAAGAAAAAACCATAGAGTGTCTTGGAAATGGAACTAAAGTTATGAAAATTTGTGTCAAGATAGTTTTTGATGCTTAATATTAAAAAAAAAATTGAGATTGATTGAAAAATGCGTATTCTACAGGGGTGGTTTCCTTTTAAATGGGTCACACTATATATATATAATATAATTTATTTGTTTGGTTTTTCTTGGGATTTAGATTCCATCTGGGACAGGTTTCAATTAAAAAATTTTCTTCTCTACATTTACATTTAATTTGCAAAACGTTTCGCTCCTGGCCTGGAGCTTTATCAATTGGAAAGGAGCGAAACGTTTTGCAAATTAAATGTAAATGTAGAGAAGAAAAATTTTTAATTGAAACCTGTCCCAGATGGAATCTAAATCCCTAGAAAAAACAAACAAATAAATTATAATCAAGATTCAAGAACAATTTCCGATATATATATATATATATATATACATGTGAATTGCATCAGATTATTGATAGTGACATCTATAATCTGTGCGGTGAAGCTTGGACCTAATATCGTGGAATTTTAAAATCACGAGATTTCGTGCACTTTAACAGGTCACTAACAAATTGTTAGAAAGACCTACCCACGACATCAATAGTCGTACTTCTCATGCGTTTAACGCAAACATCGATATCGAGTAGAGAAATCGTGAATCAAAGAACACATTCGTTACAGCCTGTTCATGTTTCATACAGGCGCTATGGTCTTTCAAATTCGCATCAGATTTTCGTTGGTTCTAGTTAGGCCAAATACAAACATGAATTGCATCAGATTATTGATAGTGACATCTATATCAGGGTGAAGCTTGGACCTAATATCGTGGAATTTTAAAATCACGAGATTTCGTGCACTTTAACAGGTCACTAACAAATTGTTAGAAAGACCTACCCACGAGAAATCTGATGCGAATTTGAGAGAGACCATAAGTCGTCACTGATGATTGGGAAACCATGGAAACAGGCTGTAGACGGATGGTGTGTCTTTTTGGATTCAGTAACAGATTTCTCTCACTCGATATCGATGTTTGCGTAAACGCATGAGAAGTACGACTATTGATGTCGTGGTAGGTCTTTCTAACAATTTGTTGGTGACCTGTTAAGTCACAATCTGCGATTTCAAAAATTCCACGATATTAGTCAAGCTTTCACCGCACAGATTATAGTGTCACTATCAATATCTGAGATCACATGTTTAATTTGCATATGAACAACGAGAAATTGATGCAATTGAAGAACCATAAGTCCCGATGATCTGAAACCATGAAACAGGCTAGAATGTAATTCAGAATTTTGATTAAATAATATTTTATATATATATATATATATATATATATATATATATATATATATATACATATATATAACACCTCACACCTGGAATAATGTGTACATCACACGTAAAACTGCAGTTGTCCAATATTTTTTTATTTTTCAATGAAAACGCATTCTTGTCAAATATGTTATTGTTTACTGAATTTTATAGATTCTTACGATTGCAAAAAAATGTAGTGTAATACAAGAAAGGAGGAAATATCTGCTGTATCGTGATGATATATCATTTTTAGCTTAGTGTTACACCATTGCTACACTTCGCTGCAAACGAAAGAAAGCTTTTTATGGTGACATAATTAAAATTGTCGTTTTGTTGACACATTTACCTACTTATCCAAAAACCAATAAAAATTAAGTAATGACCTTGCTGCCCTATTCTGATTGCTACAGCAACCTTAAATTTTACAATGAAAAATGTGTTATTGAGGTACCAAAACATGTATATGATGAAACATATATGTACTTGTGCTTCATCTTGAAGAAGAGAAAAAAATCGACTCAAAATGATCGTTTTTAATCAACTGTTTAGGTAAGTCCACCAGACACTTTGCATATTATGTAACTTTCAACCTCAACAAACAAAATTTTTATAGCCAAAACAAAGAAAACCCTGAACAATGTATTTAAATTTAAGAAACCTCATTTTCCATACACGAACCAAAATGTATCTTTTCAAAATTTATTGATTTTTTTCCCACATATGTTGTTGAATAAAATTTCAGATGGAAATGGAAAAAATGTATAATTTTCACTA
This sequence comes from Gonioctena quinquepunctata, assembly GCA_018342105.1. Lineage (NCBI taxonomy): Eukaryota > Metazoa > Arthropoda > Insecta > Coleoptera > Chrysomelidae > Gonioctena > Gonioctena quinquepunctata. The sequence continues at coordinate 373,475 of JAFIRS010000706.1, read as the reverse complement.
AATTTTTTTATGAATAGTCAACCTATTGCATGGTATTTTCTTTCATATGTTCCACCCTAAGCAATGAATCCATAGGGCATGATAGAATGGAAAAGAGAATAATGAAACAACAAAAAAAAATCTTTCTGAAACTTTTTCAATACTTATATCAGTCACAATGTGATTTTTTATGCATTTGATAAAATACATTTTGATTTTTTTCAAGTTGGATTGGTATTTTGAATGACATGTGAAGGTCATGAATTTTGATTTAAGGGCTATTTAATGTCAGAAGATCTTGATCTAATTTTGTTTTAATTGAAATATTTTTTTCAACGTTTGATACAGTTACTGTCCAACCATTTCCTTCAATACTACATATATCAATTTATAACTGATCTTAGTAAATCATTAGGAAAAGTGAAGTCTCAAAACTGTTCCTTGAGGTACACCACATTTTATATTTCAAAGTGATAACCTGAACTCAATTTGAGAGATAACTTTCGAATAGTTTCGAGACAAATACCTCTTATTCCATGATTGAAAAAAAAAAATAAGGAGCAATGAGTGTGATATTTATCGAATGCTTTGTCCTGATCAAGAAATATTCTTATTTATATCGAGACATTTATAAACAATTTTTGTGACATTAAAAATAGCTCTCAGTAAACATTCCTTCTTTGAAACCAAATTGTGAGAGTGACAAAATATTTTCATCTTCTAAAAATTTCACAATTTTTTTCCATGCGTTTTTGGAAAACTGCGAATAAAGTTTGTGAGTGATATTAGTCTGTATAGACCAGGGTCGATAATTTTTGAAACAAAAAAAAAATAATAGGATGAAACCCATTGGAAAAGGAAGAGAATATAACGAACATGAAAGGAAAAATAATTTACGGGCGATCTGAGGTCGGGAAGTGGAAGGGGTGAGTTTTTAAGGGTAAAAAACGGTTTATCTCGATTTCCGGCAACACTACAAGTCCTATGGGAAAAAGTTAAATAGCAAAGTTGTAGGTAATAAAAAGATCTACAACTTTTGTATTTACACTTTTTTCATATAACCTCAAAATGTATGTGAAAAATTCAAATAACCAAGTTTTTTTTTATTTTTATCTTTTACAAAACATTTTTTTTTCACGAAATTTGGTAAAAACTTACCTTTTTATGTCCCAAACACACTGTAATTTTTTTGATTTAAAATATTCATTTTTTACCTTATTTTGACTTAATATCGAAAAAGCACCCTAATTTTCAATCGAAAATTCTCCCGTCAAAATATCAGCTTTTTTGAAAAAGTTTGTGAGCTTTTTGTTCGTTGAAATCTCTACTTTCTGATGGTGTAAAAAAATATACATTACTATGGTAAATGTTCTCAGAAAATGCAAAGAAATAACAGGTAGCAAGGCCCAGACCCTCCTAGCCCCTTCCCCACTTCTCTATGAAATACCTTTTGATAAGGCAACATTTTCCGTAGGTCAGTCAGGTATATAAGTTATCTTAAAATAGCAATAAATAGGCATCTACGCATATAATTTAAAGAAGATTCTACAACTTTATCAAAATATTGTAGATGTCTTATTAAATTTTCGGATTCGAGTTTTTTTCGTTTCTTGGCATTTTCGGAGAACATTTACCATAGTAATGTATATTTTTTTTACGCCATCAGAAAGTAGAGATTTCAATGAACAAAAAGCCCACAGACTTTATTAAAAAAGGGTATATTTTGACGTGAGAATTTTCGATTAAAAATTAGTGTGCTTTTTCGATATTAAGTCAAAATAAGGTGAAAAAATAAATATTTTAAATAAAAAAAATTACAGTGTGTTGGGACATAAAAAGGTAAGTTTTCACCAAATTTCGTAAATTTTTTTTTTTTTGTAAAAGATAAAAATAAAAAAAAAATTGGTTATTTGAATTTTTCACATACATTTTTATGTGAAAAAAGTGTCGATACAAAAGTTGTAGATCTTTTTATTACCTACAAGTTTGCCATTTAACTTTTTTCCATAGGACTTGTAGTTTTGCCGGAAATCGCGATAAACCGTTTTTTACCCTTTAAAACTCACCCCCTTCCACTTCCCGACCTCAGATCGCCCGTAAATTATTTTTCCTTTCCTTTCCTTTCCTTTGTTATATTCTCTTCCTTTTCCAATGGGTTTCATCCTACTATTATTTTTTTTCCCTTTTTATCATTTTCAAAGGCTTCAGCCCTGGTCTACTAGTTGTCTATTGATTTTTTATCTCCATATCTATGTTTTATATTAAATTTTTTGAGAGTTATTAGAATTGTTCCTGTTGTCAAACATGAGTTAAAAATATGAGACACAGGTTTCAAAATGAAGATTTTAAAACTTTTCAATAAATAGTTGTTTTGAATATTTTATTCATCAAATTCAAATCCCAATAAGAGTTGTTGCTTTTTAAAAAATATACGATGTAAAAATATTTTGTATAACAGATTTACTGAGTTATTTATTGTAAAATCTATTCAATTTGAAACAAATTCAAAAAAACATTAAAAAATTTATAATGGCTATTTTCAAACAGCCAAAATAAATATTAATTTCCAAATATTCTGTATAATGATTTCGAAATGCCAACAAATAGGGGACAATAACATGTTCAATTTCTTTTCCTGGAATTTTTGCATAAAAAAACCAATGAGCTTATCAAAATGTTTGAAAAACAATGTTTATAATAATTCAGCTTGTACCACTTCATATAAGAAAATTACTGATATTTTGGGCATATATTCAATTTAATTCATGTGTTTTCCGCACTTGCCTCGCACACAACGAAAATCCTTACCTTGGGGCGTTTTGTATTGGAATTGCAGTTATTTCCAGGTTTTGTTCTTTTGGCAACAGGTGCCAAGTGCGTGGCGGGAGATTGAGAATAAATTGGCATATCGACATCAGTTTCTATCAACTGATTATATATTTCGTTTTCATCCTCGTTATCACAATCGGCTTTGTTATCTTTTGGTGAAGGAGATTCTTCCCCCTAGAATTAAAAATCTAAATTATTAATGGAAGATTATGTTTATCAATCAGATTATCAGAATGTATGTCCCTAGAAATGTACAAAGTATATTTAGGACTCTGCAGAATTTTCCATCAGTTTGATGTTTGTCGAGATATTAGGTGGGAAAACACTTTTTTGATTAGATTTTTGACCCAGCCTACACCTACTGTATAGGTTAGTAGATGAACGAAAATAGGCATTTTTTCTAGCATAAAACAATAGTACCTGGGCGACCAAGCTCTGCTCGGTGTTTTTCGGAGATACTCATTTAGATAAACTTGAAATATTCGGATAATGTTATAACGCCATCTCATATAGGTGTCTTTCCTGAAAAAACACAATTTTACACATAAAAACATTTTTTTATAACCTGTTAGGTTAGGTATTTCAGGCGTAGTAGTTGAATCTGGTGGATTCGCCCCTTCTAACTTAACCTACCATAAAAATTTTTTTTTGTGGGAAATCGCGTTTTTTCAGGAAAGACACGAAACTTAAAAAGCAAAACTCTATCTAAATACAAAATTTCATCCAAATCCTTAGAGCCGTTTCCGAGATAGCCAAAATATATATACAAGAATTGCTCCTTTAAAGATAGTGACAAACACCCCATGTGTTTGTACAAAAATTAAGTTATTTCTCCAATATTTGGTTAAAAAGTTAATCATTGGGGACCCCTATAAGAAGATAGTCATCCCCAAATTTTTCTAAGGGAATTGGAAAAATAATTCAGTTGTAATTTATTTTTGGCTCATTAGTGAGATTCCTTTGGACAAAATACTGTATTCAAGACAATAAATACATTCACTAGAAAAATAAGGAATTGAGAAGTGAACAACAAGATAAGAGAATAAATACAGTCTTGGATTTGGTCAACAGTAATTAAACTTAATCAATGTTAGTGGCATCCTATTACTGAAACACTGAAATATTTACATTTATCTTACAAACTTATCAGTGAAATTTCGAGAGGAACTGATAACTTTAGAAGTAAACAAAACCATACTGATAGATCAATGATAATTTGGTTCATCGGAACATTTAGCTTTGAAAATGTGTAATAAATATACCTAACATGTTTTCATCAAACTGCCATTTTAGATTTCATTCCAATATGTTTTTAATAATGTTTCAAGTTGTATTGGTGGTACATAATACTTATTATCATTGAATTGAAATTTGGAAATCATCTCATACGAAAGCATTTAGTAAATGGATAAAAAGTCATGACAATATATAAAAAGGATATTTCCAACTACTTGCAGGGCCGGCCTGTCCATATAGGCAAACTAGGCACCATTCCATCAAGCGATGTAAAAGCAAGCTACCGTATGACAGTTTCTTTGTACAATGGCCAAAACATAAATGTGCGCCCCGTGACCGTCATAGGGTCACATGGTACATCATCAGCCTTCTGCATGTGCCTTGAATGTAACCTGATCAAGATCAACTGCCCCCTCTCCTGTTGCCAACCGCCCGCCTCACCCTTGGGGCCACAACATGAACCATCAGTTGTCTTGAGTTGAGTTTACTGTTTACAACAAACAAACTAGTTTGTTTTCGTGTTCTGCATTTTTTACAATTAAAAATCATAAAAACGTACCTGCATAGTATAATGTGCAGGTCTTGCTATGATTTCTATCGAAAGCGAAGTAGCAAGCCAGATCCACCCGAAAGACCGTGAAATAATTTGGAAAAAATAAAGCATGAAGAGCCCCATTAGGGTTTTAAGCCTTATTGCAAAATTTCTGGTAAAAATAATTCTTCTAGGAGTAATTCTTCACCTGTTGATATATTGTTTTTCATGGTTTTTCATTTAAAACACTACTGTCCTGTGTATCTGTGTTTTTTGTTAAAACTCCATTCAAAATGTCATCACAGCAATTAAAAAGGTATTTAACCTGTAAAAACCTAAATGGCTTTTTGACTAATTCTCAATAATATGATGAGAGATTGAACCTACGTTTTATGTCATGTTTAGCTTTTGAGGGTCAACAATATTTCTCGCTTAGGGCTGTCAAATACCTAGGGTCAGCCCTATTTGAATACAAAAATGTGTTTGCTGAGCAGAGCTTTTGGTGGCTCAAGTGCAGAGGCTACTTACCGAGTCATCTCCTGTCAGTCCTTTAACTTGTAATAGCTCAGCAGTCCTGAGGAACTGAGTCAAATTTTCTCGCAAAACGCTAACTTCTCCCATGTACATGAATTCCAGTATATCTTTCATGTTTTCATGGCCCACATCTTTCAAAATCACGATGGGATGTTTACAGGGATTAACCTTGAACATCTGCTTGAAATACGGACTACAAATAGAAAGGACTATTTTATGAGCCTGCAAGAAATGTCCATCAACAGCCAGGGTAACATCGACCATTTCAGCAGCTTCAAGAAGTTCGTGAAATCCAGAAGTCAAGTTGGAATGGAAATTATTCCAGCGCAGAGAAAATTGTTCGGTTGTCATTTTGCTGAAAAATTTCAAGGAGTTGATTTTATTCCAGGAATTTAAGACGCCATAGCTGAAAATAACCTATAAATAAATAAGCTTACTCACCCTTTTGTAGACTGATTTGTTATGAATAATGTACAGGATTTGACTAATTTATTTACTTGAGCAATGACAAATCACTTTCATGAATTACATAACGAAAAAAGAATTATACTATAAACATAACTTATCGGCAAGAAAACACGAGAGCAACCCTAATTAACCATTTCCGGACCAATCCGGGCATCCGGGATTCGTGATGTTGATTGCTGAAACTTTGGTCTTCGAGTACTTTCGACACTCTTCGGTTCATTGAAGAATATTCTAAGAACGAAAAATAATCATATGGAAGATTATTTGGTAATTTTGACAGAGCATGAGAGCATAGGACATGTAAATATTTGTTACAAACAATGAACCATTTACGCGCCGGAAATGAGAAATGAGTGACATCTATTGAAAAATATCTTAATTATTAATTTTCCTCATAAGCTGTGGTTTGTTTTTCGTTACTCAAATCCACAGTCTGGAAATAACCACTGGAAATGGAAATTTAATGGCTAATCATAACATTGGCTCAAATAATTAAATTTGACGTTTCCTGACTTCGCATCCCCCATAGCACAGATTTTATAAACGCAGATCGGAGACTCCATCCATTTTCTGTGATGTTTGGATTTCCACTACATTGACCTCGGACTTTTAAACCGGTAGTTGCACAGTTGCCACCTCTAAATTTGTTCTCCAAACACAGGTTTGCTTTGTCACGAGTTGAGTAGATTCAAATAAAAAATGGTTTACCAATACACTTCTGGAGGAGGCCTTTCTTCAGAAAATTCATCGATAAGAAATGCAGACCATTTTTTGTAATTGTAACTATGTAATGGAAATGGTTTGAGATCTGGAATTTCCATAAATTTATTGAAATTAATAAAATCGATGGAGATTCCGCAACTTTTCATTGAAACATAGAACTGAAAATATTCAAAAAAAGTATGTCAAAATACTTGAAAAAGTATGTCAAACATAATTATACAATGTAAGTTAGAAAAAACGATAACAATATTTCCATCATGTATTCCGCAAATACAATGTTTATCGCAACAGAATTGTTAAAAAGGGAAACATTCCCAATTGAGAATGTTTCCCTTTTCAACATGAATACCCCACAAGAGGGTATCTTGACGACGGAAGATAGTGACTAAAGTTTATCTTTCAGTCGCAGATGATTCCACATCTGATTTTATGAACATCCTGTTCATATTTTCAACAAATCAAAATTGTTAACATAAGTAAACTATTAATGCGTTTCCAATTCTGAAATGTTCAAGTGAAAATTATTCATATAGTATGGAAAAAGAGTGACTATATACGTATATCTAGGTGATAAGGACACATTTTCACACCATCTTGTTTGTTTTAGATGAAATAAAAAAAAACTGATTTCGTTATTTTATTTTGAATTTTCAAATATTGTGTAACATTTTTTAAAATTATTCAGAACAATAATTCACGAGGACCACTAAGCTGTTCAGATTTTTTTTGCAAGCAAATTAGAGATACTTTGTTTCCTTCAAAGTGAGTTTTCGCGAATGATAGTCTTAAAATGTAAATACACCACTTCACTAGAATCTTGAAATGAATAACACCACACAAAAAACTGGATAGTGATACCAAATGGAAATATTTTAAGAAAAACTCCAAACACAAGCCATAACCTCTGAGAAAACAGACAATGTACGTATGTCTGGTTGGAATTTTCGTCACTATGGCGCTGGCATCTAATTTTTAATTCCTAATAAGCAGGTGTAAAAAATATTTTCTCTCTGTCTCTCTTTGTTTCTTGGACCTCGGTCTCTTCAAGGCGTACTTGCCTAGCTCCCACACTACCGCAATTAGAGGGTGCAGTCGTCTGGGTACGTGTAGGCTGTGTTACTAACTCCATACGTCACTTTAGGAGCAGCACTGTTAATTGGAACAACAGTGAATCGTGGGTGACTCTCTTCGGCTAAACTACGAAATTTATAATATTGAACTTTTCAATAATTTCTTGTTAATTATCAATGATAAAAATTTACAATGAAAAAAATATAAATTATATAATGTAAATAAGTAAAATGCTTTTTTCAAAGCTGTGATTTGGTGTCCTCTTGATCGTAGGAGAGAACGTATGCTTCTCCACTCACAATAGATTTTGGTGGTAGCGGTGATACTCTCGAGTCATTGTACTCGTGCCATGTGCCTGCATAAGGGTGCCTACAGTAAGCCGTGTAGTGTCCTCTAAAAGTTGTTCCGCTATGGTTGGATACAGCATACAAGTTGTAGCGACACGGAGCTGCGTTATCTACTGCATAATTATTCATATCTAATCCATCGAGAGGAAAGTCAATGAAGACATTTAGTTTTCCTCTGAATCTCTCCATCTGCGAAAATCTTCTCAAGTGAATTACTAAAATTTTGGGGAATTTAAGTATAGATAATGACTTCGTGCATTTTCTCCTTTCCTTGCATTTAGAACAAGTGGGTTTTTCGTCATTATCCAAAATTTCTTCCCTAGTAAACAAGTCTAAACATTGCGACAGTCTGAGTTTGCCAGTACTCTTTGGAATAGGGAGTGAAAGGTCCCAGAATGGGTCAAAAGTGACAGAACAATGGCCACAGAAAGTACATTTCAACCAGGGTTATTATATATATAATACTGACAGGGTTACGGCGAAACCTCCGTTTTGATGACGTCTGATGTGTGCCAGAATCGCCAACTTTATAGAACTTAGTTTCAAATTTCGAAGGGTAATAAGGATGAACATTCAAGATGAACAAGGATGAATACAATAAAAACCTAAATAATTAGTATATGTTGGCAGCAGTGGCACACTTTCCTCACCTTACTGGTCACCCGAACTCTCCTAAAGCTGTTTTATGCCGTAACCCTGTCAGTATACATATATAGTAACCCTGATTTCAACGATGATTTCAGTTGACCAACAAAGTTATCGACAATTTTCGAGTTGTCCATTCTAAGATATCTTGACCAAGACTCTTTCGCCTTTTCATTATCGCTCAAATTTTCATCGATTTCTATGAACATAGGCTTAGGCCTTTCTCCTACTCTATTTACATCTTCATGAAGACCTTCCAATAAATATCTGAAAAATTCCTTGGCATCCCGTTGAGCGTTACCCATAAAACGAGGTGCAAATCTTCGTATCTGGCTTTTCAAAGAAACAGTGTTAACCACCACATCAGACGAATCTTCTGACCAAAGTTCTTTTACCACTTCTTCAAATGCTTGTGTTGATATCCTTCAAATGTTCGTCTTTTCTCAGATACTCGAGCAACCATCTGATATTCGATAAACATTGTATTGCGCTATTCATAAAGCAGGTATTGCCAATGTTTTTCAAACCATCAAGACCAAGAGTTTTGGAGCTGCCAAGCACAAGTGGTTTGATTGAAATTAAAAATCTCTGCCCTGCCGAGGATCGATCCCGGGACCTTCGGTTCCGAAATCGAACGCTCTAATCTAATCTGTTACAGATGAAAAAAAAATCTTACAATAATCTCAGATATTCAACATTCAACTTTAAATAATAGAGACCGTGTTATATCGATCCAGTCCTAGACGTGCTAATGCGGTTGGGAAAGTTTAATGCGACGTTGTGTTCAGTGACCAGAGATCTTGTATGGGTGAAAATGGCAATGTTTCAGGATTATGTTCCTGTAAAACGCGTGAAAAGATAGGCGCTATCTTAGAATGAGAAGATAACCGTGTCAATAAATATACACCGAAATTCTTCTAACAGTATTGACATTACAGGGAAAGACTTTAATCTCTTCCCTACAGCATGAAAATAACTCCAACTATCCCAGATAGCACAAAGACATCTTGAAGATGTCTTTTTTAGACGTTCACGACGTCTCAAAGACGTCCATGTAGGCCTTAGAGACGTCTGAAAGCCGTTTTTTTTTCAGGCCGGATGTTAAAAATCACGACGCCTTTAGGACATCTCCATAAGGTCCATTTTTGGTCTTATACAGACTTACAAAAGACATGAAAAAGACGTCATTTGTAGCTGGGTTTCCTATATACACAGTACTTATCTATGGGAATTGGTTGAAGTGTGTCTTTAAATAAAAATGTACTTTTAGTTCTCATTTGTATATTTACTCCTAGAAAGTCCCACTTGAATTACATGTCAAAAAATAGAAAAATAAACCAAGCACTAGTAATATGGAATCCAGAGAAATATAACAAACATCTGCCAAAGTATTAAAGTATTTAACATTTCAGTTTTATTTATTTATAGCACTATTTTTTCTATCACTGGCTCGCTTAAGCCACATTTGTATAGCTCTTTCAGAGGCTGTTCTGCTGTGGGATATGTCAGTTTTTTCTGCAGCATCTAAAAATATCATTATCAATTTAATAAGGCAATGTTGGATATGTTTATATTGTTGACAGGCCTGGCGGTTTCAAATTCAGAACCATGTTGAACAATTGAATATGAATGAACCTTTTGATCAGTTTGTAAAGAAGGCAAATCTAGACTCGAATCAAGGCAGATTCTTTTAGCACGCATATAATATTTACGAATACCTTTGGATCTTTCCATATTTCATGTGAACATATTGAGTCATTATCAAGTGAATCTACCACGGAAGAAGAAATATAGATTCGACGACTTACCGTGTATTTGTCCAGAGTCCAGAATGCTCATCCTTTGGTTTGAGAGTTGGATCTTGCGGAAAACTATGGAAAAAGGTTAGCTGCGGTAACCTTAAATTGCGAAATATATGCGTTCAGCAAATAGTCGAAAGCTGATGAAGCAACTAATTCACAAATTGAAATTATTCATCAATTCGACTAACAACTAGTTATACACATAAAACTTGGTGAAACAAAGCCAACACCATCCAAAACTTCAGCTGACGCTAACTAACAAACAAACAATACAGAAGACAGAAGTCACTCACAGCTCAGCTCACAGCACAGCACACTTGCACAGAACAGCAACAGAAAGGTCGTTGAGAAGTAACCATATGTGAAATATATGGAAATAACAGATATCCACGAAATAACAGATCACGGTGTCATCACCTTAGATTATATATAGTTAGATACGGCATCCTGATCCTGTACCTGTACAGTTTGTTTGGTATGCGAAAGGCTACTCAAACTATAGCGCCACCATCGCAAAAACATCAACGTCGAATTTTCAGACCAATTATACCATTGCGAATCTTAAATAGTGTGTTATGATTGGCTCGAAAATTTGACTTGACATTTCAAGACCGCATATAGTTATTCTAATCCCAATTGGAACGGAAATAAAAATAAGAACACTACGAGGAGTGTTCATATGCACTGCCCGGCAAATGAGGAATTTATATACTACCAGTGTTTTTGCTTTCAAAGCGTTCCTGGTACAATCATAAAAAAGTTCAGTCGTGTGGAAGAGAATTCCCTCTCGAAACTTTTTATGTCGGTCCAATTGGGATTAGAAATACTATACCTGTCTGAAAGTACCCTGGAAGTTTGAGTTCTTTTGTTGTATGGAAAGTGTGGTACCGAGCTACACTGAAAAGAGATATATCTCTCTCTAAAATGTTGGACAAATAAATCTTGTACCTATATGATCTTAAGTCATCACCGACGTCACATAAGTTCTCAGACGTCACACAGTACACAAGCGCATGCGCACTGTCGAGTGCTTTCAGAATTTATTTGTTTCAACTTATATGTTCATGAATGATGAATCCCTGATAACACCCACTGAAATATTCTATAAGATCATTACTACGTACTACCTTTTTTATTTCATATATTGACACAATTACGACGTATTCAGGACGTGAGAATCAGATGTCTTTGAGACGTCTTATTCAGGGACTAAGACGTTCAGACTAAGATAAGATATAAAACGGACGTATTTAAGACGTCTTGTGCTATTTTGGATACTATAGATCTAATGGGATTCACCGCTTAAAACGTACAGCGATGGATTTCTATTTTATTTAACAACATATATCAAATTCATTTATCGCTACGATTAGGTATACAGTAATTATAGTATATACATGACATGTGATATTTACTGCTATAAAAATATTTCACCAACAATAATCATTTACTGCTCCATTCGGAAAAGCTGTGTCGGGTCATGGACGACAAATCGTCGGGCGTCATAACCTCTCTCCTCTTGTTGATGACTCTCTTGAGAATATCTGCAACGCCTGTATTCAGCAAAGCATTGATGCAACTGGTGCTGGATGACTGAACGGTCTTTTTGAGAAGTTCTTTCTGTCTAATCAAGTCTTGGGCTGATACCATGTGAGGGGATGTTTCTCTGGACATTTTCTTCAGGTCCTCTCTCACCATGTCGAGGACGTTTTCTTCTCTAAGTGATGAGTTCTGAAGTTAGAGGAAAATTAATTCTTTACTTTCAATAGAGCAATTTTATTGTTATACGTTATCTAATGAGAGAGTGGAAATGATAGAATGAACAGGACGTGTTTGTCACCATCCCAAATTGTAACACCCTATATGGTGTTATTGTTTTTTGTTTCAGTAGTTTGGTCCCAGGGTGAGTTAGTTTTTTTTTAATGTTAGAAAAAATTATGGAAGAGAATTACAGGTGTCTCTCGAAAATAGATATACCTATCATAAGGACAGACCGTATTATTTAATAATGTTTTTGGGGGCCAAGTCGAATTGTTACAATGTAACTAAGTTAATCATCGGATGTTTATGCTTCCTGAACTTGAGTAAGAGGCCATTTTACGCTTACGTCAGAATATGTCTTTCCATCTCTTTCTATCGGTGCAACCATTGCTTTATGGGGTACGAGGTCTCCTTGTCAGATTAATGTTTATTCTCTTTGGGTCGAAAGTAGGTATTTTCTCCATCGATTTTAAAGTAGAAAACCTTGCATTTCTGCATCGGTGACAATGCAGCAACGGGATTATGAACGTTCGATTCGAGTAAGATTACGTAACCCATGCGAATAAGCATCGAAGAGAAAATCGAAACGGTATTATGAAGTGCAATGTACAATCGAATTACTGTCAGTTGTTATTAGGGGATTCGAAATATTATAATTATAGGTTATGGGGCCTGTTATTGTTATTCATTATGTTTATTGTGTACCCAAAATGGGCAGAATCCTAATTTCCCATTCTGACAGAGGGTTTTGTTTTGATGGGCCTCCCCCAGTACAAAACAGCTCCTTTTTTGCAAGCTTTTATTTAGTTTCACCTGTCCCGATGTTTGTCATCAAATCTTGCAAATTAAATTTGATCCACTTCCAGTTGACCGATTAACGTGAAATTTGGCAGGTGTTCATAGTTCCCGGGAAAATGCATTATGGAATTTTTTTGAGTTAAAAAAAACAAAATAGCTGCTCTAAGATGGCGGACGAGATTTGTGTTTATGGTCCGATTCTATTCCAAATTGGTATGTGGGGGTTTTCGGATACAGAGGTCACACATTTTTTATCCATAAATTCAAGATGGCGGCTCCAATATGGCGACGACTTTTGTGGTAATAGCCCGAATTCAATAAAAATTGGTGTGTGGGGGTTTTTAGGGTCGGAGATCATGATTTTTTTGTCAATATCCACGAATTCAAGATTTTGTGATTATAGCCCGATTCCATTCAAAATTGGGTTGTAGGGGTTTTTGGGGTCGAACATCATGATATTTTTGTCAAAATTCATGAATTTAAGATGGTAGCTCCAAGATGGCGACGTATTTTATTATGGCCCGATTCCATTCAAAATTGGTATGTGGGTTTTTTGAAGTCGGAGATTATCAATTTTTGTCAGAATTCAATAAGATGCCGGATTTCATAAATGACCAAAAAGAATTTAATGAAAATTTAAAAAAATTACAAGCTTTTATACAAATGCACTAAAAAGGATAAAATCCACGATAAAAATGAAGTTAATTTTTGAAAATGTCTAACAGGAAACAACTACTTCCCTGGCTAAAGCCACGCTGGACATTGAACTACATCTGATAGATATTCTGAAAGGACACTAACTTAAAAGAAAAAATCTGAAATTGAAAATTTTCATTCAGAGAGTTATTTGATTCAATATTCCAGTCTTAATTAAGAATGTTGGTGGGTTGCGAAGCTTTTAGTTTTCATTTATTCCTAATATTCTTACTTATATTTTATTTTGTTGATAAACTTTGGGTTGTAACATATTTTTGAATTCAATATATAACTGTTTAAGTTATTTTTGTGTATTATATAAGGGATGATGAAGAAAAAGTATCGGAAAAGCATAAAGTTCAGTTCAGTTTGAAAGAAATAATATGAAAGATGATAGTAATGGGAAAATAATTTGGGAAACATTAAAGTCTAGTTCATTTGTTGACGAGAACGAATTTGCTTCTCAAGGAGACAGAAAAAGTATTGAAGGGACATTTTTATCTAATGAAAATTATTCAAAAGACTGCGAATTTATGAAATAAAATGCTTCAATTCGATTGAAAAACGTCAATATTCATCTAATAAAATTAAAGAATATTGTTCAGGTCGAGCTGAATTATTCAAATTGAAATTTTTTTTATAGAAGGGACTAGTGGCTCAAAAATTATATAGCCTGACGTCCAAGTGTCTTTGGATAAACCGTTAAACTTTATTCAAACTTTCCATAAAGATATATTTTTATATGCTCTTTATAATATGTGTTTGTTATACAGAGAAAACAGGTAATATTAGTGAAAACGAAATACTGTTCTTCCAAATGTTTGCCGGATTTGGAACCAATTTGCCTACTACGCATTGTTTCGCAGTTTTATTGAAATTACAAGCATTTCATGTTATTATATAAGACCTACCTGTCGTGAAAAAAATTCAGTACAAATAGAATTTTCTATATTGGAATTTTCGCAGTCGTGATCGTTTCTAGAAAGGGCGTTCTCCAATATTTCCGTTATTCGTTTGGAACATTTTAGGGCTTCGTGTATTTCGTTGACTGTTAGAGATATGTATTCCGTAGAATTCTTATCCGTAATGTCCTTCTGAGTGCTACTACTGCTCCTGGCATCTGAATAGTTATCCTCCTAAAAACAAAAATTCACAGAGGTTAGCAATCATGTGAATCAAATTGAAATATTTATTGTTATATTCGGATGCTACCATGTGTAACATACGCCACATCGTATTTGCAATGTTAAATAAACGGTACGCAGTTGTGAGTACCTACTTAAGCGCAAAATCATTTGATCATTATATTAATTTCAAATGAAAATGTTTCTTTTTCAACATTGAGTATTACTTTTTGCTTTCTAAAAAAGAAAAATATATAGCTGAAGATTTTTTTTCTGTTTGAGTGCAGCAAAAAAATTCGAGAAATCAAATAAACGCGAAAGTTTGGCCGTACTATCAGGAGACAATTATTAAAAATGTAATTGGTAGTTATTGAAAAACCGCATCAAAGTCACACGGTGGTGCTTCAAAAAATGATCTTCACCAACGCATTAATTTCTTGGAATGATTCCAATGCACTGTAAATCAATTGCACGGCATTGAGACCGTTCAATTCTTCATATTCATTCAAATTGAATCGGAATCCAAAATATATTTGAGGATAGAAGCATTATATCCCATTTTACTATCGAATTATGTCATATTAATTTAAAAAAAACCATTTTTTGTATTCAATATTTTTGTTGAGGAGGCCTTGATCAGGTTAACATCTATACTAATTTACATCAGTAAGTCATAGTAATAGTCATTTCATCGATAAGATCAATAACAAATCCTACAGAAGGAATTAAAATTTTCTGTACGCATTTTTTCAAATGGTACCTACCAAGGGCCTTCTTGCCATTCGATAGAGGATTTAATTACCAATTCAACGATATACATTATATACCACTTTCTTTTTGTTCAAAACTAAAAACGAATAATTATTGAATTTAAACAATATTTTATACGATGCCTACAAATTCCAATGAGTTATCCGTTTAGGTTTGAAGAAATGAAAGGTAGCCTTGGAATCATAGAAAACAGTAGGTGATTAATGTCATGTCACAAGCGAAATACCAATTTTACTTGTCATCTCGTTTCGTTTGTAAAGAGTTTTTTCGAAATGGAAAATAATAATCGTTATTCTCGAAACGAACAAATCGATATGATATTGATATACGGAGAATGCCAGAAGAACGCTGTCAATGCTAGTATGCTATACGCTGTTCGTTATCCGTTAAGACGGCACCCATCGAGGACCTATTTCAGGAAATTGGAAATGATCCTAAGGAAAGAACCAGCTGATCAAAACCACATCCACTTCATCGTCAGTGAAGAAGCGGAAACTAATGTTCTAGCATATGTTCATTTTTCTCTATCTGCCTCAGTTCGAGAACCGGAAATTGAATGTGGGATCACCAGTGAAAGTGCCAGAAAAGTATTGAAAAAACATAAATATCGCTCGTATAAATACAGTTTGCATCAGCATTCATATGAAAATGACCCAGAACGGAGACTCACTTATTGTAATTGGCTTTTGCGTCATCATGATTTGAATAATGGTTTTGTCTCGAAGATACTGTTTACAGATGAGTCTAGGTTTACGAATAATGGTATGTTCAATAGGAATAATACAAGGTATTGGGCTCAAGAAAATCCTAGGTTGCTGAGAGAAGGTAATTTTCAAGAAAGATTTGGATTCAACGTCTGGGTAGGAATCATAGGACAAGAATCATTGGACAATTCTTTTGACGTGCCAAAATATCTAATTCTTAGAAGAAAAATAATATCAACGATTTACCAGAGAACATCAGAGAAAATTTTTTTTAAGCGGGATGGTGCAGGACCACATAATGCTAATATTGGTCGGCAATATCTTAGTGATACCTATGGGCAGAGATGGATTGGAACAAATGGTCCAATCAGATGGCCAGTCAGACCGCCCGATTTAACCCCTGTTAAATAAGTATACTTGAGGAGACCAACTTCTTTGGAGGACTTGATAGATAGAGTTGAGCGCGCATTTCAGGAAATTCCTGCTCACGAACTGATAAATGTGATGAGGTGTACAATAAATAGAACTAGTCTATGTGTTAGGGAAAACGGGCAACACTTCGAACATATCATTGGTCATTAATAAATGAAATGAATTTTCGATGGTTGTGAAACTCTTCTATTGAAAACAGAATATTGGTATTGTGAGTAATAATTTGTACGTAGAATGTTTCACTGTTTCAGTCGTTAGATTTATTCAAACAGTTTGATTATAATAAAGTTATCTTTTCTGTAATGGGTTTATGATCATTACATATTGTCAAGTCGATTATTTTTTTAAATTAATTTTTACCATTCTGAAGTAATGTTTGAAAGAATGAATAGATGTCATGTTACCTACCAATATTTTCGGATTGATTTCATTTTGTTAGATGGCTCCCTACGTTTTGAACAAAAAGAAAGTGGTACATAATGTATATCGTTGAATTGGTAATCAAATTATCTATCGAATGGCAAAATGGCCCTCGGTAGGTACCATTTGAAAAAAACGATTTTTTCGTTAAGAATGCGTACAGAAAATTTCTATTTCTGCTGTAGGATTTGTTATTGATCTTATCGCTGAAATGAGTTACTGAGTTACTGATGTAAATTAGTATAGATTTTAACCTGATCAAGGCCTCCTGGGCTAAAAAAAATAATTGAGATATTATTTTTTTTCAATTGTAAAATAAAAATTTGGCTAAACAGTCGTATGTAATTTAAACCGTAGAATCCGAAAAACATCAAACATACAGGGTGTTCCATTTGAAAAATCAAAGTTGGTGGCTATTCTGCCGAAACGGGAAGTCGGCCATTTTGTTTTCGTATGTCTGTCAATCCGAAATTGTGTCTCATATCTATGTTCAAAATTTCATTCAAATCGGTTGATAAGTGAAGGAGATATTAGGCATGGCCCTAGACCCATTGTCACCCGGTATAATAAAAATAAATCTCGATTCTTTGCAAGCACAAAACGCGAGAACGGCTGGACGATTTGGCATATAAAAAAAAACGTGATAGCCTAAGCATGGTTGATACGGAAGAAAAATCAGGAAAGTTGCCCGGAAATTGGAAAGTTCGGGTATATAAAAAATTTGTCGAAGAAAAACACTAGCGACTCATTTATTACCAAGGAGGAAATACCTCAGTGGTCAGACTGTCGCCTACCAAGCGGAAGGTCAGAGGAACGAATCCTGGTCGGGGTAAAATTTTTTTTCATTTTATAAAAACAACGGCTGGACCGATTTGGCTAATTGTTTTTTTGAATGTTCGTAATAATTAGAATAAGGGAAAAATCGAATTAAACGGTTTTCTTCACATAAAAGATTCAATATAAATTGAACCAGAAACTGGTAGATCTCAGGTGAAAAACAACTACTTTCCTGGCAAATACCACGCAGAACGTTGAATGATATTCACCTGAAAATCCATGCATACCTCCATATAAATGGACATTGAATGCAAATGTTTCTTTCTGATAAGCTCGATTATGTTTAATTTATGTCGTGTTCACCTAACAATCCGCATACCGGTTTCGGTTTTTTGGCCCTCATCATCGGAGTAGTAAGATTCAATGTCCATTTATATGGAGGTATGCATGGATTTTCAGGTGAATATCATTCAACGTTCTGCGTGGTATTTGCCAGGAAAGTAGTTGTTTTTCACCTGAGATCTACCATTTTCTGGTTCAATTTATATTGAATCTTTTATGTGAAGAAAACCGTTTAATTCGATTTTTCTATTTATTCCACTTCACATGGCGTTTATCTTTCAGAATAAGGTTATTGGAAATTTCTTTGTCCTGGAAAAGTTTTCAGGAGTATATAATAAAAATGAATGTATGTTTGTGTTGGTAAGTTCATAACTTGAGAACGGCTGGACCAATTTGGCCAATTTTTTTCGGGAAAATGGGATAACGAACGGAAAAACGGTAAACGGGACAATGAAAAAACGGGAAAAAGGTAAACGGGATGGAAAAACGGGAAAACGGGATAACAGGAAAATAGAATAACGGGAAAATGGGAAAACGTGATAAAAGACGGGAAAAAAAAAAAAACGGGAAAGGGGAAAACGGAATAACTAGAAAATGGGATAACTGGAAAATGCGATAACTGGAAAACGGGAAAATGGAAAGAAAAACGGAAAAGGGAAAAAGGAAAGAGAAGCGGGCAGAGTCGAAGGCAAAAAAGAAATTCTACGCGGACGAGAGTTTTCAGGAAAAAAAATAGGGAAAATAGAAATTTGGACAGGACAACGTCTGTCGGGTCAGCTAGTGACAAATAAATACCGTTTTTCCATCAACGCTCTGGTATGGACTAGACAAATAATGATTTCTATCGCTATTATAGTTTAGCCAAAAGTTGTTCCACTCCCCAACTTTGTTGTCAAAATCATTTGGTCGAACGTCAGAACAACCACTTTCGTAAAATTCGCTTTTCACGGTCTCCATCCAGCTCAAATAGCTAGATCTCGGACTTTGGATGGTCTTTTCTTCTTTGTTCTCGGTGATGGATTTTGTGGCATTGTCGATTTCGGTGGTACTCCGGATAGCAAAGTCCGTTTGGTCAGACGAGAAGGATTCCAAGGAGGAACTGTATCTGCTGCTTCTCGTGAGGGTAAACGTCGGGGAGAATGATCGCTTTGTCTTGTGTTCAGATATTGATTCCAAACTCCGCCTGAAATAAAAGTAAAATATATTGAACGCGAACGCCGTACTTACTTTCTAGATTATTTAAACACGCTTTATTAGCTTCACCTGTATGTATGTATACATAGTGGGCCATTGAAAACGAAACAGCTGCTCTGAAGGTCGGCAGAACCGAATTATATGAAAACGCTCGGACACGTCAACTACATTTTCGAGGGGGACATCGTTCGCGATGAAATTCACCAGAAATACATTCCATCCCTCGGAGCTGCGACCACCACCCCTAAATTTTTAAATGGCAACATATTGCAAGTGATACCTCATTTGAAAGGTATTTTCCTTCTCAATATCAAACAACAAAAATAAATCAATTCTATCGATTCGTTTTCGAGATACAGGAACTTGAAGTTGGGAAATCACTTTTTATTCACTCAATCAATAAAAACAATATCTGATAAAGCAACTGTCGCAATAATTATTATTGTCAATGAACTAAATGTTCAAACTGTCTACCACCCATTTCCATACAATAGTACAAGTTCTGTTCAAAACGAGACCTCACATTTCGTAGCATTCCCGGCGTTATTCGACGGCATTCTTCAATAATTCTCCTTTGTAAATCTTCCAGAAATTCTGGTTCGGTTGCAAATATTTTTTTTCAAGTGACCCCACAGGAAAAAGTCGAGTAGGGTTAAATCTGGAGATCTGGCTGGCCACTCTATAGAGCCTCTTCTTCCAAACCAACTTCCAGGAAACATTCTATCCAAAAACGCTGTGCATAATGTGGATGTGCATAATGTGGAGGTGCCCCGTCTTGTGGAAATATCAAGTGGTCTTCATGGTAACAATCGTCATTTTCAATGATGTCTACTAATTGTGGATAAACAAATTCATTCAATAATTCCAAATAAGTTTCTCCTGTCAGGTTTCCGTCGAGAAATACTGGTCCAATCAAACGGTCCCCAAAAATACCGGCCCAGACATTGAGTTTTTGGGGAGTTTGAGTATGGACTTCGTGGAAAACATGTGGATTGGCATCTGACCAATAACGACAATTATGACGATTCCCAGTCGAATTCAAAAAGAAAGTAGACTCATCAGAGAAGCAGATGTTGAAAAGGAAATTCTCATTAGCTTCTATTCTCGTAGACATAATTTCACAAAATTCCTGTCGCCTATCAAAATCATCTTCATTCAATTGGTACGCCAAATGGGTGTGGAATTTATGATGTTTCAGGATTCGGCGGATACTGGTTCTACTGATATTGGTAACACTAGCAATTTCCTTGTGCTCAATGTTGGGTCTGCATGAACTTGTCCTAAAAGTGCAACTTCAACAGCTTCATTCTCAACGGAAATTCACGTTCTGGGTCTCGTTTCTTGTTGGGTACTGATCCAGTTTGACAAATTTTTGCACTAATTCTAGAACGTATTTTCCAGCAACAAGTTCATCTGGATGCGTTTCATTGAACAAATTAGCTGTACGGTTACCGCCCTCATCATTCTTAAAAAAATTGTTATTATTTCAACTCTTTCCGCAATTGTATACACCATTATTGCGGAAAGATATTCAGCAGCTTTAGTCAAGTAATTCAATCAAAGATCACTTGACACTAATAGACGTCCACAATTGCTATTTGGCGAAAAAAATTATCTCATACATGTGTTTCTTGTACTCGCATTTGAGTCGAATTCGAGAAAACGTCTTTTTATCGATTCTTAAGAACCTTAAAAAATTTTCGATCAAGTAAATGAGGATGAAATAAAAATTTTAAAGGGAATTGCATGTTATTTGTTGATTCCTTGACAATGATAATTATCTTTAAACAGTTGCATTGTTAGATGTTATTTTTATTGATTTTGTGAATAAAAAGTGATTTCCCAACTTCAAGTTCCTATATCGATAGAATTAATTTATTTTTGTTGTTTGATATTAAGAAGTAAAATACCTTTCAAATGAGGTATCACTTGTCATATGTTGCCATTTAAAAATTTAGGGGTGGCGGTCACAGCTCCGAGGGATGAAATGTATTTCGGGTGAATTTAATGGCGAACGATGTCCCCCTCGAAAATGTAGTTGACGTGCCCGAGCGTTTTTATATAATTCGGTTCTGCCGACCTACAGACGTCCGAATTAATTGAAATTTTGCACACATATTAAGAACCGATGACAATACAATAATTTCATAGCTCTGACCTGGTATTATCACCAAGATCGTCAGAAAAATTAATTTACATTTCAAAGGTATGGCGAATGCGCAGATTCACCAAAATGTACATGCATCTTATTCACCATGATTTCGAGAATACTTCCATGTGAATGAATAAAATCGAAGAGTTTTTCTCCCGTAGTCTTTTATGAAGTTTAAAATAAAATTATAGTTTAAAAAACTGAAAAACATGCTTATGTAGCAATAAGGACTAAAACATTGAAAATAATAAGAATAAAGTCACTGACCAAAAAATTTCCTCTTATGTAAAAAAGGCGTGGGGTGCTCTCCACATACTTTTCATAATGATATTGAAATAACTAATATCAAGCACCTCTACCCTTTTTTTTTATATATACAGCCGCCAAAAAGTATGTACCATATGGGAAAAAAGTTTATTATTGGAGTATTGGAAAAAATATTCTGGGGAAAAGTTTGTGCATGTCCGATTACCTAAAAATCGATTTTGACACATGTCACGTGATCGCTAGTATGGCGGCAAATTGAAAATTAAAAGGAAAAGGTAAGATTCAAGATTCAAAAGTATTTGAGTTATTAGAATTCAATTTTATGCACTAAGTTTCAAGATAATTGAATCAATTTTTTTTCTTAAATATTGCTATTTTACTAAACATTTTCATTTCAATGATAATGACAGAACTTTCTCATTTTCTCCTCACCAGAGGGCACTATATTTAAAAAATATGATTTTGTCAGAACCCTTGCTGTTACATCGGTTCGTATCTAACCGTTATATCAGAATTCCACGACCATTGTGATGACACTTCAAAAACATCGTGTTTTCTAGATTATAATCAAGTTTCGATGATTCACTGGAAAAGTATTTAATTTATCGCACTATTAATCTAAAATAGAAATTCTGAATATTTTCATAGTTTTTTCAGCATTGATCGATGGCTAATTATTGGTGTTAGATATAAATATATAACTCAATTCAAAATGATGAGATGTGGTCCTGAAAAGACATTCTGCAGAACAGGTTTTTTTTATTCAATCAAGTAATTCAAATATTCTATAAACGAAACAACAAATTTTCAACTGTTTCTATATAATAATAATTCATAACTCAATATGCCTTCCTTCTTTTTCTATACATACAATCGTTTTATGGTATATCTCTTTTCGAACGTTCAACAAAAAATTTGGAGAAATTTCTGCTGCACAATGACGGATAGTTTCTTCCAAGTGTTCAATATTTCGAAATGGTCTAAATTTTTAACAGTATTTTTAAATACCCCACAAGAAAAAAGTCACATGGGGTCAGGTCAGGTGAACGTGGCGGCCAAGGAATTTCTGAAAACCTACCTATTCCACTTTCCAGGAAAAGTGGTGTCCAGCCAATTCCTTATTGCCAAAGTACTATGGATGGGAGCCCCATCCTGTTGGAAATACATTTTTCGCCTTTCTTCTAACGTGAAATTGTCTAATTCATTGTAGAAATCGTTCCTCAAAAAATCCAAGTACGTTTCAGCATTCAAATTCCGACGAAAGAAAAATGGTCCAATTATTCTGTCATTAAAAATCCCGCACCAACATTCACTTTAAATGAATATTGATCACGGGCTTCTACTGCAAAATGTGGATTCTTATCCGACACCATCTACAATTTTGAGATGAAACAACACCATTTGAAGTAAAAGTGACTCATCACTAAATAAAATAAATTTCGTAAAGTTTTCTTCAATTTGTCCCTGCACCAAAATGAAAAAAACAAGCGTGGATCGTAGCCTCTCTCCTTAAGCGTGTGAATACATTTTGGTTTATACGGCTTGAATTTGTTTTTTTTTAGCAATCTTCGGATATAAGTTGAAGATAAATCCAAATTCCCAGACAATTTACTAATTGATGTTCTTAGAGTTTGAAATACACTCTGTATAACTTCAAACTCTGTTTCCTCAGCAGTAACCCAGTGCACATGTTGTTTTCTGAATAAGTTTTCCACGGACCCAGTATTTTTGAACTTGGAAACAATTCTTCCAACAGTTACATGTGAAATAATTTTATTGGTATGCCTCTCGTTGAAAATCGCTGCGGCTTCTTTATAGCTTTTGTAATTTTCTCCCACAATCAAAACAATTTCGATATTTTCTTGCTGACTCAACTTCGACATAATCAACCAAAAACTTGCTGGTATTATCAACGTCACTATGTATAAATATGGAGTTTTTACTTAGACTTTTGTTGCAAAAAGTTTACGTATTTTCTGTCAAATGAAATCCATGGCTATCTTGTGGAATATGAGTGAAATTTTCCCATATGGTACATACTTTTTGCGGACAGTGTACATATATATATATATATATATACACAACTTCATATATATATATATATATATATATATATATATATATATATATGTGTGTGTATACATATAGTCAAATTTCAGTATTATGTCGATATTTTTCCAAGAAATCGTGTTGTCTTGTTAAGAATTTTTTCATTAGTCAATGGTAAATCTGGAAGATTACAGCGGAATGTGATTATATTGTTTTTTTGTGTTAATCACCAGGGAATTTGAGCATTGTTTTATTTAATCAACTTTCTTTGATTGTATCTAAAAGATGTTGCGATGAAATATCATGCCTTAAACCCTTATTACACTATGCCTTTTTCGTGCCTATTTTTGTGCTTATTTTCATGGCTATTTGTTGGCTGAATTTCCCCAAATAACTGGCACTATTACACCGTGCCTTTTTGATGATTGTTTCAGGCGCTAATTTCAGAGCTGCAAACCTAAGGAAAATTGACATTTACCTTAAATGATTAAGTAATTTAGTATTCCTGGACTATTTGTTTCAACTTTTGCTTTACTTGGCACACGATTTTTTCTTCTTTTCTGTCACACTGAACAAAACGAAAACTATGTGATTAATTTCATCTATTTGTTGGTTAGTGTGTTGGCAAACTTGACATTTCCACAAACGTCCTTGAAATCCCCTCGATTCAGGCGGAAAAAATAGAACCAGTCCTATTTATTTTCACGCCTGAAACAATCAACAAAATAGCCACGCGCGCATGCGTATTTGTTTAAAATATCAGCCACGGGCAGTCAGGCAGACAAATAGGCACGAAAAAGGCATAGTGTAATAAGGGTTAAAGGAAAGTTGTGTCATCCGCGAAAACAGTGATATCCAGTTGGATGGGTCCGAGTACTGAGCCCTGAGGCACTCCCAATTTAATATCACCCATATTTGAGCTACAGCGCACTATTTGACTGCGGTTGTTCAAGTAGGATCTTATCCATTCTACGCTCGTATTTCGAATTCCATAATGCTAAACTACGGATTTGTGAAATGGGCCCGTAATTAGATGGATCACTTTCTTTATTACCTTTATGAATAGGGATAACCACAGATGTTTTCAAAAAGAGTGGGAAAGTTCCAGTTCTAAACGAAATGTTGATGTTTTACCAAGGCTATTAATGCTACATCAGGGAGGTTAAGAATGTTAACTGATATATCATCTATCCCGGAGCAGTTTTTGTTTTTAATATCTCTCAAAACTCTTGGAGTTAGTGGTTGGTGTCAGTAGTTGAAACTCGTTAACGATTGATATTTCTCATGTAATTAAGGGAGTTGAATCTCTTGGAGTTCAGTGAGAATGGTTCAGTTAGTTGAAACTCGTTAACCCAAGTTATATTGCTCATGTAATTCAGAGAAATATTGTGCCTAGTTTGTGTGCAATATATATTGCAGAAGTAAAAATTTACTTCGTCATGCTCTATTGATACAGGCTGAATTGTCTTAATTCGTTCATTATCTTTACTCTTATTATTAGATCCCTCCAATCTATCTCTCTAATAGGTATCTTCTGGTAGTCTAATGATGCTGCGATATAAGTTCCTATATTTGAGGTAATAGCTGAGAAAGAACGGTTCATTGGTGTACTTGCGAATATTATGCAGAGATCTCAAGTTATCTACTGATGTTTTAATTCCACTAGTTATCCATGTATTTTTTCTTGTCTTAATACTTATTTTTTGAAACGGAAAGTTTGTCATAAAATCCCAATTAGTTAGTAGACAGAGATGTTGAAATTTTTCATAGTTTTTGGTGCTATACAATCTTCCATATTTTACTTCATTTTGCAAGTTAACCTTCTGGTCAAAACTCACGCTACTGATTGACTGATGGTCAGAAAGTTCCGAAGGTACAACCGTATTTACGTTATGATTGGTATTTACTCTAAGAGTTTTGTTGGGTAAAAGTGTTGCTCCGATCGACTTTACACACGAGTACTTTCATTCTGAAAATTTTCCAGGAAACCTTGTTTTGTTGAAAAATATTGAAAAATTTGGGGGCAATCCGTTTCTGATTTTGTGGCAAACCAACTGACTCATGCATGAAACCTCAACGAAAGAATTTGTTTGTCAATCACCAAAATTTTTTGATTTTCAATTGAAAAGTTATCAAAGGAAAAATTTTTTTAATTGGAAAAAACCTCAACGAAAGAATTTTCGTCAATCACCAAAATTTATCACGAGAGGAAGAGTCTGGGACCTGTATATAAGGTGAGTCAAAGTTCGTGGTTCCTTTTTTGTCAAAGGGACCATCTAAGACCACTTTCCAAAATAATTTTCATTCGTACAGGGTTGCATCATTGATGCGTGGCTAACCAAAGTTGTTCTTTTTCAAATGATGTTTTCAGTATATTTTCATATATTCCGATCGGCTGTTCCATTGGCTGCTCAACGATTTTTTCAATTTTGAATTTCGTTGCGGCGTTGCCGAGTTATTCAAAAGAAATATATTTTGTAGACTTCCTTTCGAAAAATTACTTATTTCACATTTCGAAATATTTAGTAAAGATAATTGGGGAATCGTTGGTCGATATGATGATGTTCATTGAGAATACCAAGAATTTGGAATAAATTGTACAGGATGTTCGATACAACAACACAAACATTTTCAAATATCGGTATTTTGATTTTTTCAAATAGAACACTCTGTATATTTTCATTTAAATCAACATCCCCGACGTCATGTACCTTAAACAACCTGTTTCCGAGATATTCTGGTTTAATGGAATTGTTCAATATCAAATCAACAATTCTATAGATTTTTTTATCTACATGTTTGTTCATAGGAAATACTGATACTGAATGATGTTTCAATTATTTTTTTCCATCTTCAAAAGCATTCTTGGCAACTCAAGAATAACTAGCATAGCAAAAGAAATTTTCAAATGTAACTATTTTTTCTAGTTTAGTTATCCATGACTACCGCTGAAAAATTACTATCGAATTTGTAAATGGAGGTAACTGTCAAACTCAATCCAGTTGTGTTAAAATTATTGTGGCATTATAATTATCGTTTAGAGGACATGGTTAAAATGGTGTATGCTTTGGGAAAGTGATGGCAATTGCGTACTGGCATCTAGATTATACGAACAAAAGTTTCCTGAGAAGACATCAGACCAGCGAGCATTTCGAGTCCTCAAAACATGAGAAATTTGAGAAACCGAAGAGTATTTACAAAAGTTTGAACTGCTTGCCCTGTAACGAATGATGAAAATACTCTTGATATTGCATGCATATTACCGAAATCCCATGTTACGATATTTTGGAGTAGGAGTTGGGAATATCTCAAAGTAGTGTTTCTCGGATGGTAGAAAATGCAATTACCATCCATATCATATGCAGTTAATGCAGCGAGAACTGACTGAAAGGATTTTCCAAAGCGAATGCGGTTTTGCCAATGGGGTGTAGATAAAATCAACCAAGGACCTGATTTTTTTAGTATGTTCTATTTTCGGACGAACCCACGTTTACAACAATGGCCATGTGAATCGGCATAATATGCACTATTATGCAACTGAAAATCCTCATTTTGTTAGATATGTCAATCACCAACAACGTTGGTCACTGAATATTTGGGGAGGTATCATTGGACGGCGTGCAATTGTGCCCTTTTTTTTTCAACGGTCTTCTCAATGGAAAAAATATCTAAGATTTCTGCGAAGTCAGTTATCAAATTTATCAGATGATATTCCATTGGCAATAAGGCAAAGAATGAGCCTACAACAAGATGGCGCACCTGCACATTACCACACTGATGTGCGGGAATACATTGATAATGAATTCCGTGAAAAATGGATAGGCAGAGGAGGGCCAGGTCAGTGGCCTCCAAGGTCAACGGACCTTACAAAAATTGATTTTTTTCTATGGGGATACATTAAATGGGTTGTCTATCAAACTCCGCCTACAACTCCTGAAAATATGAAAGCAAGAATTCGTACTGCTTTGAGGACATGCTGGCACATGTGGATACTAATTTTCGAAACAGATTGAGAGTGTGTATTGGTGAAAATGGCAGCCACATTGAACATTTGCTGCATTAATTATTGTTATTTTCTGTTAGATTCGCATAAATATGATTTTTTTGCAAAGTTTAATTCCAAATATGATACCAAAGGCGAACATTGTCAATATTTTCTGTGGAAAAATATCCATCTTTTGGATGCAGAATATCTCGGAAACGAGTTGTTTTAGCTACATGACATGGAGAATGAAAAGTGTAGAGTTATTAAAAAGGAGTTGATTCAAATGAAAATATACAGGGTATTCCATTTGAAAAAATCAAAATACCGATGTTTGAAAATGGCTAAGTTTGTGTTGTATCGAACATCCTGTACAATTTATTCCAAATTCTTGGTATTCTCAATGAACATCATCATATCGACCAACGATTTCCCAATTATCTTCACTAAATATTTAGAAATGTGAAATAGGTAATTTTTCGAAAAGAAGTCTACAAAATAGATTTCTTTTGCATAACGCCGCAACGGAATTCAAAATTGAAAAAATCGTTGAGCAGCCAATGGAACAGCCGATCGGAATATATGAAAATATAGCGGGTGTTTCATCTGAAAAAGAACAACTTTGATTAGCCACGCATCAATGATGCACCCTGTATGAATTAAAATTATTTTGAAGGGTGGTCTTAGATGGTCCCTTTGACAAAAAAAATATAAGAAATCGAAATAGTGATACATTAAGGAACAATGAACCACGGGAATCCTGTTGACTCACCCTGTATATATATATATTTTTTTTTTCTTCAATTTCTCGGAATAAAGGTCTGATTCAGTCAATTCATATAATTTCTATTAACGACGTTTCGACTAGGTATTTGTCATCTTCAGGTTGAAACAATTTTTTTTAATTTGAATTCCTGCGTTTGCATCGTACGAACGTTATTGTAGGTGTGTGACTGCGAAGTCGAAGTTATCAAGAATGGTTTGTTTATCTTTCATGCATTTTTACCTTCTTCATAAGTACACCGGATTGTTTATATGAGCCGGACTGGAGTTTTTTTGGCAGCATGTAAAGATCAGTTTTCATTATTATTACTATAAACAAAGTTAAAAAAGGTTGTTGTAAATCTGACTTAAGTTTTTGATATCATTTCTATTGTTAATGCTATTGGGGTCTTTTTTAATATGTTTCATTTCAAGGAATGTTCTTAGCCTTGGATTCCTTTCTTTGGTCAATATTTCAACGTTAGTGTCAAACTTATGTTGATTCTCTTTTTCGTGTTTGGATAAGGCTGTAATGTCGGTTTTTGAGTATTTGTGGGCTTGTACTCGTTTCTGCAAATATTATTTTGTTTGACCTATATAGGTACTTTGACAGTCTTTACACTGTATTCTATATACTATGAGTTTTTTTCGTTTGGTATTTCTGGTTTTAATTTTGAATAAATGGTGTTGTTCGTATTTTTCAGCAGGTGTGAAATAATTATGTTGTGTTTTTCCATTGTTTTATTAATTTTATTTGATAGTTTGTCTATGTATGGTAAAGGTATGTGTGTTGTTGTTTTTTTTCTTTATTATCATTTTTATTCGTTTTTTTAATATCAATATAAACAATCCGCGGTGTACTTATGAAGAGGGTAAAAATGCATGAAAGATAAACAAACCATTCCCGATAACTTCGACTTCGCAGTCACACACCTACAATAACGTTCGGACGATGCGAACGCAGAAATTCAAATAAAATAATTTTGTTTTAACCTGATGATGACAAATACCATGTCGAAACGTCGTCAAGAGAAATTATATGAATTGACTGAATCAGACCTTTATTCCGGGAAATTGAAGAAAAAATATATATGGTCAAGAAACTAAAGAATATATATATATATATATATATATATATATAATCTGTTGAACTTACCTGAATGTACTATCCAAAGACCGCCTGTATCGATTGCCAACATTTTGATCAGGACTTCTAACACTTTCCAATCTCAACAAATTCTCGATATTTTCTTCACATTCAGTAATGCCCTCACTGACCGAAGCACATTTCTCCTTCCTCAGAGAAAGAGAACTCGCCCTTTTCACAGTCCCACTTCTTAGCAAGGTAGGCGCTGGACTTCCGAATAACGTGAAATCAGTCGCATCGTCTCTTTGATGATCTTGGAAGAAAGGCGTTTGGCTTGGGGAACTACTCGATGATTCCGACTGAGAATTGTTGGATTTCTGGCTGCCCTCCTGAGACATGCTTGTCGGTTGTTTGGCACGCTTTTGATTCTATTATTAATGTATTCACAGACACACTATTGAATTTTCAGTTAATTGTTCACGTCGACCTTATTTACAAAACTGTTTTGAGACGTGGATTGTGCCGCGCCAATTTATTGTATTGATAAAAAGATACTAGAGAACAGGTGATGAGGGTGAAAATGTTACGGGTGAGGGAAGTATCCATGCCAACGATTAACTAATTTATTAACGCTTCAGTGGTCATCTTCCAAGTGTGTCTGCTGTGGTGAATAAATTAATCAATATCAATGTGTTATTATTTGTTTTGGAAATACAGGTGGAATATTGGAACCAAGTAGTTCAAAATGAAAGTCGTTATTTTGACTACTTCGGTGCGACAATAACAAAAAACAGTCAAGTGCGAGTATCAATAAGTATTCCGTACCGTGTATTCCTATTTTTTCTTCAAAAAATGTTTCCAATATCAGTTGAATGAGCTGAAAAAACCTAAAGAAACATACCCAGCGAGCACAAAAACATCTCAGAGTACTAGATTTTGAGATATTGAACATCCACTGCGATGTTCTGTTTATACATCCCAGGGATGTCACTAAAAAAAATTGTTCAAAATTTTTTTGATAGCCTTTTCATAGACACAACAGGAACATTCCCAAAAGTTTTGCGCACTTTAAATCGGTGTAAATAAAACATTTTTAGAGATTATAACTTTCTGAAGCCTTTTTTTCATTTGGACATTTGAAGGTGTCACATTCTATATAAAATGGAGTTTTTTATTCAATTTTTATACCAACAGGAATGGATTCCTTTAAGGATCAATCAATCAATTTATTTATCACAAAATATACATATAAATTCAATCACAAGGACCAAAGACAGATGCATGTTTATGACAAGTCACAAATAAATATAAAAACAAAAAAATAAAATACCTACCATTAGATTAAAATACATGATAAAAATTGAGAAATTCATCTTCACAGGAACATACTTTTCGGACAATATAGCATAAAAAGGTAGAAGACGTGAATACACAAGAGACAACAAAGAGAGACAGTCATATATATAAGTATGCTATATTGAATACAAATCAAATCAATTGCATATATCGCGAACATAACACAAATTATACTAAGTACTCATCTATAGTGTAGCAGGCCTTCTGAACTATTTTTTTTTTTAAAATATTTACATTGAGGGAGCTCTTAATATCCATCAAGAAAGTTGTATAATTTACCATAAAAAAAATTTTTTGGTACAGCGTATTCCGGATGATTCTCAGATTGTAGTTGGCCTTTGAAACGTGTATTATGGTTATGCTTCTCAACAGTATTAAAAAACTTGTTTTTATTTTTATAGACGTATGTACAAACTTCCAGTATATATAAGCTTACAACAGTTAGGATTTTGATTTTTTTTAAATAATATATGCAGCTCGTTCTAGTATCGATACTAGCAAGAATTCTAATCGCATATTTCTGAAGTACCAATACTCACATGTGCACAATTTCCCCAAATCAAAACTCATACTTTATATGGGAATGAAAATTTGCATAGTACAAACACAGTAGTGTGTACTCACTACAGTGGTTCTTCATAAATTTCAGACTATAACAGCTACTCTGTAATTTTTTACACAAACAATCAATATGACAATCCCAGTGAAGTTGCCTATCATAGGTAACCCCCAATAGTTTCACTGATTTACTACTTACTATTTCATCATTGGAACTTTCAAAAAGTTTGATTCCATCAGTCCTGCCATTACCAAAAAGAACATTTATTGTTTTACGATGATTTAGTTGTAGGTTATTATTGTTGGACCATTTTACAATATTGGCATATACCGCTTCAGCAGTAGTTTTCAGCTTATTGAGATCCTTGTCAACAACCAAAATATTCGTGTCATCTGCATAGCAGATAACACGAACATTCTGAACCCTTTGAATATAGAGAATGAGATCGTTAACAAAAATGTTGAAAAGTAGAGGGCCTAAGACAGAACCTTGCGGCACACCTTGCTCTACATCCATTTCTTCAGAGAAAATGTTGTTGGCTCTAATCATGTAATCTAAATGGAGATTCTTCTCGAAAAAACGAACTTGACACATTCCGACTAAAACTTTTCCATTAATTTATTCTGTAAGGATGATAGTGATGATGTTGAAAAAGTTTTTTTCCATAACTTCCAAGGCTTTTATATTTTTTAGGGTACTGAAATTAAGATTTCATCTCATGAAACAGATGTGAAATATACTAACCACCAATTTTGAAGATAATTGCAATAATATGATTAGATATTTCTTTATATATATATATATATATATAATATAATATATATATATATATATATATATATATATATATATATACGAGACGTCTTGGGTACGTCCATTTAAGCTCCAGTTTAGGTCTGAACGTCCTGGACCTTTTCAGGACGTACTGAAAACGTAAATTTTTCAACGTACCCAGTACATATGAATTTGACGTGCTGGGTACGTCCATATCTGGACGTTATCGATTTAATTTTGATTGACGAATATATAAAAATATATAAAAATATTTTTCTACAGATATTATTATTTGTTTGATCCGAATTTATTTCGTCATTTGTATAATATTATAATCTATTTCAAGAAACAAATATTATGAGATAAAATCTCTTTACAAGAATACACCAGCGCTATCTAGTAAAAACCTGGCAAACATGTCCATAACAGCTCATAACTTTTTACTGGCCTAATCATCTAGTTCAAAGTATCTCAATGGTTGGCGGCTTCAAAATCGGTTCAGCTTACTGCATACTGTTGTCTCATTGGCTACTGGAATGATAAGTTCTCAATCTATTCTTACATACATTTTATTACGACAAGGAACCTACTGTACATCTCCCTGAGGATGACTTCCTGAAAGTCGAAACGTCGGAAAGGGATCTATAGTGTTTTCAGTCATTTTAACCTATTCCTAACCAACTACAAATTATAACAATACTTTCAGTTCTGGGCACATTCAGATTCCGCTCATTCATACATCCTCAGTAAGCCCATTTTGGGTCCCCAATTATCTAAACTAGACGTTTTGGTTACGTACTCAAAACGTCCAGTTGTATGTATGTATAATCTGTGCCTATGGTCATAACAACGAACTAATAGAATCAACAGGGTCGAATGACAGCTTGCGCCGACTTTCGCCAGGATAAAAAATGAAAATTACTGTATGTCACACCTTTATTTTCGCGCCTGCATAATAGTTAGACGTTGCCATTGAGAGAGAGACCGAGCAATTGTCATGCTTCATTTGTTTTGGCTTCACATTTGCTGTCTTTAGTATCAATATTGGTACTTAATGAGAATGGACCATAAATGCAGTACCAACTGAAATGGGATTATCATGGCGATGTCATAACGAACACAGCACATGATATTCATGAGATCTGTGTTCAGAAAATTTAAAGAGAAAAATATATAAATTTTTTCGAATCGAATTCACCACTTATTGCCGAATTTAGATTTCTACTTACATTTTTATCTTTTCATATACAACCATAATGATAGAACAAAGTAGATTGCATGTACGATACGATCTAAGCGTGTCCTTGGCAATAAGGAGATCATTTTGTTTTTCCTTCAAATTTCCCACTGAAGGGTGTCTATGATTCAACTCCCAAAACAATAATATAGTGATGATTTATAGCGACATCTATGTGAAACCGATGTTCCATATATTTGATAACAAATACATGTACAAAGATTCTAGTTTTTGACATTTAGTTACACACTTCCGTTTCCGTTGTGGTAGCGAACAGACGTGATTGCCGCTGCTGGACACGTGGGTCAATTTATGTGTGTGAAAGTTTGCCATTTATAATAATGTGCATTGCAAAAATAGTAAATGTAAGTGGAGTAAAAAATAATCTGAAGTTCTGTGTTCATAGGACGAAGCTTCGATTATGTGAGAGATTACGTAACAGGAGAGCTGGAGAAGGTCACCAATTGAAAGGAAGGTCCAAAAATACGCTGAGAGGAAGACGAAGAAGAGAGATTGCAGTTTTTGACATTTAGTTTTTAGTTACACACATAACCTCAAATAATTATCTCTAGAGTCTAGAGTTTACTTTCTAGACAGCTGTTTGGCTGTTATCTTCCTATCGAAAGTAATGTTTTTCTCTCGCAACGTTAAAAATAAGCATGCTACTAAATTTTGTGAACATTGTGTACATTTTATCGATTTCTTCGACTCTACTACGACTCTCGGAAAATTCTGCTTTGAGTATATTCGAACTGAAAAAATATAAGAGAATTACAGATGCACAAGGATTATATTCGTCAAAAGATGATGTGGAGATTTTGACCATTGATAATTTCAAAGATGAAATCTACGGAAATGAGAGAGCATTCGTCGTAGAGTTCTACAACAGCTGGTGTGGGTTTTGTCAACGATTCGCCCCCTCTTGGAAAGCCCTAGCAAGCGATGTGAAAGGATGGCGAAGTCTCGTAGGTATAGGTGCTGTGGACTGTTCCAATGACGAGAATAATCCCTTGTGTAGAGAGTTTGAGATTATGGCATACCCAACTATAAAGTATTTCCACGAAGACTATAAAGAGGGGCCAAAAAATTTTGGAGAACAAATACTGCTAGGAAAAGAAGACGGTGAGCATAGGCAAAAGATCATAGAGATTATGCAGAAAGAACAGAATGAAAACAGAGGTAAAATATTCCCCAACTTACTCCCTTTTACCGAAAGTAAGTTGAAATCATTATTCAATGGTGCTTCTGAAAAAGTTAAATATGCTCTTTTGTTCATACAAAACCCCTCGGATTTCATAGGCCAAGAAATCGCTTTAGATTTGAATAAAATTAAAGAAGTTGTGGTGAGGTACACCTTTGACAACAATACAGAATTGATGAGGGTTCTCGAAGCAACTGCTACTTCCATTCCCGCTTTATTCTTCGTGAATAGAGACGGTACATTCCATATTTTAAACTCTTCCCCCACTCGTCAAGCGTTCAGTACAGCTATATATCAAATCTTTAATTCTAAACATATCATGGTCCCTAAAGGCGTTACTGACAAACATACGAATATCGGAAAGTGGATGGATTCCAAAGTACCTGATATGAAGGAATTCATGCAAGAGAGAGAACGAAGCACTGAAGGAAAAAATTAAAAAAATGGGAGACGTCATATTCCAGATGGATTTGGAAACGGCTCTTCGTTACTCTCTCAAACACGAGGTTGGAAACTCCAAACAAATCACCGGAGATAAATTGAAGGCCCTCTTAGCTTTCGTGAACGTATTGGAGAAATACTTCCCTTTTAGTAAGTACGGACAACTGTTTTTGAGAGAATTGAAAGACTTTTTATTACAAAAATCATCCGTTGATGGAGACGATATCAGAAAAATGGTGGAACTTGCCGAAAGAGAAGAACGCCAAATATTTTCGACTCCTCAGAATTGGCTTGCTTGTAAAGGTAGTTCGGATAAGTACAGGGGTTATCCTTGTGGTTTATGGAAAATGTTTCACTATTTAACAGTCAACGCAGCAGACTACACCAGTGGTACCAAAGGTAGCAACCCAAATATCGTATTAGAAGCAATGCACGGTTATATAAAGCACTTTTTTGGGTGTGCGGAGTGTAGTGAGCATTTTCAGAAAATGGCCAAGAGGCGAGAAATATTCAAAGTGTCTTCTTGGGATGAGGCCGTGCTGTGGTTATGGGTGGCACACAATGAAGTGAATAAACGGCTCTCTGGGGACCAAACGGAGGATCCCGAATATCCCAAGTATCAATTTCCTTCTAGCGAAAGATGTCCAAGATGCTACAATAAAGATGAAACCTGGAATATCCCCGAAGTACTTCAATATATCAAACATATGTATAGTAGTATAAATGTACGCTATATTGGTGCCGATACCAGAATTTTGCATCTTGGTCTTGAAGGTGCCTCTTCTTTCAAAGGTGAACCTAGTATATTTCAAACAATCGATGCTTGGATGTGCTTCATTCTTTACCTAGCTTCATTTTTACTTATTATAGTCTTGATTCAGATGTTTTTGCGGAGAGGGTATAGGAAAAAGATATATACACATGACCTGCTCGGTAAAGTGTGAAGTCATAGACAATTCCTGTTAAATTGTTTTTATTGAGATTGTGTTGGATGAGGAACATTTTTGACTTTCAGTTTACCATTTCTGACATCAAAGTTTTTTCGATTGTCAACAATTTTCCTCAAGATAACATAGGAAGGCTAATGAAACAAAAATAATAAGTCATCACAATACTCCATGTTACCGGTTATTTTTGGCCGAGGGCCACCAATTATTGACATGTTTTATGGTTAAAGTAATGTATGATCTTAGAAAGAAATTGTGGAAAATCTGCACTATTTGTTCTTTCTAGATTTGTAAGTAGTCACTGACATATCAGCTGTAGTGTATTCCCCAATTCATAATTTCCCTGATAGGCAAACAATTTAGAAAAGTTACAAACTAAATATTAATCGATTTGTTTGAAAATATGAACGGGGTATTCATAAAATCAGATATGGAATCATCTGCGACTCAGAGATAAACTTAAGTCACTATCTTCCATAGTTTTGTAGGGTATTCGTTGAAAAGGGAAACATTCTCAATTGAATAGAAATATTTTTCTGGGAATTGAAAAATCTCTCTATGCAATATTCAATTAACAACGTTTCCCTTTTCAATATAAATATTTTTCCTATATATCAATAAATAAATCGCTGTAGACAGTAATTTACCATGTCAAACTAATTTCTTTACTCTTTTACACATTTATCATTTCTTGATTATTATTTTTCTGTTTGTAGTTATAGTTTTGTACCTATTGAAACATGTTCGGAATTTCAGGTTACATCGATAGATTTTTGATCTCAAAAAATCCTTGCATTTTATATTTTTTTATAGTTTAACACTGTTTTTTGTTTCATATTTTTATATCTAGCTAATTAATTTTTTTATCAATTGAAGACGCCAGTGGATGAAGGTGTTATGTTACAAAATGTATGAGTAAAGGTCAAAGTTTTTTTATGTAATTTTTTTCTATTCAGGACTAGCTGAGCAATGGTTTGTCCAAGTGGTTATCAAAGATCATACAATTTCATGCACTAACGATTCATTAATGTTAAAGCTGAGTACATACTAGAAAACCTTCGTTCAAGCAAAAATCGAGAAACTGTTATACATTGGATGAATATTTTAATAGTTCTGAATTGTAAGTGTCAATTTTAGGAATTATAAATCAAATATGCTTTATTATCAAAGAACATAATTCTTATTGACAAAGCCAGTGTGAATATAAAAACTTATATATATGTATACTTATAAATACACATACATTAGTAAAACAAAACAAAAGAGGGCATAAGCATTCACTGTCACAATTAAATTGATGCAATTAGTCACACAATAAAAACATATATATAATATAGTTGTAGGTGTACACACCGTCACACAATTGTAAAATTAGAATTTGATATAAATTACATAAAACATTACATTTTGTTTTGAGCTATAGATGATCACAGTAGAATTCCCCTAAATTATAGTATGCTTTAGTGGCAAGCATACTTTTCAGGCCTTTCCTGAATTGTTTGTCATCACATACATTTTTAATATTTGCTGGTAGGTGATTATATATCTTCAAATTTTCATATATTATAGAATTTTTTATGAGTGATGTTCTTGGAATAGGTAATCTCAGATGAAAACCATTTCGTGTGTTGTGTCTATTTACATTCACTGTATTTTTATATTCTTTATGGACTAAACAAGCAGTCTCCAGTACAAAAAGGCAAATAATTGTCAGTATTTGTTGATAGTAATCTACAGTGATCTCTCGGTTTTGCACCACACATATGACGGAGTGCTCTTTTTTGTAGAACAAAGACTGAATTTAACAGCTGAGAGCTACAGAATCCCCAGAATGTGATACCATATCTCATATGGGACTCAAGGAGTGCCAAATATGTTATTTTTGCTAAATCTTGACCTAGTTCATGAAATACCACTCGAACCGCAAAACAGCCTGATGTTATTTTTTTGTTCAGATTTGATATGTGGTTCATGTATTTCAATTTATGATCGATTAGTAATCCTAGATATTTACTGCATTCACTATTTGTTATTGCCAGGTTACCCAGGGTCAGGTCATCAAAGCCAAATCTGATAGTATTTTGGTTTTAGATATATTACATCACACCATTGCTTTACTTTATTGACGTCAAGGGAAATATTATTTTTCAAAGTGTCTGTATCCTTCCCACTCCACAACGTAGTGTCGTCGCCAAAAATAGTAAAATTTCCATGAATATTTATAGTGGATAAATCATTTATATAAAGCAAAAACAAAACTGGGCCCAAAACCGAACCTTGAGGTACTCCATGGAGTATGCTGCCAATCTCCGAGTATTTCCCATCGCTGCGTACAATTTGATAACGTCCTGACAAATATGAGTCGAACCAATCCCAAGCAATTCCCCTGAAACCATACTTGTTCATTTTTTTCAAAAGCAGTTCATGATTGACGCAGTCAAAAGCTTTTGAAAAATCACAAAAAACTGCTGCTGCTACATCCTCAGTATTAAGCTTCAAATAAAGATTTTCAAAAAATGTGAAAAGAGCATCATTTGTATTTTTAGAGTTCTGAAAGCCAAATTGGCATGGTGACAAAATATGATGTTTGCTGCAGATTTGTTTTTTCACTAATTTTTCAATTACTTTTGAGAGTGTGAATAAAAGAGAAATTGGGCGAAAGTTTTCCGGATTTGATGGGTCTCCTCCTTTAAATAAAATAAAATCTGTACGTTCAATCAATGCTATGCAATTTGCCACACTGGGTTTTGACTTGACGTCTTCTATTATTGTGCTACGTGTACTGTATTGCATTATATATGTGCTTTTAAATTGAAGAAATTATTATATTATTCTTATAAAAAACAACATATTTTTAAGATTTGTAACATAACACTTTCATCCACTCACGTCTTCAATTGTTTTTAAAGAATTTTATATATAAATAATTTTACATTGCCCTTTTATTTGTATCCAAAGAGGCTATAATTTCATCGTGTTATCAAAGCTTATCTAAAAAAAATTAATCATGTTTATTAAATTATTTTTAGTCATTCATGAAATCCGTCGTCTAATTGAATTGAATCGGGCCATAATAACAAAACACATCGCCATCTTGGAGCCGTCATCTTGAATTCATGAATTTTGACAAAAACATCATGATGTCCATTCCTAAAAACCCTCATACACCAATTTTGAATAAAATCAAACCATAATCAAAAAACTCGTCCGCCATATTGGAGTAATAAAGACCAACTAAATATTGGAATTTTTATAGGCTCCTAAGAAAACTAGAACTTAAATTAATCAGATTAAGCCATTAGATCCTGGAACTACTTTGAATAACATTCATTTTCAATTTCCTTTTAGATTTTAATTAATATTGTATATAAGACTACATTTTTGGAAAAAGAGATATTTAATTTGTCACTACTTGATATATATTTTTTGTTAGAAAAGTACTCAATTTTTAACGAAAGCCAAATTGTTTTTCTGGTAGTAATTTATTTTTATCCAAGAATGACATTTTAGTTTTTTTTTGGATAAGTTCGATATTAACCAGATTGGTCGATACTTTCTTACTAGTCCTTTCTAGAATAGAAAAGTGTAAACTGAGAAATAAATTTGTCATTAAAACATCATCATAGGGATATTTACTTGTTATTAACATAATATCTTGTTAGAAACGTGATAAAAGTAGTTACAATACGATCTCAAAAAGTACGATAAATCAATGACTCACCGTGAACATGTCGCTACCTGTCATCTCATTAGCAATGAATGGCACGACGCACAGTGATCTGGCTTGGCCGAAAAACAGCCAAAAGTCGTTTTTTCGTTAATATGGGAATTTTGAAAGAAACTTGTGTTTTGTTTTTGATAGGCTTATATTCATACCTCAGCGCGAATACAGACAGCATTCAATATTTCTTGGATGATCATGGAATATTCTTCAACATGCTAGGTAGACATAACAAAAACAATTGTTACATTTATTCAGATAAGGATAGGCTCCCCTGAAAATAGCCGTATTTTGATAAATACGTATTTTCGCCACCCGAGCACGAATCCGAACTGAAAATGCGACGATCTCATACCCTTTTCGAGTTATGGCCATCCAAAGTTTAGAACTGGGCCATTTTAGGCACATTTTGGGATAAAAACAGCTGGTTCTATAAAAAAAATATCTTTCTATAGTTACAAACAACAAAATTCTCTTTTACCATGGTGGTCACAACAATTAAATCACCGCCAACTTTTTGAACTCAAACATGCATGAGCAACAAAATTCATTACGACAATAAATGAAGAAAAATTGATTTATTTGTTGTAACCCACATCCAACAGGCTAAAACTGAAATTTACTAAAGTTTGTTTGTCAGGCGTGAGAGGTTAAATTAGGTTGCATCTCTGTTGAACAAGGATTTTTTTATAGAAACAGCTATTTTTTGTGCCAAAATGAGTGATTAAGTATGTGTAGTTTGCACTGTTATAAAGAAGGAGGAATTGTGAGAGAAATTTTGACGTGAAAAACGGCCCCTGAATATGACCCACTTCTGAACTTTTGAGGGCTATACGGTATAGTGTCAAAGAAAAACTTCATATGAAGACAGTTATTACAATCATATACTGGGAAATATTTGAATAACTTTCATAGCCTCGTGAGATACAAGTAAAATGTTAATGTACGTAGGCTTCATTTGAAATAGTTTAAAACTTATTATTGAGTGAGGCATTGGGTAATAAATGTTTGCTTAGGTAGTTATTTATGTGGGTAACGGAAATTGATTCATATTGAAAAATGTTTTATTGTTGATAAACTGTTATTGCCAATAAAAAAATAATAAAAAGATTTGATTGAACTAGTATTAAATATTATTTAATATGCTGGTTGACCACGAGATCTGGTGCACCTTGAAATATTATATAGTTTTGAAAATAGAAGTTTGGAAATGGGTGAAATTACTAGGAAAAAATTACTGTATTAAATAAATGAAACTGAAATAACAAGCTGGTTTTCCATTTTTGTTTTCAAATCTGTCTTCATTGGAGAGTATGTTTTCAATTTCGAAAAACTCAAAGCTGCTTTAAATAATAAAAAAGTATCATTTGAAAAATAAAATTTGGGTTTACTAGTAGGGGTGACTTTTTCGTTATGGTATAAAAACATAATTAAAAATTTCGAGGCATACCATACCTAGTGGTCACCTAGTATACATTGTGACCCTTTTTTCATGGATACATCTTACCTATTTGTCATTTTTTCTTCAGATTTGACCTTCAAATTACATGCAAATTTTGGAACAAAACTTCAGTTTCTGAAGATATTCTGAAAATATTAACACATCATGGGATTTTAGGGTATGCTAAAATTTACCACTAATATGTCTGCTTTTTGTTCATAATTAACCTTATTGCCAATCCCCTCAATATAGGAAGCTATGAATGGAAATATTCATGAAAAGCGTAGCAAACTCTAATTATGTATCACAA
Source organism: Gonioctena quinquepunctata (assembly GCA_018342105.1). NCBI lineage: Eukaryota > Metazoa > Arthropoda > Insecta > Coleoptera > Chrysomelidae > Gonioctena > Gonioctena quinquepunctata. Next base: position 332,004 of record JAFIRS010000706.1, on the reverse strand, counting down.
TTTTGAAGTTCCAGGAGCACGAGACCCATTACTTCATTCCAAAACTATGACCTCTGTATATGAGTGTTATGTTACAACGTTGAAATAAATTATTTTATTGATTTTATTAATTTGACTTTATTTTCGAGACCAATTCATCCACTATATCCTAATCTTCATTAGCGTAGGAAGCTCTTCATATCATTACCAAGTTCCAAAAATAGAATAGATTTTCTTTAATCTTACATGATATAACTTCGTAAAGTTGATGAAGAGATAATTTTTTTTTCAATTTAAGAATGAATAATGCAATATATAGGAACAAGAATTATATTGAATAATCCTGGAGGCAAATATGGATTTTTTTTCTACTTAGTTGTTTTTTATGACTGCAAAACTATCATGAAATAGAGAACATGGGTTCCTGGATAAGAGACATGTATCGTGTTGCTCCCTGAGCCTTCTGCAGGGCTGTAGATGCCCTTCCGTGCTGAATGTTAGCTTGTAGGGAGCACACGGGTTTTGAGGAACATGTGGAGGAGGTTGCCATAGGTAGCTTAATCATCTCTCCTTTTTGCTGGGTGGGTCGTGGTTTTTGCCATGACCTTCCCTCTCTTAACTTGGGTGGGTGGGAAGGTGACCTTGGTCATCCTTCACGAGGGTCTCATCTTCGTCAGTGGAGTCTGGGAAACTTCCACTAGTTCCACTTTTGCAGACTTCCCCCGTAGGTGCTTGGAACCCTTCTGTGGCGGATCTGTCACAGGGACAGGTGCATTGTCCAAACTTATCAGAGCTCTAGTTACTCCGAAAAATAGGACTCCTTTGGCCTGACTCAACCTGCTGAAGAACTCGTCTATCCCTACGATCAGATACAGTCCACGTTTCTCCCTGTCCTGGTAAAGCAGTCTAATTAGGATCCGGACAACGGTTCGTCTAAAACTGTCCGGGTCATCCGAAATGAGGTTGATTCCTTACCAGGGTCTGATATGTTACTCAGCTCCCTGAGAAGCCAGCTGTCCCCTCCACAGCCGTATTGAGCTGAACTGTTTTGGGGGCGAGTTGGAGCCCAATGGTGTTCCTATATTCGTCATTAACATGGCATCTAGGAACTCTGTCAGCTGGTCCTCCGTGAAGGCTACGTTGGTGTGAATGGGGAGATGACCAGGCTCGGTTCTTGAATGTCGCCTACGAGTAGCTCCTGACCCAGGGCGAGGTCGCTTGGGCACTCGCGAGATGTCTGGTGTTGAGCCAGGAGTTCTGCTCCTCTTGGTCGAGAGCACTGGTGCCTTTCCTCCAGAGGACATCATTCCCGACCCCTTCCTTTTGGTTTCGTGTCACGAACTAGGTTTGTGACCCTGGCAAGGGTTCCAGGTTACCAAGGGAACGACAAAGCCGACGAACTGGCCAGACAAGGCTTGTCAATCGCATTCTACGGATGCGGCATAGCAAAAGCAACGTTTAGGAAAACAATCAGCAAGTGGGTGGAAAAACAGGCCCAAAGCCTGTGGGAATAATCCCCAGGACAGAGGCAGGCAGAACGGTTTCCCAGAAAACCATTACCTTCGCTCACGGCAGGCCTACAGAGCAAGGACAGAAGATCGGTAAAGGAGATATTAGGCATGCTTACAGGACACTGTAAACTCAATAAGCACGTGAAAAACATAGGTCTGGTGGCAGGTTTTGCCAGACAGAAGAAACCGCCGTCCATATACTATGCAAATGCGAAGGTTTTCACAGAAGGGAACGGAATACCCAGAGGCAGGAAGCTACGTTAATGAGCCACTGTCAGGGATCCTAATCATACTAGGTTTATTCGCGTTCACAAAATAAACGGTCCGAAACCATCAGGAGCATGCGCACTGTAACGGAAGTGTTCGCGTTTTTTTCAGGACTGTTATATATTCCCTAGGTTTTGTGTTTTTGTTCCATTCGAACTAGTTCGGGACAGTGACGAATCGGGTCAAAATAGTATCTTAGCAAGGACAGTTTCTGACTTGTGCATGCTATTTGGGTACGCATGCGTACACATACATGCTTCTGACATTCTAACCTCCTTTTTATGTTGACACCGTATTTTTCGATGGATTTGTCAAAGATTTGAACGAAAAATATGGATAATGCTCATCGCCCTCTTCAAGTTCGGGCGAAGAAGAAACGTTCCTGAATATCGTGTTGCCGAAAGTCCTCAAAACACATTCCAAAAATGTTGGATTTGTAGAGGACACCATTAATAATCTGTTCTCAGATAAAGAATTCAAAGATCATTTTAGGCATGTCCATTTATTATGTTGAATGTTTGCTACATTCATCTTCAATGGTATTTTAGGTTGCCCAAACTACTAAAAGTAATCTAAATATCAAGGGAACCACAATCGATCTGCAAAGGTGGCAGTGGAAATAGGCCGTAGGGCCACCCTTTGTACACATCTACATCTGGGTGGTAAAGCCATGACTCACGTGCTCCTTGTGACACGTACCGCTTGACACAAGTTGCGCACTGAGGGTCGTTGCGCTACAAGCGGTTTGTGCCGTGAACTGGTCCACGGCTGAAGTCTTCGCAAAGGATTTAGGGTTTTTTAGGCCCTTGCACCTTATTTACAACTATCCGCATGCCCAGGCTGTGAGGCCTGGCGTTCACCCTATCCGCCACCTGGATACGCTCTCAGTAGGTAGCTCAACCCCCCAAGTGGTCCTTCGAGCCGGATAATATGTAACATTATGTAAATGTTCATAGAATGTGAGGTATAACAAATATCCAAGAGATGGTTGCCGAAGAAAACAATATAGCATTGAATGTCCGAGATACCTATTATTATTGCTGAAGATATGATAGTATAAATATCCATCATCGGTCTTGAATGTATGTATATCCTATGGATGAGTAGAAGAAAACATTTTTGTACATATATCCATATCTTGGATGAATAACCCATGGATAGATCGAGGTAATACAAATGGGATGGATGTGCAATATATTTCCATGATTGGATGTCTTATAAATCATCATTTCTTGTCCATTGATTTTTCGCCTTGAATTGATTGATTGGGGGGCAGTGAAAAGGAGACAAACGTTCATTTTCGAATATTCTTTTAATAAAATACAGCTACATACAGAGTAATATAACATTGATAAAAAAGATAGAGGTATTCAGATTCCATATAACTATTACCGATTCATGAATCAGTAAGTAGCACGCTATCCTTCATAAAAATAGCAAGAAACTAAGTGCTACACACATTTAGTAAGTCACAGTGATGGTAATAAAATACACAATTCAAGATTTAAGGGTTCTTGGAGAATAGTTGTAAAAACAGTTAAAGCGCAATATTCGAGTTGCTTTATATGGGGATTGACTGATGAAACTGTCCAGAATAATGACTGTGTTATCAATCAGTATAAAGGGAATGTTTTTCAATATAATAAGTGTTCAATTCATTAAATGCACTATAGTTCCCAGAAAAGCAGAATCAACATCATTAAACAGTTGAAGTTATGGAGAGATTCATTTGCCATTCCACCTTAGAATAGAATATTTTTTAATAATTTCTGTTTTTTTTCTGAAATGGGCTGTTCTTATGGCACTGACCTCGATGAAACACCTCAAATATAAATGAGGTTAAAATTTAAATGACTGCTTCCGAATTATGAAGACTAGGTTCGACAGACAAAAAAGAGCTAACTCAAGACATTTTAAAATCAACAGCTTTCATTGAAGGTCAACAAAACAAAAATTTAATGAAATTTGCCAGAATTGTCAGAGCCATCAAAATAAACTAGCATCTGAAACTTTCAACTTGCAAACAAGCATAAAATTATCCCCACTTTGTTCACTCATTTTTTTTGAATATCATGTGATGGAATCATTCACATGCTGGAACAATAAATTTAAAAACAGCTCATTCCAATTACTTATAAGCTTAGCAACAATTTATTCAGTATCAATCATAACATAGCTTTAGTGGTACGATTTCTTTGTGAATTCGTTTAGATAACCGATGACCTCTTTACGTTTTAAATGAAGTTGCATGGGATCATTTGGCTGCCGTTTCATATCTCTGAAGTCTATGCTGCATGTACAGACTGCAAAAAAAACAAGTCCATTGAGAATGAAATTTCCTTTCAAAATATTTTGACAGGGGTTGATGATATTCATTCGTCCTCTTGAAACTTGAAAGTAAGAACAATAATAAAAAGGGAGTCCAATACTTCTCTATTGCCCGCTAGCAACGCTAGTAGGCTCCGTGCACATAGCCTCTTATAAGGCCCCTGGGCAGAATATGTTAGGTGCATTACTTATTTTTTTTCTGCATTGATGCTTGTATAGTTTGTTTACATAGAAAAACAAACTTCGCTTAATAAATAATTCGACAAAATAATCTGGTAAAATAAAGTGGATAATCAATCCACCATATTTATTTCAAATGGATCCCAAAGTCAAGAATATTTTAATAGTACTACTTGAAGGCCAAGTGTACATGCACTCAATACCTCAACAGTTACAAACCGTAAGTTGAGACATTACATAAATTACATCATCTAGAAATTATGAAATAGGAAAAATTATGATTTATGAAAATTTTATTGAAAAAATTTGTAAGCATGGAAAATATTAAGTTATTATGGCATTGTGGATCCTTAATTTTGGTATACTGCTAATATTTGAATAAATTAGTATTCAAAAAGTATTTTTTTAACATTATTCAAACTAGAAAAAAAAGTGACTCAAACATGCATTATTATTTTACCTTGGAGATATCAACGCCAGTCATTTGCTTCACAAGTTGGGGTACTCTGTTGACAATTTCCAGAACCTCTCCTGTCAATTTGGCAGCACCTATTTCACCAGACCCAGAAGATACCATTGTTATTTTCTTGGCTTGGGAAAGTGGTGCGGCAACTTCAGCAGCAATCTGAAGACAAAAACATCATTGATACTCTCAGCTTATTTTAGAAACAAGGTTATACTCTAAATAAAACTTCCGTCCAAAAAAAATCATTACCTATTTTTTTATACGAATGTACATGCGAAAGAATTTTTCAATAACGTTAAAAAATCTGTTGTTAAAAACCAAAGAGCAATTCGAAAACTGATTGGACTAATGTTACATGTGCTTTCAGACGGAACTCGGAGTCTGGAAATGTCAAATTCAAGTGTTTGAGTCAATCAAAACATCTTAAAAATTGCGGTGCGTTATTTAATTCGACATTTTGCCAACAAAACCTAGAGAAGAGAGTTTTTAAAGTGCTTACTTTAAAAACGATAGTGACGTCACGCTTTGGAGGCCCACTTATTTGGCAACCCTGTTACGGTATCGCACAGTGATAGTATGGACGCCGCGCTTGCTCTTTCTTGTACTGTCAATAAACTCCGTCAATTTAATTGATTGTTGAACGTTTCAACCGTTTATTTAATGCGTTTTTTTATTCTTTTAACAAACTTCGATAGAGTAATGCTCTGTGTACTGTATCATAATGCTCCAAACGTGTTGGGTCCTCGGTTGTAAAATAAATTATGCGAGCGGTACAAAAGTGCGCGTGTTTCGGTTTCCTAAAGACGAAATACATCGCAGAAAAATTTTGTTCCGAATAACAGTAGCCGAATGTGTGAGTGCCACTTCGAAAAGGAAGATTTTATATACAAAATTTCCCAACAGGATACAAAAACTGGTGAGATCATTTCAGTTAATTTTAACTTTAACACGATTAAAAGAAACTAGCGTACAAAGTAAATTTCCGAACTCTCCCAAAGACGATTGAAGAATTAGATTGAATTCGTTTTCAACAAGCGATTGAGGAAAGTAAACACATAATAAATTATGGGTTATACAACTTTTGAGGAACTCTAGCATATATTTCAGTCTTTTAATTTGGGTGAGGGGTGGTTTATCATTACTGATCAGAATGGCTTAACCATATTCAAAGTAGAACACACACCGGGGCCTTCAATTACTTGGACCGTTGTAATTGCCAATAGCTTACAAGTAAATTCATATTTATATGGACAATTATTAAATGTAAAGACACCCTTCTTGTCAAGTAATCTGGACGAAATAAGAAATTTATTTGATATGATTGACAATTCGATGATGACTCTTTGATTAGACAACAACGAGTTGTAATATCACAAGAGAGTGAGAATAAAGTGAAAATAATTCGTCAGATTTTCGAAAACTTGTTGCCAGGCAATAGATACGAGAGCCCGACGGGCTCGAGTGGCTATTGCCAAATGGCAACAAGTTTGAGAAAGAAATCTGGAGCATTCTACTTTATCGAGCTCTCCTGTAGTATTCTATAGATTATTTTTTGATGTTACGATCATAAACATATTTTCTCGCACAATGATACAATGTACTAAACCGGTTTTAATTCATTTCTCACTTTTCATGCGAATTGATTACAGACGTCAAATTAGAAATATACGTTATCAGACAATAAAAACAAAATACCTCAAATTATTGCCGCGGAAATTTATTTCTAGGCTGAATATTCCCACTATAATAATATTTTAATTGGCCAAAACGTACATGAATGATTTGAATCGAAAGTTTCCATTGGTTTCTAGAAATGGCAAAAAATAATCAGGAAAATAATATAAGCATGTCAAAGCTTAATCGTGTTTTGAAGTTTATGTCAAAAATACGGGACGAAAATTTGTCACAAGGAATATAATTTATTTCTGATCAACTTAAACTGCGAAAATTATCAAAAGAACGTTATAGATATTCCACTAGCACTATAGTTTTTGTTCAATTTTCTATACAATCAGTCCTCATGCTATCTGAGAATTAAAAAAATAGGCATCAGTTAATTTATAGACCTCGATATAGACACATGTATTCCAGAGTGTATTTCGAAACAGTGAATCATCATTTAAATTGTTTTTGTTTTTTAAAGATTATTGCCGTAATATTTTTGTTTACTTGGATCTTTATATTAATCGCCAAAACTACATTAAAACTATTTCAGACATAAATAACTACACAAAGCCCGTAATAACATAAGTATCTCCTAGTCCTCCGGGCAATGACGTCACGCGGCAGCACCTTGTCTTTATTCTCTAGGTGTTGTTGGTTTTGCACAGTCTGAAAGCACTCTCAAGACCTCAGCAAGCAGTGTTGCCAACTTCAAAATCACGAATGTCCCGAAACAGACCAATATAGCATGTACAGATCTTCAAATTATTGAGATAATTAACTGTATATAGTTATTATCGATCCAAAGTAGGACTCGTTTTAAGTGAATTATCATGTTTTGAGTTTGGTTGTTCGATTTAGAAAAGAATCTGAGAGAGAAAAATTCTTATCGGAATTAGAAAATATTCTGCAGAGGGCAATTGACCATATGCATATCGGAATAACATACGGAGGTCCTAAATAGCTCGCAGCTATTGGAAATTGCTATAATGTAACTAAGTTTTATCGTCGGATGTTTAAGCTGGATTTATAGTTAGACGGACTGTAACGTAGACGCACTGTATACGTAACAAACGGACTGTAAAATATTATTGAATTTATAAATCGACGGAACGGAATTTTTGCGCATGGGTAGAAGTGATAGTGATATTCAACATAACCTACACATTACACGAATCATAAACAGCCTGTATTGGTTTGGATTTGTATTATATTCTAAATATTTATCTATGCTTCGTTTTCTGTGTCACAATGGATTATGAAATACATGAAGATATGCTTCTTGGTGCCGTGGGACTGTTGTTGTGTGCAGTAACATTGGAAAAGTGTCGACAAATTCGAAGAACAATAATTATGCGACTAAGACGTTACAAAACAAGACCCATAAACCGTAATAAAGAAGTAGAGAATGCCTACAATAATTTTTTAAAGATGAAGACTGCTGATCCAGATCAATTTTTTAAGTATACGTGAATGACTGTTTCAGTATTTAATGAATAATTACGTCTTGTAAAAAACATAACACATAATTCTTTATTTTGATTGGCCGGACGCAAGAAACGTAGTGTAAAAGATGAAAGTTGGCCAACTCTTCCGTTCCAGTCCGTTTCACTTACGTTACGTCATGCGTTTACGTTCATTTATAAACAAGAGTACATAAAATCTATAGTTGATCTTTTTGCAGTGCGTCTACGTTTACAGTCCGTCTAACTATAAATCCAGCTTTTTAGTCTTCTTGAACTTAAATAAGAGGCCAATGAAATTTGAATAATGATTTGTGAAAACCAATTGAAAAATTAGGCATAAAAAGATGCTAGAGGGACGCGTACCCACGCCAAGTTAGGTATGAGTTAGTTCCCGGCGAAGTGGTTAAATTTCGACGGGCGTTCAGAAAAGCGGTAAAGAATAATCGCGGGTTGTTTTCTAGGAAATTCGAAAACGCGTCTAGGAATTTTAGCCGCTAGTAGACTCCTTTAGATTTGATTCGGGAAGCGGAAAGTTTAGACTTCCAACGGAAACGCGAGAGAATTGATTTAGGGCGTGTGAGATCCACGAGAGTGATGTATAATAAGTCAATAATAAAGATTCGATAATCCGGAACAAAAAAAAATAGGCGTGACGATCACCCACCTATTTACCTTTTGAGATTTCGAGAAGAGGGACAACGGGGGAATATAAATCGAGCTGTAAGTGGAATTTATGTACAGGGTGTTGCTGGAATAACATTAGCTAAATATATTATCTGGTGGTCCGAATATGCTCAATTCTTTTGCTTAAGTAGGCAGGGAGTAAAATCATCGAAATGATCATACGCCATGCCTTGTCGATGATCTACTGAAACCTCAAATATAACAAAAAATATTATTCATCTGATTGGTACGGCTAAGAATGTTTCATAAGTTTGAGGCTTTATTTTTCCACGAGAGTAAATTTGGTTGTATACATATCGCTTTTGTACATGATCTCATATTTTTTATTATTCATTATATGCTGAAAAAAATCGAAATCTCTGAGTTTCATTTAAAATATCGATTAGTGAGAGAAAACGGGGGGGGGGGCTAGTTCACTCAACAGAAAGAAAAATCACCCAAGGCTTGATCTTGACTATCAAGACGAACCATCATTTGGCTGTATAACTGAAATCAGTGACAACCAAAAAGGGAGCCCTTTGAAAAAAATGGTGACAGTTTTTCTGTTAACTCGAGCAAAACAGTATATATCTTTGTAGTTTGAAAACCAGGTTCCAATGGAGGGGACGTTTGGCGAAGAGACATAGAGACAGTATGATAGTAAGTATGAGGTTTTAATGTACAGGTCTTATAAATCTTATATATCTGCCATACTTTATTTTAAAAAAGGTAACTCTAGGACCCTATATTATCCGACCCCTTGAGATATTAAAATCAACAAAAATGTTACAAAATAAATAGAAATATGCTTTTGCCGGTTTTTTAACTAACGCAGAGTATCTAGAAATAATAATCAATGTTGAAAGCATTTGCTTGATCGGGCAATGTTCGCTAAAGCCGACGTCTCACGGCGCGAGACTTGACGAGCTCGGCTTGGGGATTGTCGAGTCTCGCGCCATGAGAACGGTCGACTCGCGTAGGATCGACACTTGTCAAGCGTAAGCTCGAGGTGGCTCGACCGTTCCCATGAAATGTCGGTAAATTCGCAATCATCGAAGGCGCGAGGCTCGACTAGCTGGCTCGTGCTGTACGGCTTGTTGAGCTGTCACACGGCGCCTCGGCTACGACGGGAGCCCAATCACTTCGGAGAGGAAGTTTGGTGGTGGCAGAGCATAGTTGAGTGTTGTTTTTATTATTGTGAATGAACATGGAATGGCATTCAGAAGCAATTATTGAATTCGCAGATGTATATGAGAAAGAAAAAATATGTATTTAAAAATACGCTGCTGCAAATGCTATTCTCTCATCGGCGCTATCTATAGCTGCCCTGGACAATGTATCCCTTCCTAGGCTCGTGTACCAACTTCTAGCCACTGATAGACGACGAGTGGAGAAATTATACACGCCGTGAGACCGATCAGGCTCGATATTGCACAAACCTCACTCCTGTGCACCGAGCACAATCCCCCAAGCGAAGCTCGTCAAGTCTCGCGCCGTGAGACGCCGGCTTTATACAGCTTAATCCCCAACAAATAGTATCATATTTCTTACCTTTGGTAACACATCAAGATACATATCAATCATAGCAGCATCCTTGTACTCCTTCCAAGCTTCGGCTTTCTTCGCCATCTGTTCGGCTTCAGCTTTCGCCTTAGCTTCAATGGCGAACGCTTCGGCCTCTCCTCTCAACCTGAGAGCTTCTGCCTCGGCTTCAGCTTCTAGAAGAACCCTCTTGTTGTTGGCTTCGGCGATTTTTTCCAATCGATATTTCTCAGCCTCGGCGGGTCGTCGAATGGTGGCTTCCAGTTCTCTTTCTTTCCTGGCTATTTCCTGTTCTTGTACGGCGATTTGCTGCGTCCTTTCAACAACTTGAATCTGCATTTGTTCTTCTTTTATTCTTTGCTTGGTTTTGGCAGCTTGTAGTTCGTACGCCATTTCTGCTTCAGCGCTTTTCGTTGAAACCTGTATTTTTTAGTTTGTTATAATTCGATACAAAATAAAGAAACCCAATGAATATAGGTATTTTTGGCTGAAAAGCCAAATAAAATAGAGATAATGAATAATTGAATCTTTCCAAATAGTTGTGGAAGGTAATGTGTCTCAGGGTCCAAGATTTTCGTGAATATTTATCATGATCTTTATCCTGTATGTGCAAGATTCCATCCTTTACTAAGATGTCTAAAAACCCTGATGTTTTAATTGACATTGTTTTTATTTTTTTGGCGACACTTCCTAAAGATTTAGAAAGCAATGCCCAAGTCTGACATCACAAAAGGGAGCTTAAATGCCTATAAGGAATTTTTATTTTTCAGTTTATTCGTGATTTTTTTAAAAATAGGGGTGGAAGTACTAATATTTTGTTAAAGTAAGTCCAAATTTAGGAATTACCATCATATTTGGTAGAGGTAAGGATTATAACATATTTATGGCTCATTATTTGAAAGAGTTGAGGTTATGTCATTGTTTTGATTCTATAGGTTTTGCTTAAATAATTCGTTTTATTTCATATTTCTGATTTAAATTGATGTTGAATTTAAGATATCGTAATTTTTTTCTGGAGAATGTAGAATATAGTTTTTGGTTTCAACTTTGAATTTTTCCTGGTTTGAAATTTGTTTTAGATTTTTTGGCATAGAGTTATAGAATTTAGGACCGAAAAAGAACTTTGTGCTAGTGTTTTTTTGAAGGGTTGGATATTGAGATCCATGTTTGTAGTGGATCTTGTTATTCGAGTTTTTTGTGATTGAAATTCGCATAATTCTTGTGAGTTTTTTTCAAACATTGGTGGGCAAATAGTAATTTAATATTCAATATTTTTGTTTCTTGGTAAAGAATGTCAGTAAAAAACAGTTTGCTTATTTTAGAATAATTTTTAGAATTGTGTTTTGTGTTGTTTGGAGAATATTAAGTGAGGTATTGAAGGCCCCACCCCATATTGTGATGCAGTATGATAGATTCGGCTAATCCCTAATCTTTAAATTCGTTCGTTGATGACATTTTGTTAAAATAGTAATATATTTGGCATTTTTGAAAGTGTACGTAATAGCGTAATAGATAGGATCTAAAAGTGAGAGAACTATTACTATAGTAATAGCATATGCGTAAGCTCCGCCCATCGTGTCTGACGTCGCGACTTAGGCAGTTCGAGACTAAGCTTACTTGCAGCTTTCTCTTTGAGAATCAATTCTAGCCTCATAATGCCGAGTTCATAGACAGCTTTTCGTATTTGAGCTTACAGCGTACTGTTTTCTGATTGGCCAGTGTTCTCAATTAGCAGCCAATCAGAAAACGATGCGCAGTAAGCATGGGTTGTCATGTGTACCTTGCGTAATTCGGTTCAACCACAGAACACACGATAATATAGGTGTTCTGCGCTTATACCCAGGTATATTGCCTGTGGGACAATCTGACTAGTTTGTCCAGCAGGCTGTAACGTCAAGTGTCCGCGATCTATACCATTCTTATAGCTATATCAAAACACATTTTCACAAAATTCCATACCTCCATATCATAGGCAGCCTTCTTCAGTTCGAAATCTCTCTTGGCTTTGGCGATTTCGGTGTCATTCAAGAACACGGAGGCCATGCGTTGTTCTTCGGCCAGCGCCTCCTTGATTTTCGCGTCGCATCTGGCTTCCGCTTCGCCGATTCGGGCGTCACGTTTCACCTCGGCAGTTCGAGCCATACCCAAACTTTTCAGATATCCCTTAAAAGAAAAAATATAAGCGTGACGCCTTGTTTACTTCGATGATTCCTTCAAATACGATAATAGCGGTTACATAAGGGTGAAAATGAGCCCGGGGGAATATGATACATATGCCTTTTTTGGCAAATATCCGTAGTTCCAATATTCTCAACAGTTATGTGTCTTATTGTAAATGAAAGTTTTTGGTGACGAGTCACGTTTGCCACATAATGGGACTAAAATCAGTACCACCGCAAATTGTAAGGTAATAAAGTAGGCTACGATATCATATCACGCCCCACAGGCTACCTCAACAGAATGTTTATATTTCGGTTGGAAATACATCATTACCTTCGGGTTTCAAAATGATCTAGTTTTGTGGTAAAGCTGGATTTATAGATCTGCAGTTGACGTTATTGGGAAAAATTTGCTTATTTTTTTTCTTAGTCGGTGTAGTATAGTTAAACCATTTACAATTGCAGAAGCAGAAAAAACAAGTTTTGCAGTCTTGAGCAGCATAGGCGGAGGTAACTAATTTTATTTAGATATTTGAATATTTTTAAAAAAACGTTAAAATAAAAAAATATGCCATAAGCGAGGAAGTATGTACCGAGGCCAGATTTTCCAACAAAGCAAAACAGAACTATAGAATATTTTAAAACCTATTTCGGTCGGCGCACACCCAGACCAGACCAGGCGCTACTGGCTTTTATTTATTCAGACCTGTTGAAACACATGTATAACTCGTGATTTATTAGTTTTAATGGCCCTCAACGTATCGACACACCTACAAGCATTATCATTGGCTTGCGGTCCGTCTTGATTGGCTGCTGTAGAACTAGACAGCTGCTACTCAAACCCACGTTGACTAACGGCTCTTTTGATCTTCCGTTTGGCGAGGCGGATCTTTACGAGTGGTACACATTATTTTTCGTTCCGTTACTTCGCATATACGCTCGTGTTAGCGAAGTGAGTTTCTGATCTGCTCCCTATAGAAACAGCTTCTGCAATTGAAAATGGTTTAACTATACTTGATGAGCGCATGAGCATGTTGTATTGGTATGAAATTTCACAAGTATATAACGCCCAAAAAAATATCTTCCAGAGTGGGGAGACAGATTGCATTCCGGTAGAATTGACCTAATATTTACGTTCTCGGTTTTATAGTGTGTATTCTGTTGTCTACTAGCAGTGCACGGAAAATTAATAAAAAAATCTGTTTTGACATATCCAAAGATCTTCCAGCATTTCGATGTTAGCGGGTGTATATCCAAATAAAATATAATATTTCAGTGAGGCATGGTTTAATATCGTCGTCTCTTGCTCTAAAGAGCGAGGATGTTGATTTATATAAAAATAATGTCTGTAATATACTGTTGAAAATGTTGGAAGAAGGACCAGATAATTTCCAGATAATTATGATCACATGATAAGGAATCATTTACCAGGTAATTGTAGTTTTAATGATCGAGGTCTAAACCTCTAAAGGCAAAAGGCCTTAGGTTTTTTCATGTAGAAATGATAAATTTATCATGTGAACAATAATAAGAAAGGAACTTTCAACCTTTCTAAACAAATTTTCAGAAGCGCATGAAAAATGTGAATGAACAGTCAATGGCCAGTGTTTTATGTGAAGCGCCTTCTATAAAGAATATTTTTGCACGGATATCAAATTCAGTGAGTACAAGAAATGAAGTAGGAAAAACTTGGATAATATTTTTCCATCGATTTTCCAATAGACAAAAACCAAGCATGATAAATTAGTCAATCAATTTGAATAATATTTATGTTGAAAAAAGTAATAACTTCCACTGTCATATTTGTTTGGTAATTGACTAATTTCGTTCTAAAGATAGCACAACCAAACAAACGATTCAGAATAAACATACCTTGGCACCCTTTTGAAGCATACACATAAAACAAAAAGAAAATAATATCACCTCAATTAGCAACTGAACTCACTTACAGGACATCTCAACAACTTATCTCAAGAACAAATCAGAACTAAAAAGAAATGACGCAAGTTGTACTCAGAAGATAAATCAAGTGTAAGAAGCGAGTTTTGGCAAGAATTGCTGAATTCGTGATAGTCAATTACACAGGTCTGCTATGAATTTTCTTAATACTTTTACGTCACGTTTTCCTAATTGATATATACATGGATATTTTTAGAATCACATACATTACTCTACTAATTTTTTTTGGAATATCAGTTCGAATTAGTAATCTAGTAAATTAATATTAACTTTCGTCAGGTAGCATCACAGCTACCTGATTGGGGTTTGTTTACATCGGTAATGCCAATATATCCTCGGCGGCGTGCGATTACAGGCAGTGGCGCAGTGTATTATTAACAATACACAAGACAAAACTAGCTAATTTGTGGTGAGTTGAAACTCACATGCATGCGACTTGGTCAACAGCAAAGCTATGTAAAATTGCCTTGTTATTCTTGTGGGTGGCATTGTAGAGCAAAGAAATGACATTGGAAAAACACATATTACCAGTTATGAAGAAACAAATTTTAATTGGAATAAAGAATGTCATTAACCCCAACTTGATGGATCCCGAGAAAGTATTCATATCAAATTTGGTTTGATGAAAAAAATTCTAAAGTCATAAACAAAAGATTAGATTCGGTTTGATTAAATAATTTCTAGTCATTACCAAAAGGCTAGATGTTATCATAAACCATACCATCTAGGAAGTTAAGCCGGCTATAACACATAAAGCAAGGTACAAATTTTTTCCACTTTGAATCCCTATAACCCCAAAATGTGGAATCAGAAGCTAGAAGTAATGACAACTTTTGATCAGAACACTATGGATTATATCATACCAAAACTCGCTTTCATAAGCCCTAAATCATTCAAAACCGCGATTTGACAATTCCTTGAATTTTCAATAATAAAATCAATCATATGCGCATAATGACATAATAGGGAACACGCATGTGCCCCTTTTCTAGAATATTTTGGTTTGTACATGAAGATTACCACCTAGAAAGCTCAGCAACATACTTAGAAATTGAAAAAATGTTCAATGTTTTTAATAATTCGAATTTGAAAACGTCAATTTTTTCATCACCTTCAAAAACGTACTCCTAGCGCCTCTGATGGACGTATGCATCGTTACTTCACACAGTTCAAATTTTTACCGCTAGTTTCTTAAAACTGTCAACTATAATTCCATTTGTCTTCGTTTACATGATATTTTTATCACCATAGTATTTTCAATTGTTACTGAAACATCACATTAAAAGTGGGTGAGTTATGTCTGGGTTGTAAGAAATAGTATATTGTCTATCAATATTACTGAAACAACCACAATTGGCGCTAGTGTTTGGGGAAAGTTATTCAAGTGAAGGTCAAATCGAGTTTAAATTGAGGAGCACTTTTAAATTTGAAAATTTCGAAAAAAAATTGGGATTTGAGAAATTATTTTCACAAAATGTAATTTCTGAGGACCGAACTGAGGCAAAGCAAAATTGAAATAAAATCATGCGTGTTCCCCATTCTGATTTGTTTATGAGAAATTGGCGCCTCTTCGAGAAGCCCTGTGTACGCAAAAACAATCCCTCACCTCCTCGTCTCTGATATCCTTGAGGGTATAAGAAACCACGGTGATGCCCATGTTGACTAGATCGGATGAATGCAACTTCGAACACTTGTTTGCTGAACTTTTTGCGGTCCTTGTAGATCTCTTCGACGGTCATGGAGCCCATGATGGCCCTCTGGTGGCCTTCCAAGGTAACCAGAGCGATGTGCTGGATTTCGTGCTCGCTTTTACCGAGGAACTGTTCGCAAGCTGCCAGGAGCATCTCTTCGTTTTGTCCTTGGATTTTCACCTGTTGGGTGTGAATGAATGCCTTTAGGTTTGAGAACACCTTTATGTTTCTTTACAAACCTGTGCAATTCCCGTGACTGATATTGGTACTCCTTGGCTTGTGTACACAGTGGGGCTGTCTACGATGAGCGTCATTGTATTCAAAGATATTCTATGGACAGAAATGGAATTATATCACTGCAAGGATGAGACTTACGAATGCATGATTGAGGGAAAATTCGCAGCCTCATCACATTCGGATCTTTCTTCTTTCTTGAAGCTTGTGATGAGACGTATATCACGCAAAGGTACATTTAAAAAATATTATTAGGTATATATTAATAACCAACGAAAAAAAGAAGGAAGATTTCAAGTCGACGCGTATTTTTTTAATGTATCACCACACGTTACTTTTTACAGAGCGATAATTCTTTTTGTATTTTTTGAAATGATCCTTTTTTACACGCTTTCTATTAGCTTCACTTGTATGTTTGTTTGTTTGTAACCGACTCCTTTGGGCGCGATTTTGACCCACTTCCAGACGTCCGAATGATTTGAAATTTGGCAGGTGACAATGCATTAAGAAATTTTTGTGTGAAGAAAAAACAAGATGGCGGCTTCAAAATGGCGGCCGAGTTATGTGATTATGGTCCGATTCGCTTCAAATTTGGTATCTGAGGGTTTTTGTGGTCGGAGATCATGATTCTTTTGTCAAAATTGAAAAATTTGAGATGGCGGCTCCAAAATGGTGGACGAGTTTTGTGATTATGATCTGATTCTATTGAAAATTGATATGTGGGTGTTTCTGGGTCGAATATTATGATTTCTTTTGTGAAAATTGGAAAATTCAAGATGGCGGCTTTAAAATGGCGGCCGAGTTTTGTGATTATGGTCTGATTCTATTCAAAATTGGTATGTGGGGGTTTTTGTGGTCGGGAGATTATGATTACTTTTTAAAATTTGAAAATTCAATATGGCGGCTTTAAAATGGCGGCCGAGTTTTAATTATGGGATTCCTTTAAAATTGTAGGAAATAAATAATAGTTTGAAAAAACTAAAAAACACGCTTTTATAGAAAACCAGACTAAAAAAATAGAAAATAAGAAAAAAATTATTTTATTTAAAAAAAAGCGTGGGGTGCATGGTATCAATAATTATATAGTACATTACACACCGTGGCGATACCATGCACCCCAAGCTTTTTTTTAAATAAAATAATTTTTTTCTTATTTTCTATTTTTTTAGTCTGGTTTTCTATAAAAGCGTGTTTTTTAGTTTTTTCAAACCATTATTTATTTATTACACGCTTTCTATCAGCTTCAGTTGTATGTTTGTAACCAACTCCTTTGGACTTGATTTTCACCCACTTCCAGACGTCCGAATGATTTGAAATTTGGCAGGTGTACATAATTCCGGTGACAATGCATTAGGAAATTTTTGCTTGAAAAAAATAAAATAAATGGCGGCTCTTAAAATTGGGGGGTTAATATGGTCAGAGATTATGATTCTTTTGTCAAAACTGAAAATTCAAGATGGCGGCTCCAAAATGGTAGATTTTGTGATTATGGTCCGATTCTATTCAAAATTGGTATGTGGGGGTTTTCGTGGTCGGAGATTATGATTATTTTGTCAAAATTGAAAAATTCAAGATGGCGGCTCCAAAATGGTGGACGAGTTTTGTGATTATGGTCCAATTCTATTCAAAATTGGTATGTGGGGGTTTTTGGAGTCGGAGATTTTGATTATTTTGTCATAATTGAAGGATTCAAGATGGCGGCTCCAAAATGGCGGACGAGTTTTGTGATTAGGGTCCGATTCTATTCAAAATTGGAGAATAATAGTTAAAAAAATTAAATTATAATAATAATAGTTTGAAAAATTAAAAAACACGCTTTAATAGAAAAAAAACTCAAAAGTTGAAAATAAATAATAGTTTGAAAACTAAAAAACACGCTTTAATAGAAAACTAAACTAAAAAGTAGAAAATAATTTTAAATGAGTTTGAAATAAGAATACGGTGATTAACAACAAATTTATTTCATCGTAAAAAAGCGTGGGGTGCTTTTTAAGATATTTTCATAATGATTCTACTTTTACCAATATCTGTCCATGAAATATTAACAACAATTGACATCAAGCACCCCACACTTTTTACGATGAAATAAATTTGTTGGTAATCACTGTATTCTTATTTCAAACTCATTTAAACTTATTTTCTACTTTTTAGTTTAGTTTTCTATTAAAGCGTGTTTTTTTAGTTTTTAAACTATTATTTATTTATTTATCATTATTTATTCAACTCGAAGTTCGACCCATTTAAATTTGAAAAAAAAATCCAACCCTAAGTGTAGGAAAATAGGGGATACCACCTTGTACTGGGTTATCCGATTTAGATGATTCTTTCTTTATTGAATAGGATATACTTCGAAGTTGGTCCCATTTGAATTTGGAAACGAATTCCACCCTTCAGGGTGGAAAAATAGGGGATGATTTATTTTTCACCTGTGAAGTGAATCGATTCTGTTGTTGGCACACATATGTAGTTCTGATGACATATGGTTTTCTCATTCGAGCAGCATTTTTTGCAGGCCTACCCATGTTGGTATAAAAATATTGTTGTTTTATAAGTATTTATATTATACAGTGCGGCCTTTTATAGCCCCCCTCCCTGTTAACTTTTGAACGGTTCGACATAGAACGGCGGGACAAAAACAGTTTTGAATATCACCGATACAACTTTTTGAAATTAAAGACATTGTGATTACTCGGTAGATGCGCGGGGGGCACATCAACTTAAAATTTCAAATGGCATGTGGTCAAGTGGCACATCGTTGAACAGATAATTCAATTCTTTTTTCAACCACCCTATCGTTTTCGAATTTCATTGGAACATCGAGACCAAAACTATTTCGAATCATATCATCGATACTACTCTTTGAAATAGAAGAGATCGTAATTGCTCGATAGATGGCGCCACACCAATTAAAAATTTCAAATAGCATAATTGACCCCTTATGGCACATCGTTGAAAAAATAAATCAATTATCTTTTCAACCATCAAATTTTGTTTTAATTTTGTCCATTCGTTTTTTCACAATGTGCATTTTAAATTTTGTTATTCTTGTCATTTCAAATGATGCATATTGTGAAAAAACGTATTGACGAAATTCAAAAAAAAACTAAATGGTTGAAAAGATGTGCCACTTGACCCCCTATGCCATTTGAAATTTTCAAGTTGATATGCACTTCCGCGCAATCTATCGAGCAATCACAATGTCTTTCATTTCAAAAAGTAGTATCGGTGGTATAATTCAAAATGGTTTTTGTCCCATTGTTCTATGTCGAACCGTTCAGAAGTTAACAGGGGGGGGGGGACTATTAGAAGCCGCACTGTATAACAATTAATAGTTAGAGTAGGTAATCTATTATATGTATAACAGTTAATAGAGATAGTTAAGTAAGTATTTTAAAAGTAATAAAAAATTAAGTATTTTATTCTTAGTATAAAATAATTAAAACTATAGAACTGATCGTAGATTAATAATTGCTGCAGTTTTGATCATAAAATGCCAAATGATTTTTTTATTTATTTCAATATTTTATTGAGGTTTTATCAAAAGCTTTGACTTTGCAATAACTTTGGTGGGTGGGAGAGCATAGTGGAAAATACATATTTTCCACTATACGCCATCGCTGCTATTTCGATCATAAGACGGCAAAACCAATTTATCGGCTTTTTTTAAATATATTACTTTATTTTGACTTTGTGATAACTTTTTCTTGTAAGAATTAATTAACCGACCCAAAAAGAAATGTTTTGTCTTTGCTGGAATTCGTAATTTGACGGAAATAATCATATTTTATCTTTGAAAGATTAAATTACAATGCCACTGTATCTTCGGCAAAGTTCAGGAATTGTTGTTGCCAACTTTGGCTGCTAAGTTCACGTGGTTCAACATTGGATGGATTTATTTTTATTAAGCATTCATTAATCAAAAGAAAACTTTTTTTTCCATAATATTTGTAATGCTTGTTCTAAGGATGTCGCTGAAAATGTATATTAAAAAGATTCCGCCTCTAACTCCTGTCTGCCCCAACATGATGTCATTGGTGTACCCCAGATAATTCCATAATTTGCATCAATTTATTCCAATGAAATTTCTTCCCAACAAATAAATTTCTGAGGAATCTGATCTGCTCGGTTT
The DNA here is from genome assembly GCA_018342105.1 of Gonioctena quinquepunctata. Classification (NCBI taxonomy): domain Eukaryota; kingdom Metazoa; phylum Arthropoda; class Insecta; order Coleoptera; family Chrysomelidae; genus Gonioctena; species Gonioctena quinquepunctata. Next base: position 311,768 of record JAFIRS010000706.1, on the reverse strand, counting down.
GATAGTTCCAATGTTTTTATAAAACTAGTACGAATTATATTCAAACTTTTTGAGTTTTCTGTACAGCGGCATTTGGAGCCATATCTGATACTTAGTACTGCACCAACTTTCTGGCCATCCAAAATTTCCAGTATTGTTTGCTGTGATCGTTTTTTTATAGATTGAAATTCACGGGTTATACACGTATAAAATGTCCGAAAAACATGGCGGAAGTTGGGGCATGCAAATTTCTAGAATGAAAAGGCCTATCGATTCACAGACATCTACTCAGTTACAGTTATTAAATAATGTCAACGAACATTTCTTTCAAGATGTACAGGGACCATTTAAGATATGCCTTCTTTCTTTATCGTTTGGAAGTATTTTGAAACACTTTCTACGGTTAACCCGATATTTGGTATCACAAAGCGATGTATGAAAATCACAGTGCACAGTCAAAGTAGGCAAGATGAATGAATTTATTAACTAAACATTTTTGGTGAAACCTAAAATCCATCTCTTTATTTGTTGTTTCCAGGAAAGTTTCTCTAGGAGAATAGTAAGCTTTTGAATAGTCATCCGGTAAGAGTATTTGCCGGTAAGGGTAATAATTCTCGTGAATCGCAAGATTCCTCTATATTATTGCATAATGATTTCATAATTTATCCATGCATTATACCGCAAATAGATTCATTTCCCTTACTTTTCGAAATATAATTCAATAAGAGTAAGCATATTGTAATAAATTGTAGAGAAGGACTGATATTAATTATTTCAACCACTAATCGTAATAGGCGGGTAACTTTCATTCGGGAAAAATGATCGACTTCATTTTAAACAAAACAACAAATTTTTTATTAATTTCGATGTGGGAGTTGAAACTTATATTCAAGCTCATGTTTTTTTTATATAAAGCCTTAACTGCTACGCTCCAAAAAGACTGGTATATTACTGCAGCAATTTGAATAAACACACTTTTTCGCAAGCAAAAAAATACGCAATAAACAACAGGCGTAATTCTTATGATTGGATGGACAATTTCTTAAATTGGATTCGATCAGGTGCCATAAGACATGTGTGGAATTTAGCCCACAATGCCAAATTGCAGATTCAAACCGCTACATATCGCTGTTGTCTTGTATATTTAAGACGTTTAAGATGATCACGAAACAGAGATTTTTTTTTTCTACAATGTAACTCGGTTATCCCTACCAACCAATTTGGTTTCATCAGAAGTTTTAGCAGTAACACATTTGGTCACGGATATACAAATCAGCTTCTCGAAAAACAAGTATCTAGGGGCCGCATTCCTTGACTCAAGTGATCCTATGAGTACGTTGATATATTGTTGATGAGAACTTCTCTATTGAATATCTCATTAGCCTCTAAAATTTTCAGCTTATACAATTTTTTTCACAAAAAAATCTTTAAATCAGTACCGCCAATAACTTTCTAATAGGACCCGTCAATTTATTACAGACCTGCCTCAAGGATCTGTTCTTTCTCACTGAAATATAGTATAGAGATTTCGTTCAGCTAACATTTTCCTGTAATTTCATTTGATATATTTTATTATTTTTGTTCGTATAAACATAATCGTTTCTTGGAATATTTGATTCCGATATTCAGTTGCCTTTCTCAGTTCAAGTTCCCCATCTAAAACTAAATGCCATCTCGTTTTTATAAAATGTTACTTGAAACATTGCATCGGGCGGATTAATGAATAATAATTAGAGACGTAATCATAAAACAGAACCAGGAATAGTTTAGAAGAGCTAATGATAATGATCTTTGGTGGCATTGCCATCTACACAGGAAGGACAAAGCACTAGGATATATGCAACGATGAATCTCCTAATGTTTTTTGTAGTTTTGGAAGCAGAAACAGATAATCTCGAGAATTAGGCTAAAAAACCCGGTAATTTGCGTGGGATTCGAACACACTGACTTGTTTTTTGGTAACAGTTACCTAGCTAATGGACTGGTCGTCGATGGTACGCATTTGTGTCCGAATTGGGACCGTCTGAAATCTGACGCAGTTTCTAATGATCCCGAAGTTATATCATCCACATTTTTTTGTATTTATATTCGCAAATTTTAATGCATTTATCTAATCAATCAAATCCCACTATCAGCGAATATACACCATGTTGCTAGTATATCCGCGAAAATACACTCTACCTGTTATAAAACAAGTAGGCATTTACCATTGTTTATATGAAACCTATCAAAATAATTCAGTCACTGTCAGATGACGTCAAAGTCACTGTCAAATTAAAAAATGATGTCCGACCATGTCGGAAACACTCCCTTAAAAGAAATTCGAAAAACGTAGAAGAACATAGTTTTTTCAAGGTATGTTTGCAATATATATAATCTGGTCATATTGGGTAGAGGGAACTTTGTTATTTTTCTGTCAATATTGTTGCAGAAATACCACTCGAAAAAAAATTTGGTGTCGTAAATTTCTAGAACAATATTGACACAAAAATGTCAAAGTATACTCACCAAAATATCCACCACTTGCGATATAACTACTGAATATCATAATCAAAGAACACTTCATCATCAAGTAACGTTGGAGAAAACATAGCAAAAAGAAAAACACAGCCTCTAAAAAAAGATAATCCCCTCAGAGCTGCCAAGGGATCAACAGGCTCATAACTGGCATTTTTATATACATATAATAATAAGTCTATTTTCAATTCATAATAAGTTATTACATTTTCAATAAATAGATGACATGGAAACAAACTATAAAACAATCCCACGATGTAAACTTGTGGGATATTCATTAGATTTTTTTTTTATTTAATTATAATCTATGAACTTTTTTGTGGTATTTCTACCAGTTAGTATTGAAACATAGAATTTTATATTTTCAGTATTTCATAAAAAATTATCCTGGGACTTTCCAATATGCAAATTTTCAGATTTTTCTTATAAGATAAAATCGATGTGATAGCCTTTATTGTTTCGGGTACTATATCATAAACGTAAGGAGAAATAATTATCTAATTTTTTTGGCCAATTGTTTTTGTTGTTATTTCATTTTAAACCGGCTATTATAAATGTGATTTATGTACATTATTTAATTTTTGTATTTGAAAAGGTAAATTAATATGTTATAGCAGTATAATTGTCTGATCTTTTGGCTTTCTTTGAATAAAAGATCAGATGAATATTTTATAACTTTCTTGTAGATAATTTTGAGAAACCATTTCTGGAGAATTTCCAGTTGTTTGAATAAGTGAATAATAAAGCATTTCCAATTGAAGCATTTTTAGAAATTGTTTGAGAAACTTGAATTTTGATAACAAGCTTCTCAATTTTTTTGTTATTAAATATATTTGTAAATTCCATTTGAGATTTTTCAATTACTATACCTAGATATTTAATTATTTTTTGCAGACTTTCTTTCTTTCTTTAATTGGTCCTAAATTTAAATTAACATACCTATGTGAACGGGATATATTTTGTTTTTTCAAAGTTTATTGTTAATAAATTAGCATCAAACCAATTTTTTATTGATTGGAAATCTTCTTCAAAAGATATTTTGAGAAATTGTTTCTGCCTGGTAGGTTATGAGAGTATCATCAGCATAATTTTGAATGTCTCCAATAATTTCCAAATTAAAAAGATTATTAATGTATATACTAAATGAAAGCGGTTCTAAATTTGTTCCTTGGGGAACTCCGTATTCAAAAACTTCTGGTTCACTAATATTTTTGTTAATTTCGACATGTTGGATTCTACAGTTAAGATAATTTTTTAATAATTCTATCGATTTCCCACGAAATTCTATATTTTCTAGTTTTCTGAAGGGAATACGAAAGTGTATCAAAGGCTTTTGATGAATCAAGAAATATTGTTAGGGTTGGAACATTTTTTATCTAGTGAATCATAAACATTTTGTGTGAAGGATGGCATCTTGTGTTGAAATATTTTTTCTTAATCCGAATTGTCTGTTTGATAGAACGTTGAATTTTTCTATAATTTTTTGTTTCATATTTTGGTCCCGATTTGTAAATTGCCAATTTTGAAAGCTTTTGGACTTTTTCCTCTGTCAAAAACTGAATTAATGAGGTGAGCAATGATTTCATTTATTGCTATCAAAACTTAAGACGTTAGTTATAGTATCTATACCTGGAGTTCTGTTCAATTTCAGAGATTTTAGTGCATTTTTAATTTCGTCTTCATTGGTTTCTTCTAGTAGAAAGGAATTTCGATTAATGGGTATTGAATAATTTGAAATATCAAATTTATTTGTAATTTTTCTAGTCAAATTTTCTCCAACCTTTGAATATTCAACAAAATGATTCAATAATATTTTCTCATCTGATGTTTCATCATTGTTTTCTAATTTGATAGTGTTTATCAGATCATTTGATTTGTTTTCTTTGCATAACTTTTTAATACATTTCCATAAACTTTTTGGCGAATCATTATTTTGTTCAATTTGCTTACTGTAATATTTAATTTTTGCTTCTTTGATTATTAATGTTAATTTATTTTTATAGGTAATATAATCAAGTTTCAATAATAAATTGTTTTCATTTTCTTTCATTGCTTTATAAAGGTTATTTTTCCTTACAACTGAATTCATTATAGCTGCTGTCATGCATTCTTTTATTTTTTATTTTTATATGTGTTGTATATTTTTTTTGTTTTTGTTAAATGTATTAAATAATCTGCCAATATGTCAGGATCGTTTGTAGTCTTGTTTGTATTCTTTTTTGTCAATATTGTGATGAGCCATACGCTAAATAAAAATAAAATAATATTCACTCCAGTTTTCTGCTAAAAAGTTTTAATTTAATTTTGTATAATTAACAATTGTTTTATATTTCATTTCATTCGGAATTTTTATATTCGTATTGAGAATATATTGTAATATTGTGGGATAGTGATCAGTAATTTGGTATTCATAAATCATAGATTTGAAAAAATTCATATTCTCTCTACTTTTTATGAATATGTGGTCAAGGCAGAATTTTTGGTTCACTTATACTTTATTATTGAAATTATACTTATACTTTATTATGAAAATCATTTTTGTTCAATACTGTAATGATGGATGGCGATTTCAGAAACAACGAATAAATAAAAAAAATCTACCTTTCCCACTTTCCTTATCACAATCAACTACTCAAAGAAAAAGGAAAATCCTGATCTTAGAAGTTATACGTATACATATATAATTTCGTATTTAATAGATTGAATGTTCTCAGCAGAATCAAATTTAGTTATTTTATTGAATATTAATTCCTTTTTCCTTAAAAATATAGTCCGATTAACAATGCTGGAAGATAGGTAAACTCAAACCTTTGTATCCTTTGAATTGAGGGCCAGATGAAAGCTCTTCCTCCGGGCACCAGAAGTGGTTTGCTGTAACAACATCCTGCAACAAAGGGAATTGCATAAGCAACAAAAACAACTCTGTTAGGCGCGGAGCCTCAGCCTCCAAAAGACGTCTGGGGACGAGCGGGCAACGATGTTTTTGTCTTGAAATGTGTTTTCTCATAAATAGTCTGATTAACAAGTTAAAAAATGGGTTAATTCTTGTTCCCGGTCCTGAAAATATGTGCGATAGCTCATTCGATTCGGAATGACGTTTAGAAAAATGTATCTCGAGCATTTATTAGCACATAAAAAATTGCAATTGTTATTAACAAAATAAGATGAAAAAAAAGATATTCAGTTTTTCGTTAATAACTCAAAAACTATCAATATTTAAGAATTTTTGAAAAAAGAACCTTAAAGAGGAGGAAATTTCCATACTTAACAATATCACGTGATGAAAGTTTATTGAAGTTTTATATTTTGTTTGTAATAATTTTTTTAAATGAACAAAAAATTAAATATTAAAAAAATGATAAAAAAAAATTGTTGACAAATGTTGTTATACAGCTGTTTTGCATCTAACAATGGTATTAATTAACGTAGGAAAAATATTTTTTACGTCATTTGTTAAGAAATTGTTTATAAACAAATAGACAAGTATACTATTTTTTTAAAATTATTTCTTAGCATTCTATTGTCAACACAAAATGATGATTAAAAAAAAACAAAAACCTTACATACATTTTTTAATTTTTATAATAGTGTTTTTTTATTTCGTTTGTTTAAATAATAATTAGGAAATATTTTTCTTTTTAAAAATCATGATTGGCATTTCTCTGTAGGTCAACAAAAAAAATTATTTTTATCAATAATTTCATTGTTTATTAAGTTAACAATTTGTTATAAACAATTTGTTACCCTCGGTTTATTTTTTTCCTGGAAGTAAAAAAAATACAAAAACAGCCATATTTAACGAAGTACTGAAAAAAATTGTCTTTAATTTTTTATAACATTTTTAAATACTCATTACACGATACCGAAATCAAAGTGGCCTCTTAATTTTTCAAGTAACAAATACATATACCTTGTAAATTATAAGAGATACGATAATGTGAAGACGCTTGTTAAGACAACACGGTTTGTGTCACAGATGAAGAGCCAGATATCGTCAACGCTTCACTTTTATTCCAACGGATTGGAGCGTCTACGATTAACACCAAAGATATAGTAAAAACAGCCTTAGTTCATGAGTTTGCGCCATTCCCTATCAGCTTATTCGATGACAAAGATTTGATGAGAGAAAGCAATAAGTCACAATTATACAAATATTCTATTCTACTATTTTATTATGATGAAAAGTATAAAAATATAAGTAAATTTAAAAATTTAGAAGATACAGCTGAGAAAACTTGAAAAAATTCGAGTAAAATTCCATAATATGATAAAAAAAATAATATTTTTTTAAATAAACAACAGAGGTACCCTTCAGTTAGAAGCTACTATGCTTTATTAGAATAAATAGAAAGTAAAGATATTGCTGAATAAAAATGAGTGCTGTAATATAAAATGAAATATCGTATATAACGAAACACGAGTTAGATAAATATTAATTAAAATATGGGTATGATGTAAAGGTTATTTGGCAGATATTTTATCACTAAACAAAATTGTCTGGTTCACAGCTGTATTTTCATTTTTTAACAAGTCAAAAAAAGTACGGAAATGTAAAAAAACGAATTTTTATAAACAAATGCATGTAACAGCTTATTAGCAATAGTTACAAACTTGGATTTTTGTCCATTTCAAAGATTGATTAATCCTTTACAAAAATGTCCGAAATGTCCATTATCGTATGTCTTATAATCTAAAAGTTATATCTATTTGTTACTTGAAAAATTAAGAGGCCCTTTGATTTCGGTAACGTGTAATATTTAATAATGTTATAAAGAATTAAAGATAATTTTTTTCAGTACTTTTTTATATATGGCTGTTTTTGTAATTTTTTTTACTTTCAGGAAAAAAATAAACCGAGGGTCACAAATTGTTTATAACAAATTGTTAACTCAATAAACAATGAAATTATTGATAACAAATATTTTTTTTCGTTAACCTATATGGAAATGCCAATTATGATTTTAAAGAGGAAAACATTCCTTAATTAATTATTTAAACAAACGAAATATTTAAAAAAATATTATTTTGTCTTGACAATAAATTGGTAAAAAATAATTTAAAAAAAATATTATACTTACTACTATTTGTTTATAAACAATTTCTCAACAAATGACGTAAAACATTTTGTTCCTACGTTAATTAATGCCATTGTTAGATGCAAAAACAGCTGTATAATAACATTTGTCAACAAAAATGTTTTTAACAACATTTTTTTAATATTTCATTTTTTGTTTATTTAAAAAAATTATAACAAAAAAAAAAATTTAATTTTATAGTGATTTTTAATATGTATATAAGAAGGGTCCAAGACAAAAAATTTTTAGGTCAATTATTTAAACTTTTATGTCGACTTTTGTAAAAACAGAGATTGGATAAAAATTAGTTGATTAACAATCGTATAACTTTTTGAAAAATCGACCTAAAATTTTTAAATTAATATTTAATACTATACAAAAAAAATTATTGGAAATTTCCTCCTCTTTGACGATCTTTTTTCAAAAGTTCTTAAATATTAGTAGTTTTTGAGTTATTAACGAAAAACTGAATATTTTTTTTTTCATCTTAGTTTGTTAATAACAATTTCAATTTTTTATGTGCTAATAAATGCTCGAGATACATTTTTCTAGACGCCATTCCGAATCGAATGAGCTATATCGCACATATTTTTAGGACCGGGAATAAGAATTAACCCGTTTTTTAACTTGTTAATCAGACTAAAACGTCATATTGCGCGGTGAATACATTAGAATACTCTTCAAAGTGAAATAATTGTCCAAGAGCGAGTTTGATTCGCGCACCGGGTTCCATACCACATTATTTACAAGCCTTCCAAACGAGGAATGAAAAAACAGTCCCAAAAGAGTCTTTCGATAAATACTATCTACACATTAGAATTCAACGCTATCGTGTTCAAACCAACCATAATTTTCCCGGAATATAATGAAATTTCCACTTATAATAATGCATTCCTCCAATCCATACTGCGTCGTTATCCCAATAGTCCTGGTTGCAGAAATAGGCTGACGTTGAATAAATAATGAAAAAAAAACTTTTAACAAAAAATTAAACCGACGAAATACGAAAAGTAAAAATAAAATAAACCTTCTTAGTCTCAATGGCCACGTTTATACCGTATGTGATTTTAGTAATCGTTTATTTACATCGTGTTTTGTCAAATGATTAATTAACCAACTTGGTTCTGGTTTGGTATTTATTTAGTCGTGTAACCAAGAGAAATGTTTGAAACTCTGGTATCTAATTCGGAATTGTGTCATCTGTCAACGACAATGTCTGGATGTCAGTGTCAGTCAGTGAGCTCAGGCTCAGTCATTTTAAATTTCATTTGTTCAGCAGTTTTTGTAAAGCCCCTACTCAACATGTCTTCTTCAAGGCTCTTGTAAATGTATAGGTGTTTATAAAGTTTTTGCCATCCAAAATTGATATAATTTTCTTGACCAAAAATATTTGGAGAAATGCACTGGTTTCTTCAACAGTCCAATTAATACCTTTGGCCTTTTTTATAGGAGGTTCTGAACTGCAGCAACTCATTTTATATGAAAAATACTAACAAAAATATATAAAACAATTTCCGAGGTAATGATGCGGAAACTAATGTTAGGAATCACAAAACATATTTTTTACTAACGCTCTCTCTCTCTCTCTCTCGCTCTATTTTTTATGGCTATTGTTTTCATTCGGTTCATTCAGCCAGTGCGATAACCACAACAGAACGCTTAGCAATCATTCAAACCAAAATTTACAGTCGGGGTTGGTAAAATTTATCATACTGTTTACACCATCTTAGTCAACTTAGTATCATAGTCTGGTACACAACAAATTTCGGTACCAAACCAAGCTAGTTACTTGACCAAGAGCACAGTTTATACCACACTGACTAACAGAATTTGGTTGGAATATAATCATTAGTCTGCATACCGCAGTGAACTCTATATTATACGTAACTGGAACGGACCCGACCGTTTACTCCAATAACGTAAAGTGTGTCAGGGGCAGCTAAAACAAAGATAGCCTAATTTACGGTAACCTGTCTTTGTCATACTCAGTCAAATGAATTACGGTTATATGCATAAATTATCTCTTAAGTGAAAATTAAGGGAGATCGGAGATTATTTTTGTTCAATACGTTTAATATAAGTGAAGATATACATTTACTATGTCTATTGTGCTATTAGTTCCGTTTCCTTTATCGTGTGTGGTTTAAAGAGCAGCATAGTTGGTGTGATTTGCTACTGGTCTTAGCGATAGTTTTCATTTAACATTCATTAAAAAACAATGGTGATTTATTGTGTAGCGTTTGGATGCAAAAACGAGCAAGATTATCGGCAAATATATTTTCATGGGTAAGTTGATAATATTTAGATTTGGTTGTGTAATGAATAATTAGCGATATTACTAGCAAGATTGAAAGTGAATTTATTTTCAAGTTGATATATTACTATACAGAGGTAGTATATCTACTGACCACTCTTATACCGCCCCTCCTGAAGCTTATAAATCATTCACCAATTTTGTCACTCGAGGAGGTCTTCTTTATGCTTCAGATGTGGAGAACAAAATTTTACATTTTGCAGAAAAGCAAATTCGTCTTCTTTTAGAAAGTGAAATCATTTTGAAAAGCAAAATAAACTTGAAACAAAAAATCATAAATACAGTTATTGATCATTTTGCTGTAGAAATAGATCTTTTTAAACCTAGACACCCTGTAAACAATAATTTTTTAGGTGAAGAATGTCACGAAATTCAAATTATTCGTAAAATAATTTCTATATATTTAAAGTGCCGAATGTATCACCATAGCAAACTATTAAATTTAGAATGTCATGGAAAAAGTGCCACAATGAGAAAAAAAATTACAAAACTTGTTTTATTTAATGACTGTTAGATTTATATATATATATATATATATATATATATATATATATAAAATTCTACTTTCCTGAATAACGATTGGGAGAAAATCATGTTTTCTCCTAAAAAAAACCTAAAAAATACAAATTTATTCAAAATAATGTGCGAGGGTTCCATTAACCAACATAAGATAAAAAGAGATAGGTATCCGTAACAGATGCGGGTTGCCTATACAATGGTTTTGCCTCACTTTTCGCCCAAGGCGTGGCCGTTCCAGGTAGTATATAGAGTTTACTGGCATACCGAGACACGGTATAAACGTGGCCAATAAGTAAGCTCCTAAACTAGTGTAAGTAACTAATTTTGAGTCGGCGCCAAACAAACAAGCACATTAATTAGGTAAGGCGTCAAATGATGACATCGGTGACATTCTGATCATTTTTTTGAAGTAATTTAATGATCTTCGTTGATTCTTCGTTTGGCGCCGACTCAAAATTAGTTACTTACATTAGTTTATTGAGACTAAGAAGGTTTATTTTATTTTTTACTTTTCAGTTCCGTATTTCGCCGGTTTGATTTTTTGTTAAAAAGTTTTTATTTTTCAATTTTTTGTGGCTGAAATCTACTAATTACTACCTATTTGTTTTTTTATTACTTCCAAAATACTTATTTACCTTACTTCTACTATTATCAGTTAAATAATATGATTATCTACTTTTACTATTAGTTGTAATATAAATTATTTTTGTTGTTCTGGTTAGTTTATTTCATTACTTTGTATATAATTCCATTCTCTCATAGAATATCAAGATTGTAACGGATGTAGGAGAACAAAAATAATGACAATGTCGATCTGTCATTGTCAACTACATATGTGTGCCAATGTTCACAAGTGAAAAATCAATTATCCCCTATTTTTCTACCCGCGAGGGTGGATAATTCCATTCGAAATCCGAATATGATCACCTATGAGGTATACCCTATCTAATAAAAAAAGAATGATCCAAATCGAAGAACCCACTACAAAGTTATGCCTGATAGAATCGGTTAACGGAGCAGAATTCAGAGGATGAGTGATCAATATCCTTCATTTTGCTACCCTTAGGGGTGGATTTAATCTTTTAAATTCAAATGGGACCAACTTCGAAGTACACCCTATCCACTGAAAGAAGAATTATCGGAATCGGACGTCTCAGTAAAAAGTTATGCGCGGCCATACATAAAAAAAATATACGCGTCGACTAGAGAACCTTTTTCTTTTTGGTTTCGTCGGTTAAAAAAGGATGAAAATGTCTACTTCTAGGTATTTCAACAATTATTATATATCAAGGATACGTTGAACTATTGAGGATATGCGTCCTCGCGTATTCTTCGTCTATAAGTTCTGTTCGATCTATCCCACACGTTGTTCTTTTGGTTGCATTTATATTAATTGGGATATTCGCAACTGATAAATTGCATTCCCGACTCGTTAATTGGTTCGTTAGAGCTGTTGTTTGTTTTCGAGAAACAGAAGAAGCAATTGCGAACGACCGGAAGGCACGTAGGTACTCGTGATACTTCAATATTTTCAGCACCTTTGCATTTTCAATATTGGAGGAATGCCGATATATTTCTCTGGCGTTCAGCTGATTATGGGTTCGTTAGTTGTGTTATGCAGCAGCTATTTGAGGTTTTATTCTACTTCTTCTAATATTTCTTTGTCAAAAATTTACAATTTTTATTGGCGATTTTTTTATTTGAAAACTGGATTCAGAATGCCAATTAGCTGAATTCCAAAATTTTATAAACATATATCCTATTTTCCAGTTATCACGTTTTCCAGTTATCCCGTTATCACTTTCTACCGATATCACGTTTTCCCGTTTCCCTATTATCCCGTTTTCCCATTATTCATACCAATATCCCGTTTTTCCGTTTTCCGTTTTCCCGAAAAAAAAAAATAGCCAAATCGGTTCCCGCAGTTCTCAAGTTATGAGCTTACCAACACGAACAGACATTCATTTTTATTATATAATATATATTCCTGAAAACTTTTTATTAGTATTACGACTTTTCAAAAAAACAATTAGCCAAAGCGGTCCAGCCGTTGTTTTTATGAAATAAAAAAAAACTGTGCCCTGACCGGGATTTGTTCCTGTGACCTTTTGCTTGGTAGACGACAGTGTAACTGCTGAGCTATTTCCTCTTTGGTAATAAATGTGTCGATAGTCTTTTTCTTCTCCAAATTTCTTATATACCCGAATTTTCCAATTTCCCGGCAACTTTCCTATTTTTTTTCAACTCAACCATCCTCGGGCTATTACGAAGATTTAAAAAAAATTGCCAAATCGGTCCATCAGTTCTCACGTTTTGCTCTTACATTTTTATTAAATAGAAGATTATCAAGAAAATCAAACACTCGAGCTGTGCTCTAGTGTTGCTTTTCTTTCTTGGTTTACTTATATGGCGAATAAGACACTCATACGATAAATAACTATTCATTTTGTTGTTCCATTGATTTTCCGCTACATCATGAAATGTCTGCACCATAGACAAATTAAAAATGAAGAGACTGTTTGAAACATTGGCGATCTTGACCACCAAGTTTTTGGTACGGCCAGTCGCGCATGGAGGCGCTGCCCGCAATCAACAGACGACTGGCGACATGATAATTTTCCAATTTCGACATTTGTCAGAAAATGACAAACCACGTAATAATTTCAGAATAATTCTACTGTTAATTGTCATCGAAAAATTAATTATAGATATTAACCATAGACTTGAATTATGAACCCAACGTCGAAAATGGCATGTTATTCGAGTTGATGCTGAAATTCCTCGAAATATTCTTTCACAAGGTAAAATATAAGCTGCTTTTCACAAACTGATAGTTATTTCCATCCATCAGTTGCAGACATTCTTTCACAAACTGGTACTTTCCATCCATCAGTTTTCATTTCGTATCACCATTTGAGGAAGTACGAAGAACATGGTCTCTCTCCTTTGTGCTAATAAATTAACAAAATTATTGAAGGTTTGTTGTAAATGTAATATGTTTTTATTTTGGTTGATTTGATGATAAGCGACCGAAGAATATTTTTAATTTTGTCGTTTTTCGGAGTTTTATTATTGTTTTGTCTGTAGTTGTACATTGTCCTAGATATAATAAAATGTATTTTTATAGTGTTCAACTTATTATTCTCGTTTTATAAGATGTTTAATTTTGTTCTTGATATGAAATAAAGATTTACTTTGGAACTTTATGTTAACCACGAACGAACTGACAGATTCTACGAATCGATTACAGTATACATTTCATTAGTGATCTATTTGCCATTCCAGTATTTTATATGATACAACCATTCATATGGAATACAATAATGGCAAATTGATCACTTATAAAATATATACCATATCAATCATATAAAAGTTACACATTTGAAAAACCCGCCTTATCTCAATCGGTTTTACCAACTGTACTTAGTTCGGCCAGTTGCGAGATATGTCGCCACTGTCTAAACGTGGTGTCTACTTTTACTGCAGGTTTGACAACTCTCTTTATTTTTAGTTTCTCTATGGTCTGCACTGTCTGTGTCGAGGTTAGGTCGTCAGGTTCAGGGTTCTGTCATTGGAAACCTTAACAGGTAAATGAGCAATTTTTCTGAAAGGTATTCTAAGAATATCGATAACATTTACTAAATGTGTAGTATATCCGACTTCGGTAAATATTTAGTTACATCACTCATGCACTCCGAATATGGGGAAAACACTTTTCTTACGTGTTTTTGCCTCCTGAACACGAATCCGGAAGAAAAATGCGGCGGTCTCATACCGTTTCAGAGTTACATCGCTTTTTCCGAAATAAATTTCAAGCACCGTTTTCTCGCACAAAACTCACTCAAATGCCTCCTTCTTTACCAGCATAAACAATACACTAAATCACTTATTTTGGCCAACTTTGCACAAAATATCGTCGTTTTTATCGAAAAAATCCTCCTTACGCAGTTGCAAATGAACAATTCTAATTTCTTTGACAGATGACATTTATTTACTTTTTTAATTTTTGATGTTGGTAATAAATGAATCGGACTGTGTAAGAAGGAGGATCTTTTTCGATAAAAACGACGATATTTTATGCAAAGTTGTGCCGAAAATAAGTGATTTAGGGTGTATTGTTTATGCTGGTAAAAAGAAGGAGGCATTTTGAGTGATTTTTGTGCGGGAAAACGGTGCTTGAATTTAAGGTTAGTTTCAGTTGAAAAACCTATATAACTCTGAAACGGTATGAGACCGCCCCATTTCGTGTTCAGGAGGCAAAAACTCGTAAGAAAAGTGTTTTCCCCATATTCGGAGTGCATGAGTGATGTAACTAAATATTTACCCCGACTTCGACTGAAAAAATCAAATATACTCCACATTTAGTGAATTTGATTGGTATACCTACGTATTTGGAAAGCAAAAATCAACTAAAAAGACGAGTCGCACTGATATTAATGCTTAGATTGGAGGCAGAGTACCTGAATACGTCCCTGTCCTTACAAACATTCAATTGACCTTGAATAACAATTAACAGTGACGTCTGTCTTCAATTTACGATATAAATTCAACAAATAACAATATACCTATTAACTGATAATTATGTATTTTCGAACATGCAGAACTTGTTGATAGATGTCGCCATCTCACATATTTTCCCTTTTATTATATGTTATTTACTAGATTACATTCTTGGATTCAAAAAACCGAGTCTCCTCTTAGGCGAGTACTTGAATAAAAAAACACTGCATCGTTATAATTAGTTATCTTGTTTTGTATGGCTCTTATGAACCCAATTGATCCTTCATAATATCACTATTTTATCTTCTCAAACCACTCACCTGAAATAACAAGTGCCTCATTGGGCCCACAAGTCACAAAACCCCAAGTCATCACGTATAAAAACAAATTTGAATGTATGTTTTTAAGGTTACACCCAATAAGTTTATTTATCAACGTATGACATTTGATATTCCACTGGCGAACGCTAGTATCGCATGCGCGTACCAGAGGGTCTGGTGTTTAGAGAGCCGTATCGATTATGTTGCTAACAGTAGCGTGGACAATGCTTGGCGTATGGGTAAATTTACAATCAAATGAAAAAATTAAACTTTTTGAAAATAAACTTCCATCCAGATGCACTTAACTTTTTTGTCGGTTGTTTCAATAGTTTCATCGACAAAAACGTAGCTTTTGGAACAATACACCCGTAATTGATTTTTTATCTTTTTTTTTTTGATTCGTTGAATAACAATTTAAAACAGATTTTTAAAGCTTATCACACTGTAGAGTTTGCATTTCTCAGAACGTTAAGTTTTCTCTTATATGCATAGCAATATGAAACATTTCACTTTAGAAGAAATACTGGTGAATAATCCTTTTATTCTCTCCCATTTCCCATTCAAGTAGACTTCGATAATTGAGCATATTCAGAAATATTATTATGTCTGACAAGAAGCGATGAGTAAGATGCCTAAAAACCCTGGTGTATTCACTGATTAGATTTTGTTTAGAATTTTTGGGGGACAACAAATGAAAAACGTTAAATTCTGCTTAGAACTTCATTAGTAGATGGCGCGGTTAAGGAATGTTAGTTGTTTGTGACACGCAAAATATCAAACTTCAAACCTATGAAATTTTCTTTTTCTGTCAACATGACTTCATGCAAAAAATTGTGAATTGATCGTTTACAAAGATTATAGTTCTACGAACGAAGATCCTGCTCAGAACAGTTGGCGCGAAAATGAGATGAAATCCTCGAAACTTACTACAATGTTTACATCTGTCTGTCAAAAATAAGAAGTCTACCTGGTGATTTTTTCAAAGTGATTTCTTCTCAAATGGCCTTTTTGGGATCATGGAAACTTCCACGAAGGAATGAGAAAAGGTAGGAGAGTGGACTGATGTCTATAGATGATGAATTAACTTGAAAATTGAGGGGATTGAAAAATGTCCCCGATGACATTGTTCCATTAAACTTTCCGATACAAACTATTACCAATCCATTCACTGACCATCTCTGCCGGACTATTACCTCTCTAACAACCTTCTGATTTGAACAAAATCAGAGAGTTCATTGTATATATCATAAAATCTGTTGATGAAGTTGAGAAATCGATGAATCCTGGTGTGCGACAGTCTAGCTGCTTCCAGTTATCTCAGAATGACTTCTCAGGAAAAGGTGAGCCCTACTAACAAATGTGAGGGGAGAAAACAATTATCTTAATGCTTCTCTTTTATTTTTCAGTAACACCTGCATGAGATCGGAGAAGGAGGGCGATCTAAACCAAGGAAGAACAAGGTCCACTCCCAAGATCGATAAGGCTAATGACTATGATTCGGATATTATCATTTTTTAATAAACACATTAATTTCACAAGTAAGCGTGGGCTTTTCATTCTATGAAGATATCTTGATTTCGGCTAGTGAATTCCGAACCGTCACAGAGGGTCCCATGGCTCTTTGGAAGAAAATATCCACTATTTTAGAATTTTCCAATACTTTTAGTCAGAGAAGATTCAAATTAATTTATACATATACGAGACATTTTACTAGTAGTGGAGTAATATTAGATTTTAGCTTCAGAAAGTTAGGGGACTGTGGGAACTTTTTACTGTACATTAGTGATGATGTAAGGAACAACATATAAAAAGTTACCAACCGTAAAGTGTGTGCTTAATTTATTATTTAACAAATAAGTTGCAAAATTACATTGTTTATTGAATATCTTAAAAAATAAATAAATAAAAAAACTGATACTGCCATTCGAAAGAATGGAAGATTTTATATAAAAAAAGTGTATAAATATTTTTTTTAAATGAAAACTGTAAGCTGCAGATTTTTTTTTCTAACGTACGAAAACGTGATGTAGCGACACTTGAGTGCATCTCTTGAGGAGCACGTAGCCACGAGCGCGCTTCACTTAATTTGTTAAAACTTTTGATCTAATTGATAAAATTAGGCTAACAAAAATTCAAATGAAAGAAGGAAAAAATAGCTAAAGAGATGTCTTGTTTTCAAATGTAAAAAAAATTAATAGGAATAGTCTCCGGAATAGTACATATATGAAGTTACGTCAAAGTAGAATTTTCTATAAAATCAATTAAAGATCTGCCATTCTTTAAATTTTCAAGATGAACTTCTGAAATTTGTACAGTTTAGTCCCAAAATGACACTTGAAAAGGTGTGCAAATGAAAAAGAATCATAAAATGTTATTCAAAAAAATACAGTCGTCAAAATATTGAATAATTTCAAAAAATGAATGAATTAATTTTTAGGACATGCTTCAAAAAGTCTAGTTCAAAATTGATATCAAGATTTTTCAATAGTACTTTCTGAAGCTTGTAATCTGTACTTCGAGGTTTGATTGGTTTTAGTAAAAACATTGAATTAATAATAAAATTTCGACAAATGTTGCTCCAAAATCCGTGAAATTTTTTGTTAAATAAAATTTAATAACGTTTATATAGAAAAAAAATTAGTTTACCTATCCAACCTATATTTATATTACGACCTCAATAAGGTATACGCAGCGTATTTGTTTTCTTTTTTAATATAAGTGTAAATTGTGTATCAAATACGAAAATATTAGGTTTTTTAGTAAATTGACGAATTGTTCATTTTTATAAATGAGTTCCTGCTTAAAATTTTTGTTTAGAATAGAAATATAAGTTAATTTTTTGATGTACTTTATATTGGATCGAAAATATCATATTTGAATGTTAGAGAGAGATTGAACATCAGAGAACACTTCATCGGTTAGTTTAGTGCTCACCTGACGCTCTACGTATGAAATCTACCTTTACGACTGGCCACGCTATCGTTTTTTCAATGTCATATTCTGGTTCAGCGACCTCAAAAACCCCCATAGCATCAATTTGGGTAAAATTTGCCTAACAAAATTGTTTTTCGTTGTTTAAACAATTAATAAACAAGCAGCGCACGAATATAAGTTTATAACTTTTTTCTGCAAGCAATTTCTAAGTAATATCAGAAGGTTTTAGAAAAATCCATGGAGACCTCCAGTATTCCAAAATAATGTTTTACTCCGCTATATGAAGGTAATTTGAGTTCTTGCGATATGATAGTCGTGTTGTCTGCCAAAACAGTGTACACCTCTTAATTTGTCCAAAAGCTGAGAGGTTCTTTCACTTAGATATGATTCGAGCCAATTGAAGCTTCGTCCTCTGAAACTGTAGAGATGAAGCTTATGTAACAGACAAAAGCTTTAGATATGTCGCAAAACACTTCCTTCAGACTAGAATATAGATTTTTCAGAAAGCTTTGGTTTCAAAGCTAAATTAAGTAATTGTATGTAATTTACAGCACTTCATAAAATCATTATTCGCTCCATCATAAGATTTTTATCATGAGAGCAAACAGGGACAGAAATACATAAGTACCAACTCGCTGGAGCCGTATCAATAGAAAATTAACCATACAAAATAAATTGGTACGGTTCATAATTAGAATTATTTCGGAACACCTCTCGAAAATTCTTTATAACACTCAAGGTTATTATATATATAATACTAATAACCGTGATAACACTGATCACTGACTACATGGAATAGTTTGTTCTAAAATATGTTACATCGATCGATCAACCTCAAAATATTTCACAACGAATTGACATAACCTTAAAGGCGACAAAAGCACAATCACAGAACGGATCAGAGACACAAATCACAAAAACACCCTGTGTGGTCTGTAATTGCAGTTCACTGAATTATGACAAGAAACGACGTCGGCGCCATCTGAAACTCTAGATAACTCCCTTTATCAAGTGGGCTGGTGTCCCCCAGTTTGTCCCAATATTTTACACGTATAAGTGAATACACCATGGTTTTTAGACATCTAAGCGATGAGTAAATAAATTTGACGTTATTGTCATCAAAGAAGTTCATTATTATCATTCATTGTTAGTCAGAATCAAAGAGAGAATAAACGTTATCTGAATAAGAGATCCTAAATAAGCTCTAGCCAATTAGAATCTTGTAGCATTAACCCGTCATAGTGACATGCATGGACATGAGTACAGGTGGCCCACGTAACATACAGAGTGGTCCAATATACATTCAAGAGCCTGTAACTCTCAGATACCAGAGTGCGGAGTGCGCTAGTCCGCCACTGTCCAGAGAGAATGGTGACCATGACATGTCCATATACGTCACTATGACTCACAAATGATCTTTCATCTCTTTCTATAGTGTCACCATTGTCTTATGGCGAATAGACTATCCTACTCAGATAACGTGTATTCTCTTTGGGTCAGAATAAGATCACTGTCGAAAGTTTTTCTCCTTCTCGAAATCATGTGAATAGAGAAAACTTAAACGTTTGAGTCGACAGATGGCGTTCTTTTTAGCGACCGAAAATTGAAAGACGGAGAAAAAGAAGAGATACTGAGAGGTACTTTCCGTTTCAAGATAATTGATCTATCTGTTTAGTGTTACTAAGTTAAGTGTATATTCCTTCCCGTGTATGTTTCCTGGGATATTTTGCCTGTAGTGTTTTTCCCGGACCCAGTTTTCTGCAGATGCTCGTACTGTGCGATGTGTCCCCACATATATAAAAAAATAAATCTCGCTGCCTTGCAAATACAACAAAATCAAATAAAAACAGAGAAGCACCTGGAAAGAATAATAATTTCGAATTGTGGTTGGACCAAGTCGCCATGCATCTAATTGACCCGAAGCTTAGATTTTGCAAGAAAACTACCAAACCATGTTGGCAATTTCACCAAAAACTGAAAAACTCATGTTTGACGCCCAAAAACAATTGGTTGTCACATTTCTGTTATTAATTGATAAAATTTCCTAAAAAAAAGAGTCATGTTCAATGGGGGCCTCCCGTCGAAACATCAACAATAACAAAACAATTAAATGTAAGGAAACCAAACCCGAATTTCTTGTAAATTTATAAAAACGAACCTCAACCCCAAGAAATCCTCTACATACTCAATCGAAAGGTTCAAGAAACTAAATCTACATATATATATATATATATATATATATATATATATATATATATATATATATATATATATATATATATATATATATATATATATATATGAAAGAGAGTAATATCGAGGGGACTGTTAAAAACAAAATGGAAGGAATTTAATGGACATAGCCCTTTGCAATCCTGAAAAAACATTTCAAACATCCTATATATATATATATATATATATATATATATACCAGACAGGATTTTTTCAGGATTGCAAACTTTTACCTGGAAATCTGAGTGGATATCTCAAGATTCTGAAAAATATTCCCGTAGAATCCAGGTACAAAACATAACACATTATAGATATAATAAATAATCATGAAGAATCCTCCATTCTAGAATATGGGCGATATTCAAATTATTGGCAACTTGCCTCGTACTTATTTCAGGATTTTCTTCAACTGAATTTAAAACAGCTACCTCAATTGCTGGAGTTCTTGCAGTCCGATGTGCTCCTTTCAAGTGATGATTTTTTTTTAAATGAAGTTATTTTTTGTGAATGTCTAACAGAAAACAACTACTTCCCCGGCTAAAGCCACGCTGGACATTGAACTACATCTGATAGATATTCTGAAAAGGCCCTAACTCAAAAGAAAATCAGATGTGGTTCAATGTCCAGCGTGGCTTTAGCCGGGGAAGTAGTTGTTTTCTGTTAGACATTCACAAAAATAACTTCATTTTAATGGTGGATTTTTCAATTCACAGAAAAATCTTTCTATTAATATTCAATTGAGAATGTTTCCCTTTTCAACTTGTCATTTAGACTTCACGTTTCTCGATTTGTTGATGTTGCCATGGTAACTTTAAAAAACGCTCGTTTTTTAAAGTTCGATTTAAACACGCTGAGGCGTGCTTTAAATGGGTAAAAAGGGGCACCAATAAAAAAAAAGGTAGTAAACAATATCGTTGATGTAAATAGAACAGAAGGGGTCCCAGAACAGGCCCTTGGGGCACACCATATTTAATTTCACGGAGGTCGGATAGAGAGCACAATATCCCCTACGATCTAAAATATGTGCATGTAGATAATATTGATATACGCTAAAAAGTTTAAAAAAAACATTTTTTGAATAATTCCACGTACCTATGTGAATCTGGCAAATAATTAATGGCACACGTAATTAGAAAAATGGCTGACTTCCCTTCCTTCCAGAGAACTGGCGCTCCCATTCTTCCGAACACTCTTAGGTGTCCGCCCAAGTTACAATATATGCATTTCTAGATAGTCTAGCTGTGCATTTCTAGATAGTCCCAATATTTCAATCCATTTGACAACATCGCTTAGGAGAAGTAGGCCAAATGATATGTATCGACCATTTCGATGCGGACATAAAGGTCGCCGAATTTGGACAGAGTTTTTTAGGCATTCATGGAGTAATGAGGAAACGGTACACCAATTTGTCTCATCAGCCCGACTGCAGTGCGAAATTGCGGACCGTTATGAACATTTTTCATTTCGCGTTTTAGGCAGCTCATCGAATAACCTTCGAAAGGAGATACATTTAACATCAGGGCAAATGTGATATTAGACAGTGCGTCCTAGAATATGCAGATATACCGCTGTTATAAAAGAGAGATGAAAAAATAAACTTCACTAGGAATTTCGTGCAAGATTTTTTGTACAAGTATTTTATTATTAACAGTTCTATTCAAAATTTTAACCACACTTCACGATGAATCAAAACGGTTGAATAGTAGGCAATTTTATTTATTTTACTGTAATTTAATCTTGGGCTTTTATTCACTAATTTATGAATAATTTTATTTATTCTATCGTGAGTAATATGAATTACATGGTTTTATTACATATATTAAATTTTATTTATATTAAGTTTATGTGGTATTATAACATTATGTTATTATGAACATTTTAACAAGTTATTTATGTACATTTATTTAATCATATATTTTCTTTAAAACTCCCTATTTCTTCGAAACAAGTGTTCTACACTTATCGCTATGAATACTTTATAGACCAGGGTTGAAGCCTTTGAAAAAGTGAAAAAAAATAATAGTAGGATGAAACCCATTGGAAAAGGAAGAGAATATAACAAAAATGAAAGGCAAAATAATTTACGGGCGATCTGAGGTCGGGAAGTGGAAGGGGGTGAGTTTTTAAGGGTGAAAAACGGTTTATCTCGATTTTCGGCAAAACTACGAGTCTTATGGAAAAAGGAAAAAAGTTGTAGGTGATGGAAAGATCTACAACTTCTGTATCCACACTTTTTTCACATAACCTCAAAATTTATGTAAAAAATTCAAATAACCAAGTTTTTTTTTTTATTTTTATCTTTTACAAAAAAAAATTTTTTTCCACAAAATTTGGTGAAAACTTACCTTTTTATGTCCCAAACACACTGTAATTTATTTGATTTGAAATATTTATTTTTTCACCTTATTTTGACCTAATATCGAAAAAGCACCCTAATTTTCAATCAAAAATTCTCCCGTCAAAAAATCAGCTTTTTTAAAAACTCGGTGGGCTTTTTGTTCGTTGAAATCTCTACTTTCTGATGGTGTGAAAAAAAATATACATTACTATGGTAAATGTTCTCAGAAAATTCAAAGAAACGTAAAGTTAATATTTAATAAGACATCTACAATATTTTGAGAAAGTTGTAGAATCTTTAAATTATATGCGTAGATGCCTATTTATTGCTATTTTAAGATAACTTATATACCTGAGTGACCTACGGAAAATTTAAACCCATCAAAAGGTATTTCATAGAGAAGTGGGGAAGGGGTAGGAGGGTTGGGCCTTACTACCTGTTATTTCTTTGCATTTTCTAGAACATTTACCATAGTAATGTGTATTTTTTTCATAGCATCAGAAAGTAGAGATTTCAACGAACAAAAAGCTTACCGACTTTTTTTAAAAAGCTGATATTTTGACGGGAGAATTTTTGATTGAAAATTAGGGTGCTTTTTCGATATTAAGTCAAAATAAGGTGAAAAAATAAATATTTCAAATCAAAAAAATTACAGTGTGTTTGGGACATAAAAAGGTAAGTTTTTACCGAATTTCGTGAATAAAAAAGTTTTTTTGTAAAAGATAAAAATAAAAAACCAAAAACTTGGTTATTTGAATTTTTTACATACATTTTGACGTTATGTGAAAAAAGTTTTCACATACATTTTTATGTTACCTACAACTTTGCCATTTAACTTTTTTCCATAGGAATTGTAGTTTTGCCGGAAATCGAAATAAACCGTTTTTACCCTTAAAACTCACCCTTCCACTTCCGACCTCAGATCACCCGTAAATTATTTTTCCTTTCCTTTTTGTTATATTCTCTTCCTTTTCCAATGGGTTTCATCCTACTATTATTTTTTTTGTTTCAAAAATTATCGATCCTGGTCTATTATTCACTGTAACCATCTAAAATTGTATTTATATTGCGAATAAAGTTTATTGGACGAAGTTTCTTTACGCGGCTCACGGTAGGTGTAACGTGAGAAAAAGCCCTTATGCCCCCTCCATGCGGCTTTCTCTCTCTCTCTCTCTCTGTGCCTTTCATTATACAGGGTGATTCAAAAGTACTTTGACAAACTTCAGGAGGTGATTCCTCACAATATAATTATAATATGAATTATCCAAATAAATATATGTCCGGAAATACTTCGTTTCCAAGATATAGGGTGTTGAAATTTTATTTTTTTTTCGTTTTTTTTTAATAACTTTCGTAATACTGACCTTAATTAAACGAAAATTGGTATTGAGAGGTTTTTTGAGGTGTCAAATTGGAACCTGATGTTATTATTGCTCTTACTCGTAGGGGGCGCCACCTACACGTCTTTTTCTTTTTTGAAGATTTATAACTTTTTTGAACGTACTCCTAGCACATTTTTCAGTAAAAAAATCAATTCCTCTATCATATCTGCGTAAAAAAGCTATATATCCTTGTTACAAGTCGCTATAAGCAACTGTATTCTAGATTTGGAGTTGAAAATTTCAAGTCGATTATTTGATAATCGATGCGTGTTGAAGTTATTACCATAATTTTGCATTTTTCACAAGAATGCTTAGCAAATGAATTTGACGTTTAGGTAAGTAGTTTTGGTAATTACATATTATGTGACAGTTAAACGTTTTGTTATTTTGTTGAAGTTTCTATAAGTTTTAAAACACTAATTTTGAAAAAATGGATTGAGTATACAATAATGCTCATTTAGCCGATATGCATTTCGTTTATGGCCTTGCGGATGGCAATGCGCGCACAGCAAGACTTATTTACCAGGAGCGATTTTCTAATCGAGTACTGCCTTCAGCTCCAACATTTACCAGTCTCCACCGTCGTTTGGTAGAAACAGGTAGCTCTAAGAGGGCAGCTGATATCATTGGAAGACCACGAGCAGTCCGAACCCCAGAATTGGAAAAAGCTGTTTTGAACGCTCTCGAGGAGAATCCAGAAACAAGTACAAGAGTAATTGCTGAAGCTCTCAATTCTACTCAGTCCACAGTTTGGAGAATTATCCACATCACCAAATTTATCCATACCATATTCAAAGGGTACCAGCTCTTTTGCCACGAGACTTTCCCCAACGCATTACTATGTGTCAGTGGTTTTTGAGAAAATTGGCTGGAAATCCTCAATTCTTAAGATATGTACTCTTCACGAACGAGGAAAACTCCTCCCGAAATGCTATCACAAACTTTCATAACAATCATGTTTGGGCTCTGAAAAATCCGCACGCAGTTAGTGAAAGACATTATCACTAGCAATTTTCTGTAAATGTATGGGCGACATTAATTGATAATTACTTGATAGGTCCTTTCTGTCTTCCGTTCCGACTGAATGGCGCAACTTTTTAGAAGATTAATTGCCGAGACTACTTCAGAATGTACCATTAGAAATTCGTATCCGCATGTGGTTTATGCATGATGGGGCTCCGGCCCATTTTAGCGTTGTAGCCAGGAAATTCCTTCACACTGTCTATCCAAATCGATGGATCGGTAGGGGTGTAGAAGAACCTAACCAGGCGTGGGCTCCAAGGTCCCCAGATCTAAACCCGCTAGATTTTTATTTTTGGGGACATTTGAAGTCACTAGTTTATAAAACTCCAGTAGCGAACGAGGAAGATCTAAGAAACCGAATAGTAGACGCCTGTGAAACAATAAGAAACACACCAATAATTTTTGAGCGGGTACGAGATTCAATGACTAGAAGATGAATGCCTGTATTTCGCTGAAGGAGTAGACGCCTAAAATACAGATTTTGATACAAAAGTAACTATTTCAAACAAGTAAAAATAAATAGATCAGGTGGCACCTCCTACAAAAAACCAAAACTACTTACTCAAACGTCAAATTCATTTCCTAAGCATTCTTGTGAAAAATGCAATATAGTGGTATAGTTATTCTAATCCCAATTGGAAGGGCAATAAAAATAAAGCACTACGAGGAGTGTTCATATGCACTGCCCGGCAAATGGAAAATTTATATACTACCAGTGTTTTTACTTTCAAAGCGTTCCTGGTACAATCATAAAAAAGTTCTGTCGTGTGGAAGAGAATTCCTTCTCGAAACTTTTTATGTCGGTCCAATTAGGATTAGAAATACTATAATAACTTCAACACGTCAACAAGTCCAAGTATCTAGAAAACGGTTGCTTATAGCGACTTGTAACAGGGGTAGCATTTTTACGTAGATATGATAGAGGAATTGATTTTTTTACTGAAAAATGTGCTAGAAGTACGCTCAAAAAAGTTATGAATCTTCAAAAAGGAAAAAGACGTGTAGGTGGCACCCCACCAATTTTCGTTTAATGAAGGTCAGTATTTCGAAAGGTATTTAAAAAAAAGGGAAATAAAAATAAAACCCTGTATCTTGGAAACGAAGCGTTTCCAGACATATATTTATTTGGATAATTCATATTAGAATATTGTGAGGAATCATCTCCTGATGTTTGTTAAAGTACTTTCGAATCACCCTGTACACGAGTATGTGTGGCAACCACACTTGGTCCTGCCAGAATTAAATGTCAACGCTTTCAATTCCTATATAGGGAAATAGGAAATGCAAAATTGTTGGAATAAGGGATTTTGAACTCACTTCACACAGTGATTTGATATTTGAATTCAAATATACCTTTTTCAGCATATTAGAAAGCCTCAGTTTTTCAAGTAAGGCAATGAATAATTTAAATGTGTCATTTTGTAGTTGGTACAGCTGCAATGTGCTCCTCGAATTTCGTGAAATTCAGTTGTTTAAATTAAAAACCCCAAAGTGTAGAAAAAGTGACTTACAAACTCCTT
Source organism: Gonioctena quinquepunctata (assembly GCA_018342105.1). Lineage (NCBI taxonomy): Eukaryota > Metazoa > Arthropoda > Insecta > Coleoptera > Chrysomelidae > Gonioctena > Gonioctena quinquepunctata. Next base: position 285,115 of record JAFIRS010000706.1, on the reverse strand, counting down.
CGTTAACTTAAAAACTATAAAACAGTGTGCTGAAAGTGATCTAAATGCCTAAAAAGAGTAAAAATAGCGTTTCTAACACGATATCTCGCTATTGAAAAACTGCAGGCCATTGTGACCCTTAATAACACCGAGTACGGGAATTTCGACCGTATTGGTCCGCCAGAGTGAAAAAGTGAGGTTAGGATTTCAAAACCCACGGAAGTGAAAACAATTTCGCTTATAAAAAGTGAAAGGACAGCTGAATTGCTGGAAAAGTTCGATAAATGACCCCCTAATGGAAGAATCTAGCGATGGAGGTGCAGATCGCAACGAAGGCGTGGATAAATTGACAACAAAAAGCCACAATGAATCACCCACTAACAAAAACCGTGAAAAAGACATTATTTCACCAAACCAAACCACCGAAACTGATAAAAACAGTGTGTTTGCAAAACTCACATTGCAAAATAGCGAAATCGCCAGCTGTTCGGTACTAGAAGCCGATATAGTGTATTATTTTAATAATAATAATAATTTATTTGCCGTAAGAACAGTACATTCATTATAGATACTACATATATTACATTTTATGCATACTGCAAATAAAAAACGTGATACACTAAAGGCTTAGCCTTGAAAGTGGTTTCATATGGTTACCGCATTGTATAAAGTAAAAAAATAAAAATAAACTTATAATATACCTTATTGAGTGAATGCCAACGTAGCAGTAGAGTGACTAATTAATGAACTAACAAAATTGCAGAATAACTAACTAACAAAGTACAAGTAACAGTAACAAATTAGTAACAAAATAGAGACAAAATAGAAAAAAAACATCGTAGAACAATCGGTTTTATGTATTATAAAAATAAACATTAAAATTCAAAATTTAAAAGTTTGAAAGTGGATTGATTTTCGATTTCTTGATATTAAAATCCATGTGTACAAGGAGTGAGTGCGATCAGTTCAGAAATAATATGTATTATTAACATCCACAAATTGATGCATCTGCAGTCGTGGAAGACTTTCTAATCCATTTCTTTATTTTTGATTTGAATGTGAATTTTGCCCAAGGGGAAGCAAAAAACTCAATGATTACATTTCTAAACAGTGAAAGTGTAAAGAAGAGTAATATTAAACCTAATAAAGACATTGGAGAGCTAGGCACCGGGTCCGAGGCCGAAAAGACCGCCCGAGCCGACGTTAGCGCAAAGAATGAAAAAACTGAAAAAACTTCAAAAACACTAAGTGAAACGGAAAACGAAAAGAATGTTCTGAGTGTGACCCATCAACATGTGGAGAATGGAAAGGGGGGGGGGTGAGGAAAACCTCTGTCCAGAAGGAAGAAAACTCCAAACATTTTCAGTGAGAAAATAATGCAGAAAAAATAGTGAGTCCAAGACATCAAAATATGTGGAGTGATATGGATGATGATAAAAGGACAGCAGAAAATCCATTTCCAGCAGAAATCTATGTTCTCCAGACTTTCAAAGAGACTCCGACGAAATCCGTTGGAAAATAAAAGAGGGAGAATCAAACCACCCAAACCGCTAAAAATACAGACAATACGAATCGATCGAATCAATCCAAATACCGAAAAGGAAAAAGAACAAATAACAATAAATAAAGAAGAAAAAACAAGAAACCCATTAGTAGCAAGCTCCGGTCCATATACCAAGAGCCGATCACAATTGGACTACTATAGGTGCCAGAGAGGCGAGAATATGAGGAAACGAAAAAGAAAATTGGAAAAGTGTATACCTAGAACAGGGAAACGCACTAGGTACTCGTTTAACAGGTTTTAATCAGATAATAAGACCGCAAATCGCACACGGTATAATTTCCAGGCAAACTGTTTTCTCGAAAATTTCAACAAATTTTGAGCGACTATTTCCCTCATTATTTTTGAACCAATCAAATGGCCAAAATTTCAAACTAGTCATGTCAGTTTCGCAGTGATAAAACGTCTCCTCGCTGTTTTATACTGATAAAACCACTAGTAGATTCGATATTGTTTTGCGATAAAACGACACTAAGGTCCTGTCAGAATTATATATCAACAGGAAATGCAAAATTGATCAAATAAGGGATTTTCAACTCACTATTACAGTGATTTATATTTTCATTTAATTATACCTTTTTCAGCATGTTAAAAACCTCAGATTTCCAATAAGGCAATGAATAACTGTTCACCCAGTTCTAGTTGTCCGATTAACGTGAAATTTGGCAGGTGTTCATAATATCTGTGTGATGAACTGGCTCCAATATTATGTTACATTTTTAATAGGTGCTTAGAACAGAGCATTTTTCCGGATAAACTAAAAATTGCAAAAGTAGTAGCGATTCCAAAAACGAACGACCATAACGAAGTTAACTCATTTAGACCCATTTCAGTTCTTCCTGTTTTTTCAAATTTTTTTGAATGTTTACTGAAATCTAGGATAGTTTCATATTTTGAAGATAAAGAACTTTTCTCAAAAGAGCAGTTTGGTTACCGCAGTAATAAATCAACAACAAAAGCAATTATTTGCATTTTAGAAAAAATCATGGATGCGATTGACAAAAATAACTTTTCGTGTGCCACAATGTTGGATTCATCAAAGGCATTTGATTGCGTCACACATGAATACCTACTGGCAAAATTAGATTTTTATGGGATCAGGGGTGCTGCCTTGGAATTATTCGCCTCCGACTTGCACAGTCGACAGCAACGAGTGGTTCTACCATCAGGCGAGAAGTCAGACATAATGGCAATAGATATTGGAGTTCCCCAAGGATCAATATTGGGACCCATATTTTTTATTATTTTCATAAATGATTTACCAAAATATTTAAATGCTGACGCAATGACATTATAGGCTGATGACTCTACAATTTTAAATATAAGCCCTGATATTAAAAACCTAAAACTCAGAAATACTGAAACAATAGCAAAGGCTTCAGAATGGTTTTCGACAAATAATTTGAAACTAAACACAGAAAAAACAAGCGTGCTTATGTTCTCAAATGGTAGTCAAGAGAATAGCGTTAAGTTACGAAATTGAACTGGAAAGAACATGTCAACTACTTATCTAAAAAATTAAATGAAGTAGTGTACCAAATTAGGAAACTAATAGAATTTACTACTCTAGATACCGCATTAACATATTATTACGGTAACTTTTATTCAACTTTTTGGTAAATATCTAGTTACATCACACATGCACTCCGAATATGGGGAAAACACTTTTCTTACGTGTTTTTGCCTCCTGAACACGAATCCGGAAGAAAAATGCGACGGTCTCATACCGTTTCAGAGTTACATCGCTTTTTCCGAAATAAATTTCAAGCACCGTTTTCTCGCACAAAACTCACTCAAAATGCCTCCTTCTTTTTAAATCATAAACATACACCCTAAATACTTATTTTCGCAGCACTTTTTTCTCGTATCGTCTTTTTTATCGACAAAATGCTCCTTCTTACACAGTTGCCAATGAACTATTCTACTTTCTTTGTCAGATGACATTTATTAACTTTTTTAATTTTTCATGTTGGTAATAAATGAATCGTACTGTGTAAGAAGGAGGATCTTCGATAAAACGACGATATTTGCAAATTGTGCCAAAATAAGTGATTTAGGATGATTGTTAATGCTGGTAAAAAGAAGGAGGCATTTGAGTGATTTTGTGCGAAAATGTTGAAACTTTCAGAAAAAGCGATGTAACTCTGAAACGGTATGAGACCGCCGCATTTTTCTTCCGGATTCGTGTTCATGAGGCAAAAACATGTAAGAAAAGTGTTTTCCCCATATTCGGAGTGCATGTGTGATGTAACTAGATATTTACCAACTTTTTCTCATGGAATTCTTCTTTGGGGAAAGTCCGTAGAAAGTGGAAGAATATTTGATTTACAAAACAAAGTTGTACGAATAATAGCAAAGGCTAGTTATCGAGAACATTGTAAACCATTATTTGCAAAATTCAGCATCTTAACTTTACCTTCAGTATTCATTCTACAATGTGTGATGTTTGTGAAAAAAAACGAAAAGTCTCTATTTTCAAATTCTTCCTACCATTCTCATAACACAAGGAAAAGAAATTCGTTGAGCATTCCCTATCACCGCCTGAAAAAAACTCAACAGCCAATTAATCACACATCCATCAACATTTTTAACAAATTACCGGATGCACTGAAAAATGCCCATACCAAACAGTTAGAGGCAGCAATCATCAACATATTATTAAAAAATACATTCTATTCTCTAGAAGAATATTTCGAATTTAATTTTGACGAAACAAATGATTGAGATATAAGCAGGCAATTTTTTTATCTATGTATTTTCTGTTGTGATGTAATATTGACTATTTTTAAATTTTATATATATTTTTTGAATTTCATGTATTATATTCAAAATTTTACTATAATTGTCGACGTTTCTTGTATATACCTGTACTCAGTTTCGTTCATATTTTCTGTTTTTCGTATTACTTGACAACCATAAATGTAACTTACATAACTTGGGCCAATAACTTATTATTATTATTACGGTGATAATGCATTATGGAATTTTTGCTAGAAAAAAAACTAAATGGCGGCTTCAATATGATAGACGAGTTTTGTGATTATTAACAGACGAAACCAAAAAGGAGGAGGTTCTCTAGCCGACGCGTATATATTTCTTTTTATGTATGATCACGCATAACTTTTCACAGAGCAGTTCGATTCCGATGATTCTTTTTTCATTAGATGAGGTGTACTTCGAAGTTGGTCCCAAAAAATCCAACCCTGAGGGTAGCAAAATGGAGGATATTGATCGTTCATCCTCTGAATTTTTGTAGTGGGTTTTCCGATTTGGATTATTCTGTTTTTATTAGATAGGGTATACCTCATAGTTGATCATATTCCATATTTGGAATGGAATAATCCACCCCTATGGGTAGAAAAATAGGGGATGATTGTTTTTTCTCTTGTGAACATTGGCACACATATGTAGTTAACATTGACAGATCGTTCTGCATCCGTCACAATAATTACATTCTATGAAAGGATGGAATTATATACAAAGTGATGAAATCAACTAACCAGAACTTCGATAAATAATTTATATTATATAACAATAAATAGTTAAAGTAGATGATCATATTATTTAACAGTTAATAGTTGAAGTAAGCTAGGTAAGTAAGTATTTTGGAAGTAATCAAAAATTAAGTAGGTAGTAACTAGTAGATTTCAGCCACAAAAAATTGAAAAATAAAAACTTTTTAACAAAAAATTAAACCGACGAAAAAATCAACTGAAAAGCAAAAATAAAATAAACCTTCTTAGTCTTAATGATAATTGAGCTCCTAAACTAAGTGAGTAACTAATTTTGAGACGGCGCCAAACAAACTTGCAATTGAATTAGGTAACGCGTAAAATGATGGAAGCGAGATGCATAGCGGCGTTTCAATTACTTCTTCAAAGTAATATAATGTATTGAATGAATGTGGTTTTTTGTGGAGGAACAACGTTTCTTGACATGTTTTTTGGGTAACCTTAAACAGTCTGAAAATGAAAATATAATCAGGAAAATCTATACAAGTGTAGAAAGGGCAAACTGAATAGTTCACCCCGATAAGTTATTGCGTTCACCAAATTATATTTCCTATGGAAAAATGATTCAATTTGTCAATAACTTGCCGTTTTCTGAATTTGCCTATCAAAAAAATTTAAAAAAAATCCAAAAGATACTTCTCTATATAGTTTTTGCTTGACGTTTCGGGGACTATATCTGCCCCCGTTCTCAAAATCTTCTAAATCTCCTTTAATTGTTCTATAATTTGGATTTTTGCTCGCAGAGTCTTTTTTGCTTTTTCAACTGACGGATGTCAATTGAGATCTGCCAAAAAAGTTTGAGATTGACGTATTGCTCATTTGATATATGGGGTGTTGTTCGGATCAGTTTATTAGCACTAACCTTATCATCCTAGAAGTAATTTGAACAAATACGAAAGAGATGCATTGAGATCTCTTCGATCAGACAATCAGATCAAAATACTTCCAGCTGATAAAGGTAACGCAACAGTCATCATGAACACTACTGATTATGAGAGCAAACTAACACAAATGATCTCAAATACCACATATCACACACTAAAAACAGAACCAATCCAATATCACACCACAGCAAACCCCACATTTTATGGTTACCAAAATACACAAACCATCTCATCCTCTACGCCCTATTTGTTAGTTCCATTGGATCTCCTTCAACACAACTCGCTAGATACCTACTCAACATTCTGAAACCACTATCTGAAATGGAAATAGTTTTATAAAGAATACCCCTCACTTTCTAGAGAAATTGAATGAATTACAAATTCAAGATGGAGATCTTCTAGTTAGTTTTGATGTCGAAAGTTTGTTTACTAATGGTCCTAATTGATAAAACTCTAGAAATAGTGAAAGAAAGATTAGAAAATGACACATCACTGAGGACAAGAACAAAACTGGATGTCAGTGCCATCATAGAATTACTCAAACTATGCACAGAAAAAACATATTTCCAATTCAAGAACGAATTTTATCAACAAGAGTTTGGTATGGCGATGGGTTCTCCTTTGTCACCCATTTTAAGTAACATATTCATGGAATATTTTGAAGAATCTTTCGTTGGAACATTCCACAATGGTCCAAAAATATGGTGGAGATACGTGGATGATGTTTTCGCTATCTGGAATCGAAGTGAAGAAGAATTAAACATTTTCTTGGATCATATAAACGGTCAAGAACCGACGATCAAATTCACATTAGAATCAGAACAAAACAACCAACTTCCGTTTTAGATGTCATGATCCAAAATCATCATCCGAATCGAAACATCTGTACACAGAAAGAAGACGCATACCAATCGATATCTACACTATTACTCAAACCATCATGCCAGTGTGTAAAGGCATAGTTAAATGTCTCTATAATCGAGCCCAAATGGTTTGCAATTCCAACCAGAATCTACAGGAAGAAATAAACCTCATAAAATCTGTTCTCAAGGAAAATGCATATCCAGATCAGTTTGTGGAAAAAACAATCACTGACATTGAAAACAAAAACCCATCAAACAACCAATTAACACAACCAACAGGAGTACTCCCACCACCTACACATTTCACAACCAACATAATACCTTATGTCCCCGGATTATCTGAAAAGATCAAACGAATTGGACATAGGTATGATGTGAGAACATCATTTAGAACAACAAACACACTGAGATCTATACTAACACAAACAAAACCAAAAAACGCAGAAGAAAGTACCAAAAATTGTGTTTACAACATACCTTGTTCTTGTGGTGATAGTTATATAGGTGAAACGTCAAGACTATTGGAAGTGCGCCAAAGTGAACATCAGAGTTACATCAGAAATCGACAAATAACTGGATCAAAAATTGCAGAACATATCCTCACATCCAATGGCGATCATACGATTGAATGGAATAGGACAAAAATCTTGATGAAAGAACCACATCAAGAGAGGAGAAAATTGAAAGAAACGGCCTGTATTCTGCTTTCCAATAACAACTGCTTTTCAACAAATTCTGTTGAAAGGGATCATATATGGTTACCTCTACTCAGAGAGGAAGTGAGATATGGTAGAATGCTAATAAACTGATGTGAACAACACCCCATATATCAAATGAGCAATACGTCAATGTCAAACTTTTTTGGCAGATCTCAATTGACATCCGTCAGTTGAAAAAGCAAAAAAGACTCTGCGAGCAAAAATCCAAATTATAGAACAATTAAAGGAGATTTAGAAGATTTTGAGAACGGGGTCAGATATAGGTCCCCGAAACGTCAAGCAAAAACTATATAGAGAAGTATCTTTTGGATTTTTTTAAATTTTTTTTGATAGGCAAATTCAGAAAACGGCGAGTTATTGACAAATTGAATCATTTTTCCATAGGAAATATAATTTGGTGAACGCAATAACTTATCGGGGTGAACTAATCAGTTTGCCCTTTCTACACTTGTATAGATTTTCCTGATTATATTTTCATTTTCAGACTGTGGAAGGTTACCCAAAAAACATGCCAAGAAACGTAATATAATGATTTTCGATAATTGTTTGTTTGGCGCCGAATCAAAATTAGTTACTCACATTAGTTTAGGAGCTCAATTATCATTAAGACTAAGAAAAGTTTTTGGTTCGATTTTATTCAAAATTGGTATGTTGGGGTTTTCAGGGACAGAGATCACGAATTTTTTGTCGAAATTCATAAATTCAAGATGGCGGCTCCAATATGGCGACGAATTTTGTGGTTATAGCCCGATTCCAATAAAAGTTGGTATGTGGGGGGTTTTTGGGGTCCGAGATTTGTAACGAATTTTTCGTTACTTCCTTATACATAACCAATTTCTCATAACGTTTCCGGTTATCTTACGGTGGAACGGGTCATTAGTCACGGCCGATCGTGAACTATGGGACAGCGCCATCATCATGAGTTTGTATTCTGTCAAGTTGGACGAGTTTTGTTATCGTGACAGTTGTATTCATGTCGTCAAGATGTGTTTTTTCCAAGTGTTTTTCAATAGATAAAAACCAAGAACAGTTTGTGAAAAAACCCAGGTAGAATTGGTGATTTGTTCGAACCGAAGGAATAATCGATCTCTTTCTTGAATTGAACGTCGAGATAGGCAGGTGGACTGGGTGAGTGGCTTTGATATATATGGTCTATAAATTAAATAAGTTTCACTGCTGGAGTTTAATTGAGTAATATTATTCTCTTTATCTTTCAATTAATGTTGTAGCTGATTAGCATTTTCTTCTTTTTCCTTAGGCTTGTAATATTAGAATTCTTGGATATACCGCATGGTAATTTTTGAAGGTTAAATATAGATATTTCGGCCATTTTGACAAAGCATTCATAGTACATATTGTGGCTAACGTAACATCTGTTCCGAATATTGGGAACTGATTTTTTTTTCATTGGAAATCAGTTCTACGCTTTTGCATTTTTAGGTACCAAGTAATTGGTAATTTCGAATGGACTAGAGCTTATTTACCTCACACGACCACCGGTTTGTTCCAAGGATTCCAATTGAAGTGAAGGGCGAATTCGATTGTTCTGGGACAGTGACTAATAGGACGGCTCTCTGGTAAGCAATTTTCTTTATTTCATAACTATATGTTTATGAGAGTAATTTTCTTTTCTCTTGAGAAAGAATTGCTTACAGAGAGAGTTGTACCTCTGGCCTAACGGTCTCAGAATACTCGATTCGATTCAATATATGCCTCAAGCATAGAGTTGATTTCTGTTTAATAAATTTCTTATATCTATTACTCCATTCAATTCCCAGTGTGGCTTATTTGATTTTTGATCGTTGCAGAGTCAATTCACTTCAGTTACTACCTTATCGCCAAGAGCAGGGAGATTCATTCTAATTTTTGAGAATTACCTGTTTATCGATTTGAAAAGGGAATTGCCGCCCTATTTCAAAATTATCTTTATCTAAGAGAGTTGTGCCCACTGAAAGACGTGAGGTTTCCCTCTTCAGTTTATCTTTAAAAATTCTTCAATCAAAAGAATTATTTAACATTATCTTTATCGAAGAGAGTCGTGCCCACTGAAAGACGTGTGGTCTCCCTCTTCGGTTTATCTTTGGAAATTCTTCAATAAAAAGAATTATTTCACTTTATCTTTATCTAAGAGAGTCGTGCTCACTGAAAGACGTGTGTCTCTCTCTTCTTATCTTGGCTGAAGAGTATACTTTTACTCTGACTATTATCTTGGTTCAGAAACCCTATATTTTTTTGTAGCCTACTAGGGTATTTTGGTTATAACGCTATATTTTCCTTTGGCATTTGCTTTAAAATAGTATATTTTTGTACTGGCAACCTTTAAATATTTTGCTTTAAAATACTATATTTTTTCTCTGGTAAAATTTCAAGGAAATTTTTATATTTCTTTTGGAATACCTTTCCTCATTTAATTTTTTTACCCTTCTGGTACATAGAATCACCTTATCAAAACTTACTTGTTTCAAAACTTAACTGAATTTGAACATAACGTTTTGGGTGAGGTTTGTTTTGTTTGATTTTAAATTTTGTTCATTTTTAATATTTTTTTAAATTATTAAAATTAACTTGTAAATTTAACTCCAGAATAGCAGATTGGATTGCTATTTATTATCTTTGTTCTTTCACTGTAACTTTCCAGTCTTTCATATAGACTGAGATTTTTATTGTATGCTATCATTTGCATCTATCTTTTGACTCTCGATTAAAATTTGAAACATAAAACTTGAGGTTCAAAGGATATCCTTCGTTCTCCCCTTTTTGTACATATATTGATTCCTATCATCTTCTTCGCATGATATATACCACGGAGGGAACCCATCTACGGAGACGGAAGGACTAGTAGCCTGGGAGGTCTTACAGCACATCAATATCAGCACTGGTCCGTGAAGATCAATTAAATTCACGCCAATAAGGGGGTCTGAAATCAACTATCGAACCACCCAAGACCATCTTCATCGTAACCGCTGAAACCAAGTTCCTCCTAGAACCGCTGAGACCAGCTTCAAGAAACTAGCCTTCATCTCTTTCATTCAAGATCTCCGAAGGTATATTCGTGGTACCAACAACTGGAGGAATCATAGGTGTAAATGTTCGAATTTTGATCAGAGTCAAAATTACTGGTTTCTTTTTATGTAATTTTTCCATTCTTTTAAGAGAAGTTCAATACTCTTCTAGTATTTGTTAATTTTTTATCTTTATCTTGTTCAATAATTTTAATTCCAACTGGAATAAATTTGTTAAGTTGATTTATTGCATATTTATTTGCCTTCCCATACAAGCTAGGTAACATTTATTTAATTTTATTTATCTTTGACTTTTGTCTTTAGCAAGTCTGGCGCCCAACTCTGGAACTAGTCAAGTTAATTAATGTATAATTTTTTTAGTGGACAAATTTGATTAACTAGGAAAAGTCATTAATTGAACCTTACTCACGGCCTAACCGTATCCATCTGAGCAGCCTATCGGCAAAGTGATTTCACCTTCTTGAATTTGAATCATATAATTTAAAATCTGGGGTTCAAAAGTAAGGGGTGTTGCAGATTTATGAGTTTTTTGCCCAAATCCACGAATTTAAGATGGCGCCTCCGATTCTATTAAAAATTGGTATGTGGGTTTTTGTCAGAATTCAATTGGATGACGGATTTCATGAATGATTAACAGAAAAATTTAAGACAAGCTTTTATACAAATACACTAACAAGGAAAAATAATTTCTTTAATGGTTTGACCTGGTTATTCTGTGAGTAGCAGATTCAAAAGCTTGCCGTGAATATAAAATAGGTAATCTTGCGCCTCAACACAGTGCATTTGTATGAAAGCTTGTTTAGTATTTTTTTATATCATTTTATTTTTCCAAAATATTATACTAATTGGTCAGGAATATATTCAGATAGGTTATTTATTTTAAGGTTACGTAATATTTTTGAAGTTTTCACATGTTGACGTTGTACATTACGTTTACGTTACGAAGTTTCACATGTTGACATTATAAAGGTATGTGTATATATTGAAAAGTGAAACATTCCCAATTAAATTTTGAATAGAAATATTCTTCTGTGAATAACTATCAGAATAAAAATGCAAATTTTCACTTTCAGATTTTTTCTTTTGATTTAGGGTCCTTTCTCAATATCCAGCGTGGCTTTAGCCGGGGAAGTATTTGTTTTCTATTAGATATTACAAAAAATAACTTCATTTCTATCGTGGATTTTCCAATTTACAGAAAAAGATTCCTATTCTATATTCAATTGAGAATGTTTCCCTTTTCAACATGAATACCTACCTTCCAAGAGGTCATCTTGAACGATGGAAGATAGTGACTAAAGTTTATCTTTCAGTCGCAGATGATTCCACGTCTGATTTTATGAACATTCTGTTCATATTTTCAAACAAATGTGTATCTTTGTAGTAAGGTAAGAGCGCTACAACAGTTACATTTCAAGAAATCATGAGAAGGGGTATGCTGGTGTGAATAATTGAGCTGCTGGATTTTTTTGAAGTTCTTGGAAATATAAATTTTTCCTACTTAAATCCATCTAAAGCTTTCAAAATATCAATTCGAAACTAATACCTACTGAGGTTTTCTTTTCGTTTCTGCATGCGAATGTGATGCGATTTCCCAACAAAAATCATCAAAAGCTTCTCTGTTTTTTTTGCAGTGATTTTAGCAATCACTTTTCTGATTGACCGCCAATTCATCCGTGAATGTGGGTCATTGTAACCAGATTTATCCCAACTTCGGTTGTGTTCATAACCCCTTTTATGTTATCCGAGGTCAATCGATTTTCCCTAAGTGAACTTTTGCGCAGCAAATTCCGCCCTGCCACACAATAAAGTTGATATTGCCCTCAACTATCCCTATTCGCCTTGATTCTCTTGTTCGGATCATACAAACCCGATTTTGTACAGGGTAGCCAACCATTTTCGCAATTTAGGTAGATGAAAAAACATTTGAGATAAATTTACTGTAAGATGCCTTAAATTGAAAATTACTTCATTGCGAATTCAATAACTGATGCAGATCGAAAGAAGCCATATTGATAAATCTTTTGAAGGATGGTCACATATATCATTTTTTTCAAACCTTTGCTCAACTTTGTAAGATATTCTAGATTCTAGGACCAAGTATTACCAACAATACATGGGGTAAGGCCAAGAAGGGATTACATAATACCACTTGGCAAATTCTCCACGATATTCCAAGCTGAAACACATTATGGCATGCATTCAGAGGAATCTAGAAATTGGTTATAGGAAAAAACACATCTACATTCTATCTGACTGTCAAAGTGCTATCAAAGCACTCAACTCTATGCAGATAAAGTCTAAACTGGTCTGGGACTGCCTCCAGAACCTCATCGAGCTGGCAAAACACAACAAGGTCACCTTGATATGGGTGTCAGGTCATAGAGGCATTGAAGGCAACGTCAAAGTGGACCAGCTAGCTAGACAAGCATCTGAAACGCTATTCACAGGGCCAGAACCTGTACATGGGATTAGCAAAAACCGATGCAGGACCCTGATCGACGAGTGGATAAAAAGAAGACACCAACAATATTGGGATCAAACTGTCGGGCAAATACACAGCAAAGTCATGGTAGGGCATTCAAACCGGACCCTGACGGCTGACCTTCTGAACCTGAACAGAACGAAGGCTCGTATAATAATAGGTCTGTTGACTGGACACTGCGGCCTAAGAAAACACCTAAACACGCAGGGAAACCGTGGAGTGTAGGCTATGTGATGAAGAGGAGGAAATAGCCTCTCATATTATCTTCGACTGTGACGCCCTAAGTAGTAGGCGACACAGAACCTTTGGAGAGATCATCCTGGAAACAGGCATGAATCCGAAGAACCTTATCAACAGGCTTCTAAACCTAATTAAAGGCACAAACCTGTTTGAATGAGAAACACTGACGACAGAGTGATACAATAGACCCCAGCTGGTTGCAGTGTCAAGGGAAGCTAAGTGCCAACCCTGTTTCTGGCTCGTCAGCTTTCAACCAACCAACCAACCAACCAACAATATAATATTTTCCATCTACCATGATTCAAGCAAAAAAGCGGCCAGGTTGGTTGGGTACCAGCCATTCATTATTTTGCTCCACTCTCTGTGGTTTTTGTAAAAATAGGATTATATTGTATAGTTGTATAACCATGATTCCTATAGTTCTCTTTTCAAAGTATAGGGAATCAAGCATGGCGTACCTTCTTTTCATCTCCAAACAAATTCTATAGAGGCAGTTTTTTTAAATTTGTAATCCTTTTGGCATAGCGAACAAATCAAATCACTCTATTGATCCTGTGGAAGTTATAGGATAAGTCGAATAGGATAATATATAACCGATTCTTAGCATTTGTAGGCACATAGAATAATAATAAAAGTAATATTAAGTCAATTCAATACCGAATTAAAGTTATACCTCGAATCATCTGATGAAAAAAATCTAGATTACAATATAGTAGTTGGAGATACCAACGTTAATATCCTTAAAAAATTGACAACGATGTAAACGAATACCTAGATGTTATGGGTGAACACGGTTTCTTGGCAATGAATGCAGTCACACGTACCATATAAGAATCTTGTATCGATCATAACTTCATCAATATCGATTTGTTGATAACAATAATCATCCAAACTGATATCAAAGATCACTATATCACTGTACTTCAAATACTTACCGAAAAGAAAAACATCACAAACAAAATAACAAACAAGTTTATTAACCAAATTAATTACAAAACGCTAATGTACAACATATCTAAAGTCTCATGGGATGAGGAATATGAATCATTGAGTGTCGACTCTGCCACAGAAAAATTTATAAATACATTACAAGATAAACACTTTTTAACAAAAAATTAAACCGACGAAATACGGAACTGAAAAGTAAAAAATAAAATGAACCTTAGTCTCAATAACTAAGCTCCTAAACTAATGTGAGTAACTCATTTTGAGTCGGCGACAAAAAAACAACAAATGAATTAGGTAAGGAGTAAAATGAATGGCATCGAGTTGCGCGGTGACATTCTGAAAAAGTTACAAAGTTCACTCATTTTGGTGCAAGAGTATCAGAGTTTGGATACCTTGCTCCCCGAAAGTAAATAAAGTTCATTCTTAGAGTTGATTTTTGGTTCATTTAATATTTGGCTTTTATTTCATCTAATATTATTAATTGATTATACTTTCTTAACTGATAACAAATATTTTGAAGTCACAGACCCTAAGAAAAAAATCAATATTGCATCAAAAGTTGCATTTTCTGAAAACAACCAAGTAGAAACTGGCCTGTTTCACATGTACATTCCAAATATCTGCAAGAACTGTGGGTATCCAATGCAAACAATGTCGCCGATCATATCACATCAAATGCATTTGCCATTGTGTTTGTTAAAGACAAATGATATACATAAGATTTTTGTTCATTTAAATTTCCACATCTTTTTCATTTTATGCAAAGTGTTCAATATTTGGATAATTTTTTTTCGGAAACATAACGTCATTGCGAAAACTATACATTTTATTTCAATATCTATCAAATAAATGGATCCGAAACACTAAATGGTGATGATAATAATCAACTGTGCTTTTATTCCAACCATAGACAATACAAACTAAATTTGACAATCTAAATAAGGTTTAAATTTCAATAAACAATTCGGCTTTTTCAATGATGTCTAAAATAAGTGTCTGTAAATGCGTTTAATACTCATGACTACGAAACAAGTCGCCAAATTACGTTTTGTTCGCAAATCCTTCACCATTCATTTCAAATTGTGATACTTTCATTGCAGTAATTTTATAAAAAAATTGGTTTTAATCCGTTCCGAAATGACGATTTCTGTGATACTAACAAATCTAATTTATTCTAAATCTTTAACTATTGGATATCTTTCGCGGCAGCTTCGATATATATATTTCTAGGGAACACGAAAATAAAAATTTGAGGCGATAAACAAATTTCGATTTTTAGCTTTTAATTTTCAGTAATTGTCGCGTTATACAATTATTATCCATAAAGAGATTAAGAAATATAGTGTTATAAACATTATTAGGCATACATTTAGTTATATGAGTGTGATCAATAGATGGATAACTGTTTTTAATACCCACATTTTTTTTCATAGGGGTAGTGAGAAAAAAGTCATTGAAAAGGCCGGATATTCTTTGAGGATCATTCACAACCTCACTTTCTTGTAATAAGGAATTATTTTTCATAATTGCAGGAGAGTGCGTTATACTATTTATCACCTGCTAAGGCGTTTTATCCGGTAAGGTTTGAAGCTTCCTTATTTCTTCATATATTTTTATTGTACTATAATACATAAGGTTCTATATAGTTTCAAACACATTTTCTTTGAATTGTATTTGTTATATTTTCGCATATTGAAAGCCCAATCTTCCAAAATAGTTGCTGTTGAAATCTATTCATTCAGTACATAGTTTCTTATTACAAAACTCTGTAATAATACTTTTTTGTTTCAATGTTTCATAAGGTTCACTATTTTGTACACTATCATCTATTGTTTTCAATTATAATGCTCCGAATCGACTCATTTGTAAACAATTATTGATAAGGTTCAAAATTTTACGGCGCAATATGAAATTGGTTACTATGTTCTGATTTAAAATCATACAAAAAACAACAGTATATAATTGTTTTCTATTGATTATAAAGAAAATACGTCCATTTTGTATCGTAGTTTTTTCCATTACCAGAAAAATATTTTTCCGATTTTCTTTTCAATGTGAATACTTTCCAATAGTGTCTAGTTATTCTTTCAGTCGCAGATGATATTTTTATGAACGTCCTCAATATCCTTCATTTTTGTGTTGGTCTGCGCTTATGCACCATTACTAAGATTGTTCAGAACAGCTCTAGAATCAATAAACATTGCAAGTGTTTTATTATTCCAAAGACACATTTTTTATGTAATCCGACTTGGGTCATGACAATGGCATGGTGCAAAGTTGAACGGTTTATTTATACCAAATTGACCATGATCCTCAATCTACTTGGCAATCGTTCAGCGTAGATGGTGAAATATATTCGAAAGATCCGTTGCTCACGAAATTTAATCAGGCAAATAAATGTGTGCAGAGCGCCTAATATTATCATTAACTTTTGATGGAGTTCTGATTGATTTCTCGGGCGGCAATTTGTATCATTGGTTGTTGAAAAGAAATACACCGTTAGATAATTTTAAATTTTCTGTATTATTATATTATTACGGATTATTATACACATTTGGTCAAAGATTAATAGATTTTTGAGATTCCGTTGCGTACCTCCCAAATAGGACATATTAGAAATCTGTCTGGGAATATGAATTTGAATGTTTCATTTTCAATTATGTACGAAGATATTGTGAAAAAAAAACAACGAATAACTTATTCTGCTGACATTAAGCTTTCACCCAGATATTGCCCTCATATTGTCTCATATTCAATTTGATATCAACTATCCAAGTAAACATCCATACAAAACATGTCAAATAAGTGTAAATAATAAATAAACAAGATGAAGTTTCAGCTCAACGTTGTTTGCCAGAAAAAAAGAAAGAAAATTAAACAAATTAATCTAAAGGTGATAACAAATCGAGTTCAATTGAAATGTGGTATATGGAAAACTTACAGATGCTTAAAGTACACACTTGATAATTAACGCTGTGTTTATGACGAATGTGAATTATTCTGGAAGATATTCATTGTAATCGCTTCAACATTTTCTATAAAACTTTATCAGCCTATGCTGTTGCTTTCTGTCCGTTTGAAAGCATTCCCGACATCTTTCTCATCAACACATGGAAGGAAAACTCCACGTGTAGAAATAATTTGCTGCAAAGCACAAAGTCTATACCAAGCTTTTCCAGGCAAGCCAATTTAATCACGAAAGGATTTTTTCGAGAGTTTAAGTCTACATAGGAAGAATATTAGAACCAAAGATGTATATAACAATTCTTATATCGGTATCCGTCCACATGTTTCTATATTCGTACTCCGGCAGAAGTAGTAAGTGAAAGTAAATCTTATTTTAAATGAAAACACCCATTCAAAATTAGTTGAAATGTTTGATGGCACCAATTAACAATTATCAAGTAACAATTATCGATTAACAATTAGCAATTATAAGTTCAACCATCATCCTACAATGGTCGTGTTTATGCAGACAAGTAACAATTATCAATTAACAATTAACAAGTAGAAAGTTGGCCAACTTTTAACTTCTTACTTTAATTGAACCAAATTTTCTTCTAGTGCGCAACTAGTACGCAGATGACCGTGGATTGGTCCGTGCGATGACGAAAGCTAACCCAACTTTCACTGAACAAAATATTCTGGTTTGTTTTTGTTGTGGGTTGTTGCGTCTTTTAGAATTTTATTTGTTTGTGAAAATATACTGCAAAAATGGAAATTGATGATGCCATTTTGATCGACCTCGTTCGGCAATTTCCCGTGTTGTATAGACTTGTGCGCATGCTTACTGTTCTTCCTTAATTGTTAATTGAATGTGCATAAATGCCATCATTTTCGTTACTTGTTAATTGCTAATTGTTAATTCATGATTGTTACTTGATAATTGTTAATTGGTGTTGCATAAATCCACCATAATTAGAAAAAAAAACGGAGTAAACAGAATCTACTGTTTGATATATTTTTATTTTTCTGTAATTAAATACTATGAGAAAGACTCTACGGCTCGTTATGAAAACTTCTCGCGCGTGCAAAAAAGAGTGGCTTTATATTCTTGTTGTATAAATAACTATTTCAACTTTATCTCTGCAACGAAGGACCTCTGGTTATGAAACACTATGTATATTAATAAAAATATATATGATTTCACCTTTTCTCCTTCCTTCTTTAAAATGTTAGTTCGAAGGAAACTATCAAATACGTGCCAATAGCTATATTCATGTGATTCATAATAAGGCGCCTCTGTCCCATTTACGTATTTAAAAAAAAATTGTTTGCATGGTGGGTATTAAAAATTCACAAAAAATTCACAATTTCCGTCCCCGAAAACCCCCACATACCAATTTGGAATAGAGTCGTACCATAATCAGAAAACTGGTCTGCCATCTTGGAGCCGCCATTGTCACCGGAATGATGAACACCTGCCAAATTTCAGCTCAATCGGATGTCGGCAAGTGCTCCAAAAATAGATTACAAATTTTTTACCGGAAGGAATGACAGAATGATTAGACCAGGGGTCGATAATTTTTGAAACCAAAAAAATTATTGTAGAATGAAACTCATTGGAAAAGGAACAGAATATAACAAAAATGGAAGGAAAAATAATTTACGGGCGATCTGAGGTCGGGAAGTGGAAGGGGGTGAGTTTTCAAGGGTAAAAAACGGTTTATCTCGATATCCGGCAAAACTACAAGTCCTATGGAAAAAAAGATCTACAACTTTGGTATCAACACCTTTTTCACATAATCTCAAAATTTATGTGAAAAATTCAAATAACCAAGTTTTAGAATTTTTATTTTTACCTTTTACAAAAAAAAAAATTTCCACGAAATTTGGTGACAACTTACTTTATTATGTCCCAAACACACTGTAATTTTTTTTTTTAATATTCATTTTTTTACCTCATTTTGACTTAATATCGAACAAGCACCCTAATTTTCAATCAGAAATTCTTCCGTCAAAATATCAGGTTTTTTAAAAAAGTCGTTGAAATCTCTACTTTCTGATAGTGTAAAAAAAATACATTACTATGGTAAATGTTCTCAGAAAATGCAGAGAAGTAAGGCCCAGACCCTCCTAGCCCCTTCCCCACTTCTCTATGAAATGCCTTTTGATGGGCTAAAATTTTCCGTAGGTCACTCAGGTGTATAAATTATCTTAAAATATCAATAAATAGGCATCTACGCATATAATTTAAAGAAGATTCTACAACTTTCTCAAAATATTGTAGATGTCTTATTAAATTCGGATTCGAGTTTTCTTCGTTTCTTTGCATTTTCTGTCATAGTAATGTACTTTTTTTATACCATCAGAAAGTAGAGATTTCAACGAACAGAAAGCCCACCGATTTTTTTTAAAAAGCTGATATTTTGACGGGGGAATTTTCGATTGAAAATTAGGGTGCTTTTTCGATATTAAGTCAAAATAAGGTGAAAAAATGAATATTTTAAATCAAAAAAATTACAGTGTGTTTGGAACATAAAAAAGGAGGTTTTCACAAAATTTCGTGGACAAAAAAAAATTGTTGTAGAAGATAAAAAAAAACCATAAACTTGGTTATTTGAATTTTTCATATACATTTTGAGGTTATGTGAAAAAAGTGTGAAAACAAAAGTTGTAGATCTTTTTATTACCTTAGGACTTGTAGTTTTGCCGAAAATCGAGATAAACCGTTTTTTAACCTTAAAAACTCACCCCCTTCCACTTCCCGACCTCAGATCGCCCGTAAATTATTTTTCCTTTCATTTTTTTAAATTCTCTTCCTTTTCCAATGGGTTTCATCCTACTATTATTTTTTTCACTTTTTACCATTTTTAAAGGCTTCAGCACTGGTCTAGCTAGGACCTAATGAGATACAAACGAAGCAAGTTAAATAAAAGCTTGTGAAAAGGTATTGCTTAGTATTGGAACTGATTCAGAAAATACATCTTGAGTGTCCTCCGCCCTTTGGCCAAAAGTGAAACAATCCGAATTTTTCGGATTTCTTCTTTCACGCACAGAGCCGGCCTTAGTGAGCGCGAGGCCTGGGGCCAACTTGTTATGCGAGGCCCTTATATATTTTATTTATTGATAAATTGATATTTTTATTCTTTGAAGAAATTCCTACTCAATGTTCTCATTCATTCACCTTCCCCTTACTACCTCTCGGATGGCGTGCCTACTAAATATATGTCCAAAATATAAAACACATAATTTAAATAAATAATTTATTTGGCGAGAAAAACACTTCTGAATGTTTTGACAATGACAATATAATAATTAATACTAGATAAAATGATATGAGAAAGGTAAGAAAATCTAAACAAAACGATATATAATATATTACGTAATATACCTACCAATAATTTGAATTATTTCACTGAGTGAAAATGAAACGTGAAACGTACATGTGAGACTTATGAGATCTTATAAAAAAATCACACGCCTAGCTTTAATTTTCGAAAATTCATCTATAATGGCATCGAACTCCAGCCTCGCACTTATATCAGACTCTATCGATAATGTGGCTAATGAACTTAAACGATCTTGAGACATGGATGTGCGTTAGTAGGTCTTGATCAATTTTAGACGAGAAAATGACCTTTCCGTACTAGCAACTGTAACAGGAATTGTTAACAGTACTATATGCGATGAAAATATTGGGAAACGGATTTCCCATTTCTTTCAGTCGTGTCAACAAGTCAATTGCAGTTAGTGTTTCTGGTGGCAAAACTTCTCTCAAAATTCTCAGTTCGATGAATAGTTCTGCTCTATCTACATCCCGATGTTCCCCACTACTGAGATACAAATCCAAATCAAAAGCATTTTTTCAGATCTTCATCTAATTTGTCGCAATTTTGAAATATTATATGAAAAACCGAAATGTTTCGGCCCATAATAACGATAATAAATCTGTCTGCGACTACATAAACACCGATGGCTGGTCAGGTTGACGAGAGTCTTATCGATATCTGAAGTCTAGCAACGTCGGGCGTGGTTAGTACTTGAATGGGTGACCACCGGACAAGAAAGTTCCACGTTAAATATCCTAACAACTGTAGCGTAGTATAGTCCATCCAATATCAATTGCAGAAGCTGTTTCTATAGGGAGCAAATAAAAACTCACTTCGCTAACACGAGCGTATATGCGAAGAAACGGAACGAAAAATAATCTGTACTACTTGTATACAGTCTCCGTCGGCACAAAGAGGCCGCTGGTCAACGTGGACTTGAGTGACTGCTGTCTGTTCTACAACCGATTCGTCTGGACCAATCAAGTCGGACATCAATGCTGGCAGGTGTGTCTATACGATGGGAGGTCATAAATCACGCGTTATATTTGTGTTTTAATAGCTCTGAAAGATTAAAAACCAGTAGCGTATGTGGTCTTGGTGTGTGCCGATCGAAATACGTTTTAGGATATTAAAATATCTAAATAAAATTAGTTATCTCCGCCACTGCTGCTCACAGGATTTCGCCGCAAGACTTTTTTATGCTTCTGCAATTGATATTGGGAAAACAATAGCATATTCGCAGCTGCAGGCGTCTTATCAATGAGCACGAGATAAGACGATAGATAAGTCGTCCTTCGGAGGGGACGTTAAGATGTCGGTCCCGAGTTCATTTGATGTTGAGTTCGTTAAAGAACCCCACCTCTGAAACAACAGAGGATTCGGCAACATTTCCGGTTGGGAGGAGTGTGCTCACCGGCGTCGGTGTCTTGGTAGCAGAAATAGGCCGACGTTAAATAAAAAAAGAAGGAAGGAAGGACTACATAAACACGTTCACGTTAATGTCGTCAATATAGGTATAGTTTTCCCAATATCAATTGCAGAAGCATAAAAAAGACTTGCGGCGAAATCCTGTGAGCAGCCGTGGCGGAGATAACTAATTTTATTTAGATATTTCAATATCCTAAAACGTATTTCGATCGGCACACACCAAGACCACATACGCTACTGGTTTATAATCTTTCAGAGCTATTAAAACACAAATATAACGCGTGATTTATGACCTCCCATCGTATAGACACACCTGCCAGCATTGATGTCCGACTTGATTGGCCCAGACGAATCGGTTGTAGAACAGACAGCAGTCACTCAAGTCCACGTTGACCAGCGGCCTCTTTGTGCCGACGGAGACTGTATACAAGTAGTACAGATTATTTTTCGTTCCGTTTCTTCGCATATACGCTCGTGTTAGCGAAGTGAGTTTTTATTTGCTCCCTATAGAAACAGTTTCTGCAATTGATATTGGATGGACTATACACGAAATATTCAGTTATTATTCAACGACTGGATCAAATAAAACTCTCTACTCAACATGTGAACGGTTAAACATAAATACGAAACTATGATGTTGAACGCAACTAATTACTAATAACATGTCGTTCTAACACGTGATCATCCTAAATGTAGATAGGCGGGAGAGTGGTAGGGCCTAGAGTACAATTCCGTACTTAGGAGCTTGGTTCCTTTCTGTTAAAGAAAAGCAGGCGTTGCGAGCATTAACTAGAAATTGAAATTTCTGAAGAGTGCACAAAGAGGCCATTCTTTATCAGAATTTCAGTAGTAGCAGAAAATTCATAATGTGTAAAAGTTTTTTTAAAATTGTAATCAGTGATTTTATTAACGAAACGAAACCTTCGGTAGCGCGAGGCCTCTTTAGGCGCGAGGCCCGGGGCCGGCGCCCCGCTTGGCCACCCTTAAGGCCGGCTCTGTTCACGCAAATCATCTTCCGAACGAATGAGATCCAGCGAAATCAAAGAACTATCGGAAATGTATGCTCGAGAAGACACAGAAAAAGATACGGGTCAATTCGAGACCCCCTTTTTTATTGGAGTCGATGAAAAAGCAGGAAGTACATCGGTCGGAAGGAATCGAAAGAATGATCCGATATCCGAGTAGACGTGGGACACGATAACTTATTCACAGCTCACTTGCTTTCCGCAGCGAGCATACAAGAAAATATGGAATACTCATGTGCAAGATAACCGATAACAAAAAACAAACATTATTCTTGGAGCGATATCAGGTGGATATCAAAGTCGGCAGCCATTCTGTCATCCAACTCGAGTCAATCTTCACTGCTTCATTCTTCCTATAGGCGGGGAGTTTATGCGGATTGTTGTTAGGAACCAGTCAAGTATTGTTGATATAATTTATAATATAATTTATTTAGATTTTTTTAATGTCAGAAAAACACTGATTTCAAAGTGTCTCTCCAAGGGAAATGTTTCTAACTTTTTTTTCCATCTTTGCAAAGTGAGATTGCTTGTGGAAAATGTGTTTCCCATTTCTTCCGGTCTTCCTCATGATCGTGGAATCGTGAAATAGATTGAAGACCTAGTGAATGCGATGCCTCTCTTGCGTCATTGTTACAAATGATTTCTGGTGAGTACTCTCTTTTGGAAAACATTCTTCTTTGCTTGCCTCATTCATCTATACAGTGCTCGTCTAAAGTCCGTTCCCCCTCTACTAATTTTTGAACCACCTGGTATATCGCAACGAAATTTGAAGGGCTTAAATAGGAGCTAGATGTTTTAAAATGGCGGCTGAGCGTCATCTTCAATAATTTTTTTAAATAGAACACCCCGTATATTATTTCATTTTCGAAATCTGCTCATAATTCTCAACAGTTTTCTATAATATACTTCACTTCTAAATTCAATTGTTTTCGAATTATTATCGTTTGAAAAGTGACATTTTGGTCATTTCAAACCCAACCAAAAACACTAATGTTGCTTTCAATCAAGTTTGCATTGGAAAAAATCGTTGTCGCGGTAACATCTTGTTTACTGTCAAACTGAACTGCTAACTGTCAAATAGTCCGTTGAGCGCCTAAATCCTTTTATGAAAAGTGTGATCATGGCTCGTAGTTTAGACGATAAATTTGAAGCAGTTTTGATATTTGGAGAAGCTGGAAGAAATTAACATCTAGCAGTCCGTATGTTTAATGATAGATTTCCCGAGAATTCTATTTCGAGGACATATTTGCGCAAACTTTAAAAAAGCTCCAAGCAACTAGTACGCTGAAAGATTCTCCAAGATCAGGAAGACCGCCTCTTTCACAAGAAAAAAAGGTAGAAATTGTTGCTGGAATGGTAATCAATCCGACTCAGTCGCTGAATCCTGTGGAGTAAGTTCAAGAAGTGTACAAAGAGTCCTAAAAAAAAAAGTTTCATCCCTATAAAATGAAAATCCTGCATGTTCTCACGGAGGATGATCCAGACCGTAATTTTGTGAGTGTGAGAACAATTGAAGGAGAGCGGGGCTTCCTAAAACGTGTATGTTTCGCAGACTAATGCACGTTTTTTCTTAATGAAAAAGTCAACAAACAGAATGTACGATACTGGAGCGATACTAATCCGCATATTTTTGGAGAGGGACATACCCAGTTTCCTAAAAAGGTGAATGTTTGGGCGGGGATTTTGGGCAAACGCGTTGGTGGACCGATTTTCATCAGAGGCAATCTTACAGGAGTTCTTTACAGAAATCTTTTAGAAACTGAAATTGAACCTCGAATAAGACAAATTGTATTGAACAATCAGGATGAGTTTGAAAATCGTGAAATCATATTTCAGCAGGATGGGGCACCTCCCCATTTCGATCGCATGGCTAGAGAGTTCCTCGATACAAACTTTCCTGGGCGATGGATAGGTCGCAGGGGAAGTACATAATAGCCACCAAGATCTCCGGATCTTACACCTCTAGATTTTTTCCTTTGAGTGTATCTGAAGTCAAAAATCTACGCCACTGAATGCCAAACAATAGCAGAGTTGGAACGCAGAATAATAGATACATGTGAAGAAATAGATGAACAGACTTTCATCAACGCGAGAGAAGCTATTTATAATAGGGCACTTTATTGTCAAGATTTAGGAGTGGGGCCACATTGAACACTTGAAGAAATAATTGTTGGTGTTGAATAAAAGTGTTATTCAAAAATAAATTATAATTTTTTAGCTAACTTATTTGTTTTGATTGTGAATTAATAGAACACATTCGTAGGCATCGAGATTTTCCGGTAAGCGGTACTATTTATCCTTAATAAACTCTCTTTACGCCTCTTATTGGTCGAATTCATTAAGATAATTAACTACAAATTAATAACAACGTTTAGGTAGCAAAATGTTTTACCGAAAGTGACCAACATCCATACTTCATTTTAAACCGGAATGTCACTTTGCAAACGTTAATATTTCCAAAACAATTGAATTTCGGAGTAAAGTGTATTAGAGAAAACTGTTGAGAATTATGAGCAGATTTCGAAAATGGAATAATTTTTGGGTTTTCCATTTAAAAAATTTTTGAAGATGGCGCTCAGCCGCCATTTTAAAACTTTCAGCTATGATTTTTTCATAAAAAAGTAGGTTTTTATCTCCTATTTAAGCCCTCCAAGTTTCATTGCGATATACCAGGTGGGTCAAAAATTAGTAGGGGACGAACGGAGACGAGCACTGTATGAGTTCTCAATTAAGACTGGAATAGAAAATCAAATAACTAACTGAATAAAAATGCAAATTTTCAATTTAAGATTTTTTCGTTTGAGTTACGGTAAGAAAGTGGTGAGTTAACCCATTGAATTGTGGGAAATGAAAAGGGGGGCAAGGAAAAGACGCTAAAAAACCTTTGTCCAGAAGAAAAATTTTGTTCACCACCCTTTCCGAACAACTGACGAAAGTGAAGAAAAATCCAAACATTTTCATAGTGATCAAATAATTCAGAAAAAATGGTGAGTCCCCCGACAGCACAGGTTTTTTATTATATATTATTATTATTATAACAAACTTTGATATGAATTGAGCAAAATGATCTATTATATAGGTTTGCAGAACGATTGGTGATATATATTTCAATCACACTTAATGAACATATGGTCGATACATGTTTATGAATCTCCTTGCATTCTTGTGACTGCATTTATCACTGAGGAATAGTCGTACTCATTTAAAATATTGAGGTAATCATTCGTATCATCTATCATCACCCAGAATTTTCAGATTGATGTCCCCTGTAACGATTTTAATATCAACAACTCCATCAAATTTTGATTGTAATGGGCCCCATTATATACACAGTATAGTAATTTTCTAGATTATATACAGTTATATCTGCAAACTGCCACGTCTCTGAGAGAATGATAAAATCAAAATCATGGTCGCACTCATATAAAAGCAATTTTAGTTCATCTACATTTTTGTTTAAGCTTCTAGTGTTCATATGAAATAATTTTAAAGTCTGGTGAGTTTCACATTTAAATAGATTGTTCACTTGCTGTATATTTTCAGCTGTGGTAGTGCTGATTTTATTAATCTGAAAATCTCTGCGATATTTGTCCATTTTGTATTCTTTATAGTATGGATATCCCTTCTGTATATAAACTATATTCACTTTTTCTTCCACCAAACTCATCAAAAACGATTGTTTATACAGTGCGCGGCTAAATTATGGAACAAATTCGATATTTCGCAAGCAATGTACAGTCGTGTGCATAAAAAAGTCGTACAGCAGTTATAGGCTATTGTGAGTCAGGCTTGTCAATCTTAATTAAACTTCTTATCGACTTTGACAAGTAGTGTCAAAATGTGTCAAATGTGTACGTGTACTACTTTTTTATGAAATCTGGAACATCATAGGCAGGTTTATACCATACAAACCTTGTACGACTTTTTTATGTACACAACTGTACTTTTGACAAAAATCCTGAAAGGTCTATTTTGTTTTAAAAGCCGATTTTTTTATGTATATTCTAAAGAGGTTATGTCACTGGTTTTGACGTGGTGACGTAATCAGTAATTTTTTTAAATAGATGTCTTCATCTGAAAGGTCTTTCAGTACTGCATTCAATGATAATAAATATTTTATTTCCGTAAGAGAATAACTTTATATACAACATTTAAATAAAATATTAATTTTTGTTCACCCTGTATAAACAAATCAAATGATTTATTATAATTGAATGCAGTATTGAGAGACCTTTCACATGAAGTATAAGAGAAATAGTTTATATCCAACAAAATACAACATTTAAATAAAATATTAATTTTTGTTCACCCTGTATAAACAAATCAAATTATTCATTATCATTGAATGCAGTATTGAAAGCCCTTTCAGATAAAGTATCACAAGACATCTATTTCAATTTTAAAAAATATATACATTGAAAAATCGGCATTTAAAAACAAAAATCGACTTCTTTCAGGATTTTTGTCAAAAGTACATTGCTTGCGAAATATCGAATTTGCTCCATAATTTAGCCGCGCACTGTATATATAAGATAAAGTTTTGCTCTAAAAAACGAATTCCGTGATAGGAGAGATTGTAATGGAAATGCAAAACATGCAGCAGTCTATTTCTATATTTGTTTAGTACGGAGGATGGTTTGGAAATTTTTCATATCGTATTTCTAGTGTTCATACCTATCTATTGAACTAACATTACCACTGGGAACAGTTCATTTGTTTGTTTCCTTCGCGTTGAAGTTATCTTTGTTCAGATTTTTTTGTTTTGTTTAAATGTTTCTTGGTGAGATATGGACTTCTCAGTATCTAGTAGGATATTTATTAACGATTGTTCTCTTGGAACTGGTGCGACAATTTGGTCATATACTGGTATTGGTGGTGCACTGTTCGCTTCAATATTGGTGTCCTCTTTTACTCCTTCTTGCGGTTCTAGTTCTTCAATGGTATAACCAATATTATTCCTTTTATGTAGGCCGTGTTGGTTGGAGTTTCCTTTGCTCTGTTCAGGTATTTGTGTGTCAGTTAAGTCATGAACAAAATATATGTAGTTCCTTTCAACTTCTTACAGTTTTCTAAAATCAAGCTTTTTTATACGAGAGACTAATTCTACCTTGAGTGGACTATCAATCGAACGACCAAGAGGATATAGATCTTTTATGTCAATTTCAGTTAGATAGATTTTGAGGAGTTTTTCATGTCTTTGCAGATAATTTCCGGTGTAATTTCCTTAAAAAGTTTTTTCTGCCCAAAAATCAGGAAGTTTTTTTTTACAAGATTTTATTTAGTTTCACCTGTCTGTCTGTAATCAAATCTTGCAAGTTAAATTTGACCCACTTCTAGTTGCCCGATTAACGTGAAATTTGGCAGGGGTTCATAGTTTCCGTGACAATGCATTACAGAATTTTTGTTATAGAAAAAAACAAATTGGCGGCTCTAAGATGGCGGACGAGATTTGTGTTTGTGGCTTGATTCGACTCAAAATTGGTATGTGGGGGTTTTTGGGGTCGAGATTATGAATTTTTTTGTCAAAATTCATAAAATAAAAATGGTGGGTCCAAGATGGCCGACGATTTCTGTGATTATGGTCGGATTCTATTCAAAATTGGTGTGTGGGGGTTTTCGGGGTCGTAGATTATGAATTTTCATTCAAAATTAATAAATTCAAGATGGCGGCTCCAAGATGGCGGACGACTTTTGTACTTATGGTCCGATTCCATTCAAAATTGGTTTGTGGGGGTTTTCGGGGTCGAAGATAATGAAATTTTTATCAAAATTCATTAAATCAATGTGGCCGCTCCAAGATGGCGGACGATTTCTGTGATTCTCGTCCGATTCTATTCAAAATTGGTACGTGGAGATTTTCGGGGTCGGAAGTTATGAATTTTTCGTCAAAATCCATAAATTCAAGATGGCGGACGAGTTTTGTAATTATGGTTCGATGCTATTCAAAATAGGTATGTGGGGGTTTTCAGGATTGGAGATTGATTTTTTTGTCAAAATCCATTAATTCGAAATGACGGCTCCAAAATGGTGGACAAGTTTTGTGATAATGGACCGATTCTATTCAAAATTGGTATGTCGGGGTTTTGTATTCGAACTGAAAACTTGGCGCGACAAGCTTTCAAATTTATAACTCACGGAATAACCTACGTCGCACATCCAAAGCAATCATTTTTTACTTTTCAGCGCATTTGAATGAAAGTTTGTGATTAAAAAGGTTTTTTTGTTAATTATTTTTTTATAGTTTATCTCGAGTAGTTCAACTTTTTCATTTAGTTTCATATTTTCTCTCTCTAGCTAGAAAACTTTTTTACTCAGCGTCTCCAGATTGAGCCTTATATACTCTAGTTTCTTTTGGTTGAATTATGTTCCTTAACTCCTTCTTGGTCTGCACAATCTCGTTGTAGATTTGTTGTAGTGCATTGCTTCATTCTCTAGCATTTCACATAAATATTTCCCGAACAGTGTGTTCTAGGAAGTCGAAACTTGAATGTTGAAAGTTTCCACTTTTTTTCATAGGAGAGTGAAAGTTAAGTTGTGAAGCTCGTCCTAATTCTCCAAGAAATTGTTAGAGAATAGACTGTTTACAGTACATCAAAAAACGAATTGTTTACTCTTAACTTACCTCAAGTCACATCAACTATATAATAATAAAATTATAGTGTATTATTCATATAAACTTTTTAACAAAAAATGAAACCGACAAAAACAGAAACTGAAAAGTAAAACATAAACATTCTTATTAATAACTAATCTCTTAAACTAATGTATGTAACTAATTTTGAGTCGGCGCCAAACAAACAATCAACGAAGATCATTGAATTTCTTGAAAAAACTCCACCGTGCATCCTGCTGCCCTCATTTTACGCTTTACTTATTTCAATATTGCTAGTTTGTTTGACGCCGAATCCAAATTAGTTACATACATTAGTTTAGGAGATTAGTTATTAATAAGAATGTTTATTTTTTACTTTTCAGTTTCTGTTTTCGTCGGTTTTATTTTTTGTTAAAAAGTTTTTATTTTTCAATTTTTTGTGGCTGAAATCTACTAATTACTACCTACTTAATTTTTGAATACTTCCAGAATACTTACTTACCCACCTTACCCACCTTACCCCAACTATTAACAGTTAAATAATATGATTATCTATGTTGAAAAGGGAAACATTCTCAATTATATATTGACTAGAAAGATTCCACATCTGATTTTATGAACATCCTGTTCATATTTTCAA
Organism: Gonioctena quinquepunctata; assembly: GCA_018342105.1. Classification (NCBI taxonomy): domain Eukaryota; kingdom Metazoa; phylum Arthropoda; class Insecta; order Coleoptera; family Chrysomelidae; genus Gonioctena; species Gonioctena quinquepunctata. The sequence continues at coordinate 254,944 of JAFIRS010000706.1, read as the reverse complement.
CAAATCAATGATTATCTACTTTAACTATTTATTGTTATATAATATAAATTATTTTTGATTGTTTTGTTTGGTTTATTTCATCACTTTGTATATTCCATCCTTCCTTTTATAGAATGTTATTATGGTGACGGATGTAGGAGAACATAAATAATGACAATAGCGATCTGTCAATGTCAACTACATATGTGTGCCAATGTTCACAAGTGAAAAATCAATCATCCCCTATTTTTCTACCCATAGGGGTGGATTATTGCATTTGAAAACCAAATATGATCAACTATGAGGTATACCATATCTAATAAAAAAAGAATCATCCAAATCGGAAAATCCAATACAAAGTTATGCCTTATAGAATCGGTTAACGGAACAAAATTCAGAGGGTGAAGGATCAATATCTTCCATTTTGCTACCCTTAGGGGTGGATTTTTTTTCAAATTCAAATGGGACCAACTTCAAAGTACACACTATCCAATGCAGAAAGAATCATCGGAATCGGACTCTTCTGTGAAAAGTTATGCGTGGTCATTTCATTATTTTTCTACCTATAGACACTCTAATACGAATAAATTTTAATCGTTCCACAAATCACAAAATCGTTTCAAAAAATTTTTTCATACAATAATCCCATAATGTTGCATATACAAAATTACCAAAAAATGACATAAAACTTATGATCGCTTACTACTGTTAGAATGTACTGTTTTGTTAGTGTAGGTGGCATATGAACATCAATATGAAGATGTTTTAAATACATTTTTCTACGTTCATACAAAAAACAAAGCTTTATTGAACTATATTCAGTGGAAAAAGTGGTTCTTTATTGCACTGTGCAATAAAATGTTCATTGCACTCATCTGTCATTCTACATCTGTCTTTCTACATCTGTCATTTGTGATCATGACCAACATAAACGTAAAAACGACGCAATTTTTAGTACGCTTAGTACACTTATAAAACATTTTTTGGTTTTTGCATGAACGTAGAAAAAATATTGTATGCAACTCGTGCAAAAAGTGTTGATTGCACTCGACGTGTTGTCCAACTCGGCTTTCTGCACTTGTTGCATAAATAACTATAAAATATATTACGTGTAAGTTGTTTATTTAATAGATGATTAATATTGAATAGTTTGTACATAACAATTTCAGATGAGAATATTTCCTTGTTTCATAACTTTTAGAGCGTGATTTTTTGGTAGTAGGGTTTTAGTTTTTGAACTTATTTTTATTGCCAGCATAATCTACAAACACTAAATCAACCATTTTTGGCACAACTCTGCATAAAATATTGCCGGTACTATCGAAAAAATCCCCCTTCTTCAAGACATTCATCCTCGCGCATAATCAACAACAACCTAACCTTAAACTGAGTCAGATGTTAGAGGTTATGATGTATGTGCTGAATAAAGAGGATTTTTTCGATTGAACCGCAAAGTTGTGCCGAAAATGGGTGATTTAGTGTTTATAGTTTATGGTGCTTAACGGTGCTTAAAAATCAGCTTTTGAAGAAGGAGAAAATTATTATAACTCGGAAAAGGTATGAGACCGCCGCATTTTTCTTCGGAGTCGTGTTCAGGAGAAAAAAAAACGTAATAACAGTCTTTCAGCTATTTTCATGGAGCATGAGCACGACGCACAGTGATCTGACTTGGCCAAAAAACGACCAAAAGTCGTTAAATCCGACATCATCATTTCATCCTCAAGACATGCTGATTGAATCTTCAAATGACCCCAAGGATATGCCACATTGGAAGTTAGTTCCCAAGTTTATTTTTCTAAAAGTTACAGAGGGTTGAATTTGCATAATTTTGGAGCGTAAGCACCATACGCCTGAAGAAAAAAAGTAGAAACAGTTGATTGGCTATAACTAAGGCAGAAACCGTTTTTGGAAAGAACCAAAAAATCTGCGTGTGAAGTAAGGACTGTGCTGTAACTCAGTACAGAAAAAAAAATTTAAAGAAATTTTGGTCTTTGCAATAAAAAATCGAAAAAAAAACTCATTAGAAGAGTAGTTGTGAAAAAATATGCAAGTTTCATAGGCTAGATCTTTTCAACGACCACCTTGGACCAGCAAGCTGGTTACAGATATGATATCCCAAGGTAAGTCTCAATTGGAAATTCACCCGCCCCGACCCGCCCATGACAACGAGAGGGGTATCAATAATTGATGTTTTTTGAGAAAAACATCAATTATTGATACCCCCCAGTGAGCTGAATTCTATAAAAATTAAGGAATAATTCTGAAAATAATACTGTAACACTGTAACAAAATTTCTTACGTAAAGTATTCATGATAAAAATGGAAGAGCTTTTCATTAGAAGTGGTTTGACGTATCAGTTGTGAAAATCGGATGAGAAACAAAGAAATTACAAAAAAAAACATATTTGTACATATATTTTTACTTAAATTCGTATTGTTTTGAGAATTCATTTTCACCTTGACTATAACTTATTGCATTTATATATAGCAACCTTATCAGACTTGAAAAATATAATATTTTTCCCGTCTCATTCTACTCCTTTTCAAAAAAAGTATTGTAGGTATGAAAATGAGAAATTAAGATTTTTTTCAACCTTTCAATAGCTGCCATTTTGGAACTTTTTGACTGATTTGGCCCATCTTCGAACTTGTTTGAGGCAATGATCGAAAATATTTTTAGCCGAATTTTGTTCCATTCAAATGTGACTCCACTTTGTTGTCAAATTTCATTATATCCCATATATATATATATACTGGGTGATTCTCCAAGATGGCTCACCCCTATAACTTTTTCATTATTGAAGATAGAAAAACATAATTTGGGGTGGTGTATTATAGTTTAATTTACATTTTTTGACATATTCACTTACTCTGCCGTACTTCCGGTTTGACCGGAAATGACCCCAGCTTTCGATTTTTAAATGGGACATCCTATATATTTTTACTTATTTCGATCGAGAATGACATTCTAAGTCCAACAACACCTCACTTGTCAATATTTGACAAATAAAGTAATTTTTATTCCAATTTTTATTTTTCGATCTAGAATGCCATGGATTGTGTAAATCGCTTCATTCTTGATCAAGTAACATGGGAAAAATACGACTTTAAGGCTTATAACTCCACAGTCGTTTTAAGAATTTTTTAAAAGTCGCAAATTAGTCCATTGAGGTTCTAAATTTTCAAAATGACCTTGATCACGGCAAAGTTCAACTTTTTCAATTGTTGCGCGCACCACATTGATTAGCTGTTCCGCAGTGACCTTCTGGAATGCCAACCCTTACTTTATACTCCAGATCTTCACGAGTAGCTGATGCTGTTTTATATACCTGATTTTTAATTGTTCCCCAGAGAAAAAATCTAGCGGAGTAAGATCTGGTGATCTAGAATATGAAAAAGAAATAATACATTATGAAAAAATATGACAACTTAAGAATGTACCTCGCAGGCCACTGAATAGGTCCATAAGTGCCAATTCACTTTTCTGGGAAGGTCTCATTCAGATGTTCTCTTACGACTTGAGAATTGTGAGGTGGTGCTCCATCTTGTTGAAAATAGATATCAACTTGGTTAGCCAGTGGCAATCTTCAATGAAATCATTAATTTGATTTCTAAGGAACTGCAGATACCTTTCCGCAGTAAGTTGTCCGTCGAAAATTATTGGCCCCAAAAGTTTTCCTCCGATAATACCCATCCAGCAATTGAAACCAAATCGCTCTTGAAAATTTCCTTCTTGAATTAGATGTAAATTTGTTTGAGACCAGTACCTTTTATTATTCCGATTGAACAGACCCAAGTTGGTGAATCGAGTTTCATCTGAATAAATAATTTTAAATGGAAAACGTACATCTTCTCTGTATTTAGTCAAACACCAGTTGCGATAAGTTAATCTTCGGTTGTGGTCGTTATCGTAAAGATGTTGGTGTAGTTGGTACTTGAATGATCGATAATTATATTTGTGAAGAATTCTCCAAACGGACGAATAACTTATATCACACTCAGAAACAATTTGGCGAATTGACGCCGTACAATTCACTTCTACATAGACCAACTTCTTTTTCTTTACTGACGATGAAGTTATTGGCATTTTCTTCTGGTTCATTTCGCATTTTCCTTTCTAGTTTTGGAAAATAATGCCGAGTGGGATGGCTACGATTAGGGAATCTCTGGGCATAAATTCGAGCTGCATCAGTTGCATTCTTTTTTGCTTCTCCGTAAATTAGCATCATGTCAATTTTCTCGTTTCTAGTATAATTTTCCATATCAAATTATAAACTACATATTGTTACAATCTGGTCGATACAGGGTGTTGTGAACTAACCCACCACACCTGTAATACCAGACGTTATTCGTTAGGTTGGAAAAACGGTATTAAGAGCAATCGACTGTCTGAAGAAGGTCGATACTGAAGCTAGGTCTGGAGCGGCTCAGATCTGATTTCATTTCTCTTAAATACCGGAACATGGGCTGTTTATTCAGGAAGTACTACCGTTCAGAAAGATTCGAACCAAACAATGATTTAATAAAATAATAATGCACTCATAAAGTTAAGAATGTATATATATATATTTAATAAAAATTGACACAATTCTATCAATCGTCTATGGACGTATGATAGGCCACAATATTCGTACAATGAAAACGAATGTAGCGTATTGGCAGATAATTCTGAAGGGTTAAATTTTAAAAGAAACAATCTTGAAAATCCATTGCTACAAACGGATAACAATATTTTTTTTTTAAATTAAAAAAACACGTATGATAGGCCACAATATTCATACAATGAATACTTGCCATAAACATAAATACAGAAAAACAAACATGAGACTCACCCTGTTTAACACTTATTCACTGGAGTAGTTTTAAACGGCAATTAGAATTTATTATTATTAGTTCTTTTTCTCCCGCGTCAATCGTTTATTCTAATTAATTCGCCCGGTATATTCGTATACAGTTAAGGTTTTTCTAAGTGATCGTGAACCATTGAAATTGCTGAATCCCGTTGTATTATCTCTGTTTTGGAATCTTTGACAATTGATGGAAACTATACTGTTCACTCGGGTTTTTACTAGGAGCTTCAATACTTGATTTGAATTTGCTGAGTTTCTATGTTTGCTGAAGTTCACTACACTGGTTTGGAAACTTTCATTATTTTTGTACGATACTGTACTTAGACTGACGTTTATACCGCACTTTTGCGAATGACATGTTCTCCGAAATATTTTCGTATAATATAAGTGATGGCTGAATGGGTTACTGTTTTGAACTAACTTGAATTCTAACCTTACATTTGAGGTTACATGGTCTTTTGGTTCACTGTCGAACACCGAATCGAATTGAATGAATTGAATATTGACATGAAGCTCACGCTTTTATAGTGTCGTCCGCACGGGGGCTAGTAGGCGGAGCTTAGGTTGTTGTGAAGTCGTAAAACTGATAGAGGACTTGTTTTTCTAACCCGTTCTGGCTTATCTTATGTTATAATTGGATAATATATTTACGGTAGCTGTCAGCTATCGCGGAATTAATGACCCCATGTTTATCGAATTTGACGGGTGTTTGAAATATGGATATGTTTCTTTCGGTAGTAAATAAACTGATTTTCTTATCTCGCTGGGAATGTACCCAGTAGCAATCAATAATCGTTGTTTACGCTTCTAGTTGAATGATTTATGCGTCCGGTCTACAAGGGATATTTCTTGGTAATTATTTTTAAAAGCATTTTATTTGTCTCCCGATAACAACGTATGGTTTTACGAACGTATGCTTATCAGCTGTTTCAGTCTAGCAGGTGGTCCATATTGATCTTTACTGTTTATCAAGAATATTACGTTGTTTTGTATCGTAGAAAAATTTCTCTGTGTTTACGTGGCATAACAATATCAAATAAATTTTTAAAAGTTACAGCATTAGCCTCTTTGTTTAGTTAGTCCTAACAACAGCTTCAATTGTTTGTCACGGATAACTAGAATAACAGGACTTAGTGCATAAGTATACCGAATACGTATTATTTGTTATTAGGTCGCTTCTTGCAATTTTTAGAAAAATAGTGAAAATAAAGTGAAAGTGTGTGGTATTAAATTATTCGTAAGAAAATGATCTTTTACAAAAATCCGACGAGCCAACCCCTTTCCATTGGAAAAAATCAAGTTAACTGGAAAAATTCATATTTGCGACTTTTAAATAATTCTTAAAACGACTGTGAAGTCATAAGCCCCAAAGTCGTATTTTTCCCATGTTATTACTTGATCAAGAATGAAGCGATTTACACGATCCATGGCATTCTAGATCAAAAAATAAAAATTGGAATAAAACTTACTTTATTTGTCAAATATTGACAAGTGAGTTGTTGTTGGGTTAAGAAGGTCATTCTCGATTGAAATAAGTAAAAATATATAGGATGTCCCTTTTAAAAATCGAAAGTTGGGGTCATTTCTGGTCAAACCGGAAGTACGGCAAAGCAAGTAAATATGACAAAAAAAATAAAATTGAACTATAATACAAACCCCCAAATTTCGTTTCTCTATCTTCAATAATAAAAAAGTTATACAGGTGAGCCACCTTAGAGGATCACCCGGTATATAAACTTTCGAACTGATGGTAATTTTGGGTTTTGCAGACCATGATCGGCGAAGATTTTTTTTTTTTGAAAGTCTTGTTGCGATGACAAGAACAATAGGTAGTATTCTATTGAAATCTACCTAAAATTAATTTAAAAAAATTACAATAACTTGCGGTTTCGGAATTTAAAAAATATCGTATTCTACAACCGGCAAATGCCAAATTTATGAGCATTACTTCTGTTCACAGCACATCATTCATAAATTGTTTCAAGATATTGAAAAAAAAGTACACCGATACTGATAAAAAATCTAACTTGTCCGCATTTTGTGTTTCAAAAATGATAAATCTGTAAAGATTTTCATTTCACAGTGAATGAGTTTCCCATAGACTAAAAATTATCAAAATTCGATACTGGTTTGAAAAATATAGGCAATTAAAAAAATTATGTATTTATTCTCAAAATATGTAATATCCTCAAGATATTCGTGCTCACTCGGTATGAATATGAAAAGGAATTATTTGTTGAAAGTAAGGCTAGGGCAATACCTATCGAAACCAAAAACGTTTTTTTTCAAAATTTCTTTATTACCGAAAAAACGACTTTCGGCTGTTTTTCGGCCAAGCCAGATGTGCGACGCCTATACATTTCTCTTCTTAGCGAGTAAAACTTGTAAAATAATAGTTATTTATTATACAAGTGAAAAAGGTATTAGATTTTAGCTCGAGCTAAAATCTACTATTTTTCCTATACACTATTTTTTTTCTGTGACGAGAAAAACGACGATTTAATATTGAAAAAAACATATTTTTTTTTATGTTCTGGTTCCCACGAAAAGGGATATCCTGTAATGTTCAGAGAACATCGTGGGAACCAAGGGAAAGAAGGTAGGAGTTGGTGTTCTTCTTAAATTTCTGGAGGTTGTATGCCTCGGGGAACACCTCCTAGGCAATGAGTTCCAAAGCTCGCTGTTCGTTGGATGAACGAGTCTTTGGAAAGTGATATTCTGCAGGTCTCCAAAGTGACCACGAAGGGGTGTGATGACTGAACTTGACGGGTTAGTCTCGAAGAGACTGCCAAAGCAGGAACGATTGTTGATATTTCAGAAGAGCATCGCCCATGAAAATATCTATAAAATAGAGACAAATCGCCAACTTTTCTACGGTGTTCCAGACAAGTGAGCGAGTTTGTAAGCGAGGCATCACCGACGAGACGAATTGCCCTTTTTTGGACAGAATCCAATAGCCTCAGGATATGTTTAGGTGCCGCGCTTCAAATATGGGTACAGTATTCCAGGACAGGTCTGATCTGTGCCTTATAGATCATAAGCAGCTGAGTGGGGGTGAAATAGCTCTTGGCACAAAACAAAAAACCAAGTTTTTGGGATGCACTTTTGGCAATGGACCTCACGTGATTTTCCCAGGAAAGGTTATTGCTGATAGTAATACCAAGCATCGATATGGATGACTTCAGTGGTATGGTTACTCCTGACAAAGTTATGTTAGGCACAGTGAGATCGGCCTTTCTGGAGAAAAGACATGCTTGTGTTTTGTTTGCATTGAATTCTACCAAGTTATTAGATCCCCACTCGAGAATTGTTGCTAAGTCCATATTTATATTATTAACATTTCTTCCTCGTTCATTTCTGGTTTCACGGGCTGATATAGGGGCCCTGGAAGAGAAAGCGGTATGGAGGGTACTATCATCGGCAAAGCTGTGTACTGGACATGAAGTTGCTTTCAACAGGTCGTTGATGTGAAGTAGAAATAGTGTTGGTGCAAGAATAGATCCTTGCGGAACACCAGCATTTATGAGTAGAGTGTCAGATGAAACTCCATCGACCACTACATGGAGAGACCTGTTTGAGAGAAAACTAGCAAGCAGAGAACACAGCTGAGGGGGCAAGCCATAAGACGGAAGCTTGGCGAGGAGTCCCTGGTGCCAAACTCGATCGAACGCCTTGGAGATATCTAATGCCACAGCTAAAGTTTCTCCATACTTTTCAATAGATAGCTGCCATATATGTGAGACGTAAGCGAGCAGGTCACCAGTTGATCTCTGATGGCGGAAGCCATATTGCCTATCGTTGACAATTCCTGAGTCTTCCAGATATTTCATGAGCTCGATGTTGATGGCTTTTTCCATGACCTTTGAAATAATAGATAGCAGTGCGATAGGTCTGTAGTTGCTAGGTAGGGCCTTTTTGCCTTTTTTAGTGACTGGCTGTACTCTTGCAATTTTCCAATTGGACGGAAATATCCCCAAACTGTAAGAGTGGTTGAACAACTTGCAAAGAACAGGTGTTAGTTCGGGGGCACATTTCTTGAGAACAATCGGCGGGATTCCGTCAGATCCACAGGCTTTGTTGGTGTTGAGACCCAGCAAAATCTTTCTGATAGTTCGTTGGCGAAAGGTGATCTCGGGCATGTGACTGTTAATGAATCCAGAGTGGAATTTCCAGCAAATAGGTGCGCAAAGATATTGGCTTTTTCCTGGGCAGTCGTTGCTAGTGTTCCATCTTCTTTGGTTAGGGGTGGAAATGAGCTGGAAGTGAAGTTTCTTCCCACAGCTTTGGCGAAAGACCAAAATGAACGGGATCCGTTAGGACATTCAACAAGTTTTGATCTTATTTTGGCATTGTGGCATCTTTTGAGCATTCTATTGTCTCTTTGCATATGCCTCTAGCCTCGACATATGCTGCTCTGGTCTCAGGGCCCGGATTTTTTAGCCATCGATGGTATGCTGCCTGTTTGGAAGCCACAGCTCTAGAGCAGTTTCTGTTAAACCAGGTCTTATCGGATGATGTTCTTCTTTCGGTATTCGGTATGTAAGTTTGCATCCCCAACATGATGATTTCAGAAATTGTCTCAGCACATCATGTTGAATCTACTGAAGAGAAACAAACTCTCTTCCATGGAAACGCTGAGAAAAACATACGAAGACCTTCCCAGTCGGCCGAATTGTAATGCCACATGAGACGGGGTGGTATTGTGCAGCTCGATGGTAGATGGAAAGAGCATGTTGTGGAGATTAGGGTGTGATCAGAGTTTCCAAGTGGGGCACAAACTTTTATTCTATACGGGTCAGGATTGGTGGTGAGGAAAAGATCTAGTGTATTGGCAGACTGGTTGTTGACATCAGGGATGCGGGTTGGTAGCTCGACCAGTTGTTCTAGACCATGAGTGATGGCGAAGGCCTCGGCTTGACGACCCGCATCATCTGTTTTGTTAGAGAATTTGAGCCAGGCAGCGTTATGTACATTGAAGTCTCCCATGATTATGGTTTCAGCTGTTGGATGGTTCTCCTGAATGTAGTCCAGTTTGAGTGATAAAAACTCAAAGAGGTCGTTATATGAAGGTTCATTAGGTGATAGGTAAAGGCAGCAGAGGAACTTAGTCAGTTTGGTATCAGATAGCTTGAACCACATCACATCAAAGTCTTTCGGTTCCAAACTCTCTTCACGCTGGCATGAAAGATTAGCCTTAGCGTAAAGGCAGACTCCACCTTTGAACCTGAATCGAGAATGGAGTTCGTAACCAGGACAAAGCATATGGACCTTGTTGGTGGACGAGTTTACTTGTGTTTCTGTTAGAGCCAGAATATCCGGTTTTTTCGTCTGTAGGTGATGGTGGACGTCATTGATGTTCTTGTTGAGTCCGCGGATGTTGCAAAAATTAATCTTTAATGTTAAGTCCCCTCGAGTACCTCTCGCCCGGAAATCCGAATGGAGAGGTATTTTGCTTCCGGAGTGTTTTACTCTAGGAGACTTCATCATTATTACTATTAGGATGCACCTGAAGATAAAGGAGGAATTGGGGAAAAGGAAAGAGGGAGACCGGAAAGTATCGACCGAACACTGAAGCATGGAATGATCCATTTGACAGCACACAAAGTCGATATGGTGGTATTTCACCGGGCGATGAGACCATCTTCCACCTACGGTTATCCTTTTAGTCGCCTCTTACGACAGGCAGGATTTACCATGGAGCTATTCTAAAGCCGACCCCATACAGCAGGTATTCTTACAATATATTAAAGTCAGACAATTATCGATGTGAAATTTGAATTTTCAAGCTGGTAGGCTGTTGTACTTATAGCGACAATTAGACCTGCGTTGCTAAGGAAACCTTCAAAGTAATCAAATATCTGTCAATTTAATTCTGTGATTTGAGTGAAAAGTTATCCTGGGACTTTCTAATATCCAAATTTCCAGTTTTTTTTAATGAGAAAATCGATGTGATAGTTTTTATTTTTTCGGGTACTATATCATAAACGTAAGGAGAAATGATTATGTAATTCTTTTGTCCAATTGTTTTATTGACTCTTATTTTTGCTGTTATTTAATTTTTAAACCTGATATTATAAATGTGATTTGTGTACATTATTTTATTTTTGTTTTTGAAAAGGTAGATTAATATGTTATAGCAGTTTAATTGTCTGATGTCCATCTTTTGCATTTCTTTGAATAAAAGATCAGATGAATATCTTATATCTTTTTTGCAGATAATTTTGAGAAACCATTTTTGGAGAATTTCTAATGGCCTTAAATAATTATCATTCACCCTCCTCCATCCAAGAATTCCATAGTTCAGTTGTATTTGAATAAGTGAATAATAAAGCATTTCCATTGAGGTATTTTTAGATATTGTTTGAGAAACTCAAATTTTGATAACAAGCTCCTCAATTTTTTTGTTGTATGATTTATTTGTAAATTCCATTTGAGATTTTTGTCAATTACTATACCTAAATATTTAATATTATTTGTTTGCAGAATTTCGTTTATATTATCTACTTTAATTGGTCCTAAATTTGGAATTGAAAAAAGGGTTTTTTTTTACAAAGTTTATTGTTAATAAATTGGTATCAAACCAATTTTTTATTAATTGGAAATCTTCAACATATATTTTGGGAAACTTCCATGTCTCCAATAGTTTCCAAATTAAAAAGATCATTAATATATATATATATATATATATATATATATATATATAAATATATATATATATATATATATATATGTGAACAGCATCAGATTATTGATAGTGACACCTATAATCTGTGCGGTCAAGCTTAAACCTGATATCGTGGAATTTTAATAGCACGAAATTTCGTGCATATTAACAGGTCACCAACAAATGTGTCAGATAGGCCTACCCACGATACCAATAGTCGTACTCCTCATGCGTTTAACGCAAACAAATATCGAGAATAAGAGAAATCTGTTTCGAATCCAAAAGAACCCCCCATCCGTCTACAGCCTGTTTCATGGTTTCCCAATCGTCAGAACGGCCTGTGGTCTCTTTCAAATTCGTATCAGATTTCTCGTACGTTAATAGCCTTAGGCCAATACAAACATGTGAACAGCATCAGATTATTGATAGTGACACCTATAATCTGTGCGGTGAAGCTTAAACCTAATATCGTGGAATTTCGATAGCACGAAATTTCGTGCATATTAACAGGTCACCAACAGGTCACTTTTGGATTCGAAACAGATTTCTCATATATATATATATATATATATATTACATAAAAGCGGTCCTAAAATTGTTCCTTGGGGAACTCCGTATTCAAATACTCTTGGTTCACTAATATTTTTGTTGATTTCGACATGTTGAATTCTACAGTTGAGATAATTTATGAATATTTCTTGCGCTTTCCTACGAAATCCTATATTTTCTAGTTTTCTGAGTAGAAGGGAATGTGAAGCTGTATCAAAGGCTTTTGATAAATAGATAGGGTTGGTACTATTTTATCTAGTGAATCATTAATATTTTGTGTGAAATGACAGATGGCATCTTGTGTTGATATATTTTTTCTGAATCCAAATTGTCTGTTTGATAAAACGTTGAATTTTTCTAAGAAATTTTTCATTCTAAATTTTAAAATTTTTTCAAATACTTTCCCTAAACTTGAAATTAATGTTATTGGTCTATAATTTTGTGTTTCATTTTTTGGTCCCGATTTGTAAATTGGTCTGATAACGCCAATTTTGAAAGCTTTTGGACATTTTCCTGTGTCAAAAGTTGAATTAATGAGGTGAGCTAAGGGTTCAGCAATGATTTAATTTATTGCTATTCTATTCAATTTCAGAGATTTTATTGCATTTTTGATTTCATCTTCATTGGTTTCTTCTAGTAGAAAGGAATTTCGATTAAAGGGAATTGAATAATAAGTTTATTTGTAATTTTTTTAGCCAAATTTTCTCCAACTTTTGAATAATATTCAACATAATGATTCAATATTATTTTCTCGTCTGATGTTTCATCATTGTTTTCTAATTTGATAGTTTTTATCAAATCATTTGATTTGTTTTCTTTGCATAACTTTTTATTACACATTTCCATAAACTTTTTGGCGAATTTTTAATTTATTACTGTAATATTTAATTTATCTTCTTTGATTATTGATGTTAATGTATTTTCATAGGTAATATAATCAAGTTCCAATAATACATTGTTTTGATTTTCTTTCATTGCTTTATAAAGGTTATTTTTCCTTTCAACTGAATTCATTATGGCTGCTGTCATTCATTTTTTTCTATTTTCTTTTTTCTTTTTATATGTGTTGTACATTTTTTTGTGTTTTCGCTAATTTTATCTATTGAATAATCTGCTGTTAGAATCGTATAATTTATAATATTAATTCCAGTTTTCTACTAAAAAGTTTTCATTTAATTTTTTGTAATTAACAATTGTTTTTATATTTAATTTCATTCGGAATTTTGATATTCGTATTGAGAATGTATTGTAAAATTAAAAGTATGTTACAATCCAATAATAATGTAGACATTTCAAAATATTTCAAACTAATTACATTTCTGAAACAAAATGGGAAAGGTTACACGCTCAAGAAAGCTGCGATTTTTACGAGTACACTAGAGATTTTTTAAATAATGCTCCCGATAAAGTTTATTTAATGGCCAAGGTTGTTGCTGTATTTGGGATTGCAGGAGCTTGTCGAATTTGTGAAATCAGCCAGGTAACATTAGATTATATTTAAGATTCGGGAACGTTATTAATTGTGAAACTTAAGCAAACAAAGAATGATGTAAACAGGAGATTTGTAGTTACTGTAGAATATATTAAATTTTACCGAATGTACCTAGCCTTTCGTCGTCGTTTTATGCATATCGCAATGGAAAATGTATCAATCAGGTTGTGGGTAAAAGTCAGTTTTATAAGGTACCTGAAACAGTAGCTAATTTTCTTCAACTTGGAAATGCTAACTTATATACAGATCATTTATTTCGAAGATCGTCTGCTTTTAGGAACAAAAGTTATATGAAGTACTGGTGATATTTTGACCCCATCTATATATTCCCGAGAGGAAAAGAGGAAGTCCAGGGATACCCTGGTTGGTTGGTGGTTGGTTGGTTGGAAGCTGACGAGCCAGAGACAGGGTTGGCACTTAGCTTCCCTTGACACTGCGACCAGCTGGGGTCTATTGTATCACTCTGTCGTCAGTGGTTCCTCATTCAAACAGGTTTGTGCCTTTAATTAGGTTTAGAAGCCTGTTGATAAGGTTCTTCGGATTCATGCCTGTTTCCGGGCTGATCTCTCCAAAGGTTCTGTGTCGCCTACTACTTAGGGCGTCTCAGTCGAAGATTGAAAGACAAGAGTTAGACCCGAGGCCTCCTCTTGTCTCTTGATAACAAGCCATTCTTCAGTATCTATCCCCATGTCCTGGGTTTTGATGAGCTGAAGAATCTTTTTGGTTTCCATTTTACCAAATGGCTTCGGAATCCACTCTGTTTCCGGAGTTTCTCAGTAGGTGTTCGACCATCTACTGATCCCTCCTCGGTTGGGTTTACGGTTTCTGGTGCCAAGTGTGATTCAACTGGAATCTCCTCGACTTCCATACCCGCTATCGGTGTTGGGTCTTCTTCAACTGGAAGTTCCCCAGGGTTGTTTTTCTGTGTGGTTTCCATTTCGTTCCCACGAGTGTAGGGGAAAGGGTCGTCCACACCTGCGGTGCCCCCTGCGCAGGTGTAAGGCAGATTACTCTGGGAGGTCGCCATGTATCCCAGAGGCTCCGTTGTGATACCTGACTGGCTCAGGTATCATCCATCCTTCGGCACGGGTCGCTTGACGCCTTGGATTAAGCCATGTTGTGGTGGCATTTGGTTTGAGATTGACTTAGAGATCCGCAGGTTTTGACCATTTCTGGTCATTCCCACTGGATTTTCCTTGTCAACCCCGTTATCCAGCGATACCACTTGGAGGTAGCCACCTAAGTTTCCGCAACCCATCTTCATCTCTCGTAGGAGGTGAACATGTGTTGACGCAAACTACTCGCCAGGGATACCCTGTATATATCCGGGAAAAAAGTACTCACTTTTTTCCCGGGGAAAAAAGTTATTTCATAAAAAGTGATATCTTGTTATCTGCCGACAGAGATAAAATGTCAAACTTTTTTCCCGTCACAGAAAAAAATAATTTAGTGAACGCGGTAACTTATGGGGCAGAAACAAAGTTTGCCCTCCTACCTTCGTTTAGATTTATAGATTGATTATATATTTTTTCGCTTGTGGAAGGTAGCGAGAACCTAATAAGTCCAAGACCCTAATCATTTCAGCACAAAAACAAGGACCTTTTTTCGGAGCCCGGTCCCCCGCCTACCACTCATTCTACTTTACGAATTCTCGGGCTACTACGATCGCTCGGTTTCAGTATCGTTGATGGCAGCTCGGCGTTGCGTTCCCAGCATTGGAAAGTGCGGTGCAGCACCTGTAAGAAACCATTCACGACCGGGCCGGGGAATGTAAACATTCTGAAAATTTCGAAGTGACCGGGGGAAAACACGCTGCGTGATACTTTTGCGTGTTGTTATTATCAAACGCTCGCGTAAGTGTGATTCGAGGTTACCTAACCCTCCGAGTGCAGCGACGTTTTTTGTTTTTTGTTGTGGATGACAAATCGAAAAAACTCTGTGGATATATTTTCATCCGGAGGAGCGCACTGCTGAACGCTTGGTGAGTCTTTTACTTTTGTTTTTTTCTTTCCCGGGTAGTTTTTCAAAGAGGGGTCGTGTGACACCTCGTTTCAAAACCCATTCACATACCAACATAGATAAAGTAGGCATTTTCACATTGGAGCCGCCAAAAATTGCACTAAGGAAAAAATGCAGTTTAGACAATCCACAAATTTGAAAACCTTAACCCAAAAAAAAAAAAACAGCAGGCAGCCATAAAAAAAAGAAATGTTTTTTTTAAATCCATTATTTTACGATATTAATTAGACTCTAACGATTTAAAGTGAGTTTATACAGCACGTAAAATAAAATAAGAAATAAAATAAAGTAAAATAAGAAATAATAATTTTCAGAGTGTTTATAGAGCTGAGTAAATTAATGCAAAAAGTAAGAAGCTGTCAATCGAAATTTGGGATTTTATGTTGAGGTTACCTCAATTTCAATGATGATACTTGTTGTATAGCTACTGTTGACAACACTAACAATATTATAACATTTTCGTCATATTGTCAAAAACGAAATTTAAAAAAATGGCACTGAACATACCATTTTCCAGTTATGAAAACAAAAACATAGGTATACTAGGACTGAATAGCTATTATTATCATGCCCATCTATCATCAACTTTCGTCAATTTGTCTAAATTATTCAATATGTACATGTGCCTAACAACCAGTCAAAGTAAAAGTGAGTTTATACAGAAAGTAAAATAAAATAAATAAAATAAAGTAAAATAAGAAGTAATAATTTTCAGAGTGTTTATAGAGCTGAGTAATTAATGTAAGAAGTAAGAAAGCTGTCAATCGAAATTTGGGATTTTATGTTGTTACCTCAAACTTCAATGAATACTTGAAAATTTGGTGCCCCCGTTATTATTTATTTAGAAAAATATAAGCCATTGTTGACAACACTACCAATATTATAAAATCTAGTCATTCAAAGACAAGAAGAAATTTAAAAAAATGCCAGTGAACACACCGTTTTCCGGTTATGAAAACAAAAATATGATGACGACTGCTATTTATATCATGTCATGCATCATCCTATCTCGTCAATTTGCCTAAATTATTCAATATGTACATATGCCTAACAACTTGTCAAGTAATATAAAATAAAAGATAAAAGTTAACCATCTTTTATTTTACTTCCTATTTTATATTACTTCTTATTTTATTTTATTTCTGTATAAACCTGTTATGGATGTTGTGTAGTTTTGACTTTTTAAATTACTTTATTTTATTTCTTATTTTATTTTACTTGCTGTATAAACTCACTATTAGAATATTCCATTTGATAAAACTATCACATTTTTTCCTCCTAAATACGAACATGAAGTCAAAAAGTAGATAATAAAAATCCTCTTCCCAACTGACACAGATCAAAAAGTGATATATTCTTATCAACTTAATATCACTATAGCTACTGAATTATTAAAAAACTTCACAAATCTACAATGACTTTTTAACTTTTAAAAACACACCTGACCAAACGGGAAATGAAATAACAATTGAAATTCGAAAATTTAAAATAATATGGCAGTACACAGTCCCACAAACACATACAATCAATCAAGAAGGAGCATTTCAAAATTGAATAACTTCTCCAAAATACGTGACCGGCAAGAATTTTTTAAGGCTATAACATTGTAAATATTCAGATTAGGTAAAAAATAGGAATCATAATTTTTACTGTCGCAAAAATAATGGAATAAAAAAAAACTTTTATTACTGACCGTTGGGTTTCTTGTTTTTTTTTGGGTTGAGCTGGCTTGTTTATTTACAAAAAATAAATATGTTTTTCAAATCTGTGAATTGTCGCTAAACTCCTTTTTTACTAGGACAAGATTTATATAAGTAGTGAATTGGTCATAAATCAATAAACAGGTTTATTCACTAGAATTTATTGAATTTAGTCTCCTATTTGTGAACTATTGGATTTACTCTCCTATTTGTGAACTAGATTTTTTTCATTAAAATTCGGTTGTTTTAATTTTTTTCTGGTGTGCAGTTTTTCAGAGAGGTCGTGTGATATCTCGTTATAAATAATATAATAAAATGTAATGTTTTTCATTTGTTTCCAGTTTTGACGACAGATCGATGTGTAGTTTTTATTGAAGATAATTTGGAAGCCCTTTCTTGAATTTAGCTTTTGTCATACAATTTAGGGTTTTTTCATTCTACTAGTATTAATATTAACATAAAATCTGTGTACCTCACAGAATAGTAGTAGTATTTATAGAGAAAATGCGATAGATGAATATTTTTTATTTATTTTTTTTTTATCAAGACATTGCTTGATTTTGATCTATATAAAGTAGATTTTTCTTGCATATGTTTTATTAAATTAATGTTCACTGATCTGCAACAATAAATTCTCATATAGGTATTCGGAATGAATTGGTCTTAATACATTTTACATAAAATAATGAATGGGTGCACCAAAAATGAGTTTTTTCAAGTTAAACTTGATAAGATTTACGAAGATATCTTGTACTGCAAACTACACATTTTTTTTCTATTGATAATGTTGACGAAAAAACAGTAAAAAAATCAATAGACCATTTTGGTTCAATCCACTGTTGACAACTATCTTATTTGACAACTTCACTGGGATATATTTTTGACAGAAGGGGTTATATATATATACATCGAGTATTACGGAATTTGTAAAATCAAAACTATGTCCGTTTGCCCTGTATGTACGTTTATGGGAGTGATATTATTGATATCCAGTTTATTTGTGTTCGACCTTATTTGACCCAATAGCATTTCGTTCAGTCATTGATTTTTTTTAAAACGTTGGATGAGTAGTTTTTATTTTCTGATGTGAATAAAACCTCGTCCCGTGAGTGTTTTTATTTGCAAGTGTCGGAGATATTTTTCATATATGGTATTTTATTATAGTTCATTTTTATTGGGCTTTTGTTCCACTAGATGGTTTATTTTCGTGAAGAATTCGAATTGCGAGTATTTTCGTTATCAAATTATCTCTGATGTTAATTCCATATGGAAAATTATGATGTGGAAAAGTAGTTTAGTGTAGACTTTTATTACATTGTCTGAAGTTTCAATAATATTGGTATCTTGGAATGCTAGGAAATAATTTTTTTCTTCCTCTAATGTGAATTTTAATCTTTAATTGAACATATTCATATTTTCAACTCTCTTGTTTCTGAAAATGGCTGAATCACCTCTTGAAAGAGGGTAATGAAAAATAAAATGTATTGTTTATATATATATATAAATATATATATTTTATCAAAAAATATAATTGCAAACTACATTATTTTTTTAACTTAAATTGTCTAGTTTTTTTTAAATAGGAGTTATTTCAAAGGGTGATCCACCGTCAATCCAAATATAATTGAAACCCCGAAGGAAAATATGTTGCAAAATGATTGATTGATGATTGTTAAAAAGTTTTAATTTTTAATTTTTTTTTGTGGCTGAAATCACTAGTTAATTACTACGTACTTAATTTTTTATTATTTTTTAAATACTTACCTACCTTACTTTAACTATAAACTGTTATATAATATAATTACCTACTTTAAATCAATCATCCCCTATTTTCTACCCTTAGGGGTGGAGTTTTTCAAAATCAAATGGTACCAACTTCGTGGTATACCTTGTCCAATAAAAAAAGAATCATCAACATCGGACTAATCTGTTAAAAGTTATCGTAAAAATTCAGAAATAAATTATATAGAAATAACTAAACTAGTTATTTAACATTATAAATACTAAATAATAAATAAACGAAGAAAAGCTTTTATTAGTTGAAAAGGAAACATTCACAATTTCAGATTTTTTTCTTTTGAGTTTATTGTCCTTTCAGAATATCTATCAGATGTAGTTCAATGTCCAGCGTGGCTTTAGCCGGGGAAGTAGTTGTTTTCTGTTAGACATTCACAAAAAATAACTTCAATTTTATCGTGAATTTTTCAATCTTTCTATTCAATATTCAATTGAGAATGTTTCCCGTTTCAACATGAAGAGGTTATGTTGAACGATGGAAGATAGTGACTAAAGTTTATCTTTCAGTCGCATATGATTCCACATCTGATTTTATGAACATCCTGTTCATATTTTCAAACAAATCTTTCATTAGTTGTTGATAAAAACAAAACTAAAAAGTTAAAAATAAAAATAAAAATATTTTTAAAGACAAGGCTTTTATACAAATGCACTAAAAAGAAATAAATAATTTCTGTCATTTTTGATCAGATTATTGTTTGTAAAAAAATGGTCTGTTATCACAGAATAACCTAGATCAAACAATGAAATAATATTTTTTCCTTTTTTTAAGCCCATTTTTATATAACAAATCAATAAGGATCTTGTTTTCGTAGCTGAAATCAAAGATGTTAAAAATAATATATTCATCTAGATATGCCCTTAATGTATATATGTAAAACATTATGTAGTTTTTAATTCACCCATATATTTAAATGTAATAATGTGTGTGTGTAAGAGTGTATGAACGATCAATACTGTATTATTTTCATAATTTCATTTAAACTGCAAAAAAACAATTTCAAATATATCAGGTGAAATTTGAGAAATTATTTTGATATTCAACAACAAAAATAATATTAAATATTTTTAATCACTTCTGTTCCCTATCTCAACGCTGTCTTTGATATTTAGGTTTATTTAATAATTTGCCAAAATCTATCACAGGGCACTCAGATTCACAGGAAGTTCAATTCAACGTGATCTATTTTGTATGAAATCTGTCTAGCTTCACTTTTTTCATAAACGTAAATTGTTTTTTTTTCCGCACTATCATTTTTCTCGCGGTTAGGGTAGGGTAGGTATGTGAAATCGCGTAAATAAAAACATATAACCTGAAAATCTCTGTTCTAGCAGGCATTCAATTCATGGCCGAAAGTTACTGCAAATTGTCACTAAAAATTGATGAAAAATTAGAACCGATTCTGAACTCATCAATTTATTGGTCAAGTTCAAATTGACGACAATTTTCTGTTTACACCTATCAATAAAATTCAAGGTCACAAAATTGACCAATTTATTGGATCGTGTAAATTCGCACTTAGCAACAATAAAGTTCGTAGAAGTTACAGCGTGCTATAGACAATTGGCCTTTGAGGAGGAGTCTCGTTCTTTTCAGTTAGAAATTACATCCAGTAAGTCCACAATATTTATTAAGTTTGCCTTAAAAATCAGAACAGAGTCATGTCTTTCGACCCCTCTTGTTTCGCAAAGAGATTTGAGTTGGCCATTAATTTTTTTCTTTAAAACAGAGTTTCTTTTTGCCGATGCCTTAAAAAATGCAGTAACTTCTTTGATCGTTCCAAACCGCATTTCTGATATCGTGTACATCTGAGCTTTTGGAAATCGAAGGATTTAAAGAATGACTACTGCAAGGACATTTCAAAGAATTTAATAGAGTTTTCTTAAGTTCGGAAACTGCTCCCCTAACATTAAATTGCATGTATCTGTACCAACTTCCACGAAACGCCTCAGATCTAAATACATTTTTTTCATGACACCCAATACAGTTTTAGCTAATATTTTTCTTGTTAATACCGGTTCCATGGTAAGATCGCCGTAATTACTATCGTGGCAATCAACAAATCCTATGAAATCTTCATATACAGTCTTCATGAAATAACTGATAATAATAGACATTTGAGATGTATGGCTCATATCTGTGGTTTCGTCAAAAACAATACTATAAAAAAAACTTTCTTTTATTCTAGATAATATTTTTTCTAGAATTTCTTCTCCACAGTATTCAATTATTTCATTTTGGGTTATACTGCTAATATACGTACACTTGTTCCATGCTGTGAATACCCAATAGAATCTATTTAATTTTGAACAATTTTTGTAATAATTTTAGTTAATTTTTTTAGATCCGATTTTTCCAAACCCATGTTTGATTCATACAAACAACAAAATATAGGGAGCTTCTTTCAATTTTCTTCATAGGTGCATGATAATTTTTGTACAGCCCTTCAATTTGTTTTAATGTATGTAATGGCTAATTTCAATTTTCCAATTTCTTTTTATTTCGTATTATTTTGGTGTTCAGCTTTTCCTATTTTGTTCTTGATATTTCTCCCGTGAAAATTGAAAAATATAGTACAGCTAGAAGAGTAATAAAGTATGTGTAGTAGTTATCTGGTTTCTTGTAGAGTTGAGTACCTTGAAAGAAGATTTTTTAAATGACATTTCTATGATGGATGGCATAATTCAATATAAACCACATAATCGCATTTTTCATAGTCTAAGCAACGCTTTCATGATTTAATCAAATAAGACTCAAAATTGCACTCAGTTGAATTTCTAGAAAAAAATCATGATTTTTGTCAAATAAAAGTTGGGGAATAATATTTTTATTAATGAAGAGATTTCGATTTCTATTCATTAATATTCAATAATAATTGGGAATTAAATAGAAAGAACTACTTCCCCGGCTATTTTCCATCGCTGAACATTGATTCACAACTAATGCCTACTTTTAGGACTTAGCGGCAATAACTGACAATGAAAATTTGCATTCCCATACAGAGTGCAAATTCAAATAGACTATTCAATACTTTTGTTACAAATACGGATACACCTAGGAATGTGCGGATATTTTCAAGCGGGTATTAAATAAATCGGTGCCGCCAAGAGAGCGCTGGATGCCCACCATTTACTTCATTTTTATGAAATGGGTATTTATATGTGTAATATTGCGAGACATTCATACAGGGTCATTCATATGGAACTATTCGGAATTGTTTCGTGAGGAGTTATGGGGAAATGGAATATCTTGCAAAGCTGATCACTATTTCAATATACAGAGGTGTTCAAAAACGTCGTAATATACCAAATTATTCATCATTTTTTTAAATAATAAAAAAAACATCAAATTTTGAAATAAACTTAAGAAGATATTCCTTGGGGTTGCAGTCATGAAAAAACGGCTGATAAGATAAGAAATACCCTTTTTTAATTTGTCAAGCTTTCGAAAAAAATTGTTTATTTTCCAAGATATCTGTAAACAAAAATTAATGTGATTGAAAAAGGAATCGCACAGAGTATTGTAAAAAATACGTTACAGAAATTTAACAAACTAAATGTGCTGTAATATGTTACAAATAGTGCAACATTTTTTCAACAATGGAGAGCATCAGCTACTTCATATAATTAACCTCAGCTTAGTAAGTCCTTTTTTACAATATTGATGTCTTGATAAAGAACATAATTGTTTTCGGAAGCTTGACAAATTAAAATATAGTTTTTTTATCTCGTCGGCCGTTTTTTTATAACTGCAACCCAAGGAATACTCTCTTATATATATATATATATATATATATATATATATATATATATATATATATATATATATAATATAATATATATATATATATATATATATATATATATATATATATATATATATATATATATATATATATATATAGGTATGAATATTTATTGACTGTGAATTATCAGGGGAAATTATTTTTATTTGGGAAGCAGTCAGGTATGTTAGATTCAATGAATATTCTTGGTTTTTTCAGTCAAGCTTTCGATTATATTTATTATCTTTATCAATACAATACAATACAATATGAGTGATTAATATCAGAATAATATTATTAATAAATATACTAACTAATATGAAAATATTAAAAATTAGTTACAAAGGGTGACATTAGAAGTTTCTTTCATGAAGGAAAAATTGTTAGACAGTGTCAATTGACTTTTTACAAAATGTCAAAATATATATACAGATGGAAATTTTTATTAAAGAAGATTATTATTTGAATGCAGTTCATTTTGTTTGTGAAAAATATAAGTGTATATAGAGCTCAGATCATCAATATCTGTTCGTTTATTAATGATGTTATTTTTATTTTTGTTGATTTGTACCATTTCTACAAAAAGTCTTTTAGATATGAAATTTTCAAAATCTAAAATTTCGGAATTATTGTAATCGATACGATGATCGTCGTCAATAGAATGAGATCTTATAAACCTCCTACAATCACTTTTGTGGCCTGTGATTCTATCTTTAAATAATTGTTTTGTTTGACCAATGTTAACTTTATCACAATCAATACATGGTATTATAAACAATATTTGATTGGAATTGGTATTTTCAATTTAGTATGGATATTGGAAATTGTTTTTATATTTGTTTTTGCTATTTTTATATTTCCATATGTTGAATATGAGGTAAACTTTTATAAGTTATTCTATTTATGTTATTTTTATTAGGTGAATTTAGAATTGGAGGAATGTTATATGAAGAAGTACTAAAAATAATTTTATTGACTACAGAATTTGGGTATGAATTTTCGAGAAGTATGATTTTTAGTTTATTTAAACACTCTATTCTCAAAGAGGGATGGGTTAATTTCTCTCTACTCTTGTTTTCATATTGGTAATAACATTAATTTGATATTGTTTGGGTGATATGAATGGTAATTTATTAGTCTATTACTATTAATGGGTTTTCTGTACCACCTTGTGATCAATTTGTTATCTTCTGTTCTAATTAGTTTCATGTCTAGGAATGGAACTGAGTTATTGTTTTCTTTTTCTACTGTGATTTGTATGTTGTCATCATATGAATTAAAAATATTAAGAATATCTTCAATTTTATGTTGAGGAACAGAAAGTATGAGATCATCAACATACCTTTTTATGAAAGGGATCTCGAAGTTTATCTTTTTAGACAGTCATCAAGAAGATCATCTAGTATAAAACTGGACAAAATTGGTGAATTATTTGAACTCATAGGAGTGCCAAAAATTTGTTTATAGAACTTCTCATCAAATATCATGTAGGTTGAATCAAATATAAAATCAATAACATTCATGAAATATTTTTTATCAAAGGGACAGTAATTAGAAATAATATCCCATTTATTTTCTATGCTGATTTTAACTAAATTGAGTGGTAAATTAGTAAAAAGTGATACTACATCTAAACTTATGATAATATAACTTTCAGGTAAAGTCATATTATTAATAAATTCACTGAATTTGAAAGAATCTTCAAAATAATAGGGATTGTTAGTATCATAAAAATCTGCTTCCCAGATAAAAATAATTTCCCTATATATATATATATATATATATATATATATAATCTTTTTCGGTGAATATCATAAATATATTTGAAAAATAAAACTTGGAATCACTTAGATGAATTTTTAGTTAAAATAAGCGTATTTTGGCGTACAATCCGTCAGAAAATACAGGAACATACAACAGCGATTTTTTTTCGTAGAAAAACTCTACAAGCAATAGTTGAAGGGCTTAATAAATCTATACACATGTTATCTGTATAGCTCATATACAATAGATGAATAGTTGTCGGCAAAAAGGTCTACTGAAACTTGAGACTTTTTGAGAATAACCCTGTATTTAATAAATATAAAGCGGTGCAAGGAAGGTATATTGCTTTGGAGTTCATTTCCTGGAAATTTATACAATAGACACACTCAAGTGGAACATCATTTCAACTTGAAATAACATCGAGAAGCTGTGAGGAATACAGATAGGATTTCTGTATCATTGACGGCATCTAAACTAGGTATTTCTATCGCTACTTGACTCATCGAGCTCGATGGATATTCTAGTTCTATACCATAATGATAAAAAAGCACTGTTGGTCAATTTTATATGTAACGAATGTCCTCAGAAACTACTTGAAAGATTTTTTTAAATGTTGTCACTGTATCAAAGCTAATAGTGCCTGGTGGAATTTCTGCTATGAGTAGGTACCATTCTTCTCCATTCTTTTCTGTGTACTATATCTCCTTCCACCTGTTTTTTCTATCTGCTTTTTGCACTACCCCTGGGTATTTCCATCATTTCAATTGTTTTCTTCATTCTTTGCATATGTTATCGTTGGCCACACTGATTTCCTGTAAATTCTTTTACTGAATTTGTATCCTTGAATGTTTGCTGGTTGTAGAAGAATTTTCGGTATCCTTGTTCTATTCTCGCATTTACTTACATCTTTTTTGTTGATCATTCATATTCCTAGGTACTTACAAGTTTCCGATTTCTAAGCGTGCTTTTCCGCATTTATAATTAATCATTGCTTTCTCTTCTCTATTACAGCACATGTATTTGGTTTTTTCCTCATTTATGTTTACTTCTACCAACTTCTTTTCTTCCTCCAGTTCCAATATTGCTTTTCCAATCACTCAGGACTACAAAGGTTTTTCAAACTGATAGCACTGACGTTTTTGAGTCAAGTAATCTAAATTAATAAATAGAACATAAATAAGATATTATTGGCAAGATGTCAAATCCAGATGTCTGAAATAATGTTCTAATATTATGTTACCTACAGCTGGTGCCTAAATTTCTAAATGCATATATTTTGCAAGGATCTCGGATCTCGCGCATATTTTCGATCTATGAAAATTATATACAGTGCGATCTAATATATGTAATGAACTCATTATTTCGGGAACAGGCAATTTTCAGAAAAAAAAACCCAGATAAGTCGCACATATTTCGGGTTACCTACTGAATTGTTGTCATCATGAATGTCAAGGTGGTGATGCCATCAATCATATACATTTTCTAATAAGGGTTGGCAGAAAAGTCAATAAACTGATTTTCAAGATATATCGCAAAGGCAAATCAACATTCATATCCAATAACAAACAAGAAAATCTGAAAGTCTGCAAAATACTGATTACTTGTTGAGTGAAAGTTCAAAATGGCAACTATTAACTTCATTGAAATAATATAGTTTATATTATTATTTGTATCTAGAATTCTTCTAGAAAATTGACATTTTTCACAAACTTATTTTTTATACTTTTCAGTCAATGTGTTCCATAATAATTCATTTATTTTTGGACTGATCGTTCATTACATTATGATTCAAATTAATATTTTTCTTCGAGTATATACATATTTCTTATGCAAGAATTCAAACTTTCAAATTGGATTGATGTTTTCACATAAATTTATGGAATATTGCAGACATGTACTCCCTCACTATAAGATAAATACGTTAAATTAGCCATGTCTAAATTATTACCGAAATTCACTAGGAGAAAATGTTCGAGAAAGTGTTTCCGCATATGATAATTCGCTAGAAATTATAATGAATATGTTTTAATTTGAAAATAGTAATGTTTCCGCCATTTGATCGCACATTAGAATCATTTGAATGATTTTCAAGAAGAAACTAGCAGAGAAACAGAACTCATATCTACCTACGTTTTTATCTAACGAATGATAAAATTACAGGAAATGTTTAAAGTAGAGCGGTTGCTTTGTGGTTACTTTGACCCTGGAATGAACATTTTGGTAACGATTACGGTTTCCTGAGGTCCCATGCTAAATGTTTCTTCAGGAAAATATAGCCTGGAATGCGACTGGATTGTAACTGCCTTCAAATGGAAGATTCATCGTCGCGTGTACCTAGTGGGCCAAATTGGATACTTTCAAAGGGAAAGTCCTGTTTTCAAACTGGATAGATGGAAACTGATGGCTGTGTCTGAGGGTCAATTTTTATGACAAACTTAATGGTGAAAACCGCATATCGATATCTATCATCGTTTCTGAGTTACAGCATGTTTTTCGAAAATGTGCATTTTCGAAAAGTTGCTGTTACTTTCTTCATGTCAAAAATTCTTAGTTTCTATGAAAACATTTCAAGAACACTTTTTTACGTAAAATTCAATGGTTTGAGTAATTTATTTTTTTAAATCATATCAATAGTTATTAATGAAAAAATTATTTCTTTAAATGAGACAACTTGTATATTTCTGCATATTTCAATAGAACTTGAAATTACCATTCCAAAAATGTAGCACTCTTGATGTTTCGCTAGAGTCACCTTTGAAATGCAGAGCTTTTAAGTTTTTTCATGTAGACTTTGAAACGCACACTTTAAACAAGTAGGCTTTGGAAGACGCGGCAATAAAACAGAAAGCAAGTGTTCACTAGTAGCTGTCAAATTTTGATTTAAGCAAGATTGCGACACAACCTAATTGATCGTGGTCAATTTGGAAAGGAAAGGCCAAAATTATATGCATCAAATAGAGATAGGAAGTTGGAAGAAATAGGCGTATTAGGAGCTGTTGCAAATAATCCAGAACGTCAACGCGAAATTTAAAACTATTAACAGGTCTACCAAGAACTAACGTTAGGCGGATTTTGAGAAAGCACAAATTCAAGCCATACAGGACCAGAAAGAGTTCATAAACGCAGACCAGGAGATTTTTGCCAGTGGATCCTGGAAAATTGTACCCAAGTGCGTGATTGTTCGTTAAATCGTATTTGGACAGACGAACCTTATGTAAACAGTGCCGGCATTTTACAACCGCTACAATTCTTATACTTGGGCACAACAAAATCCTCATTCTATTGTGGAGCAGATAAGTCAAGAAAGATTTGGATTTAGTGTATGGGCAGGTGTTTTTAGGGGTAGAATTATCGGCCCGTTCATTAATAATGGCAGTCTCACATCTCAGAGGTATTTAGACATTTTAAGGTAACAAATTGAAACCCTTGTTTATGAATTGCCGCTGATGGAGCTCAGGAAAATATATTTTCAGCAAGACGTGGCATCGCTTGCAATTGCCAACAATTTTTTGGCTGCAAATTTTGGCAATAATTGGAACCAAGGACCCAACCGTTGGCCGGCCAGGTCACCAGACCTAACGCCTATGGACTTTTACCTCTGGGGAAGGTTAAAAATCCTATTTTTAAATTGCCGACCAACTCTAGACACGAATTGGAAGCGACAGTGATGCAAAGTTTTGCTTCTCTCACTCCCATTGAACTAATTAATTCGGCAAGAAATGTTCAAAAATTTTTCCGCCTGTGTGTAGGAGAAGCTGGTAGACATTTCGAAAACCTCCTCCATAGAAATATTTTGTTCTTGTTTGTTCTTTATTATTATTATTATTGTTGGAGTTTAATTTATTAGTAGTGAATATAATATAAATTGTTATCAGTTTTATTGAAACTATGAGTTTTAATTACTGCTGTGAACAGTTTTCTTAACATTTGACAGCTACTAGTGAACACTTGCTTTCTGTTTTATCGCCGCGTCTACATAAAAAAACATAAAAGCTCTGTATTTCAAAAGTGACTCTAGCAAAACATTATGTGTGCTACATTTTTGGAATGGTAATTTCAAGCTCTATTGAAATGTGCTAGAATATACAGGTTGTCTTGATATAAAAAAGATTTTTGTATTAAAAACTATTGATATATGATTTGAAAAAATAAATTACTTACACCATTGAATTCGGCGTAAAAAAGTGCTTCAGAAATATTTTCATAGAAACAAAGAATTTTCGGCAGGAAAAAAGTAACAGCAACTTTTCGAAAATGCACATTTTCGAAAAACATGCTGTTACTCAGAAATATGATAGATATCGATATGCGGTTTTCACCATTAAGTTTGTAATAAAAATTGACCCTCAGACATAGCCATCAGTTTTCATCTATCTAGTTTGAAAACAGGACTTTCCCTTTAAAAGTGTCCAATTTGGAACTCCCTGTACATTCCCAGAATAAAAATTGATGAAAATTTGAATACCTATCAACATGAAATTACTACATCAAATACTTATATTGGATTGACGAGGGCCGGATTGAATTTTCTAATTTCCGTTTAGTTTGAACAAAATGGAATTCGGTTAATGCTGAACCGAATACATCTAATTAATCTCTTTTTGATCGGTTACAGAAATTCCCGTATCGCTCAAAATGACTTGTTTCAGTTTTCGTTGAAGCAAACCCAAATTTAGCAATATTAGGTTACAAAACTTGCCAACGTCTCACACATTCATTTCTGCTTGACCAATTTATAACAATATTCTTTTTGGGAAACCGATCAGAATATTACATAACGAAAAAAATTAATTAGGTGTTATGTGAGTAACTATTCATATCCGATTATGGAATTCAACTGCGATTCGAGTGAAAGCACTTACAAAAACCAGGTTATGAACTAGAGTGCTACTACAGAATTAGTCAAATACAATGTAAGCCATATAATTTTTATTTCTCTGAACTGGAGCTCATTCTAGAAGTAGAATTCAATCTTAAAAAAGAGTTTTAAGTTGAAAAAAACATATTTTTCATTTTTACAAGCTTTTATTTAGTTTCACTTGTTAGTTAGTTCGTTCGTTTGTTAATTGGGGTCAAATCTTACAAGTGAATTTTGACCGAGTTCTAGTCGTCCGATTAATTTGAAATTTGGCGGTGTTCATAATTCCGGTGACAATGCATTATGGTCCGATTTGATTCAAAATTGGTATGTGGGGGTTTTCGGGTCGCAGATTAAGAATTTTTTGTCGAAATTCATAAATTCAAGATGGCGGCTTAAATGGCGGACGAGTTTTGTGATAATGGTCCGATTCGATTCAAAATTGGTATGCGGGGTTTTCGGGGTCGAAGATTATGAATTTTTTGTCGAAATTCATAAATTTAAGATAGCGGTCCCAAGATGGCGGACGAGTTTTGTGATTATGGTCCGATTCGATTCAAAATTGGTATGCGGGGTTTTCGCGGTCGGAGATTTTGAATTTTTTGTCAAAATTTATAAATTCGAGATGGCGGCCCCAAGATGGGGACGAGTTTTCTGATTATGGCAATTTTATTCAAAATTGGTATGGGGAGTTTTCAGGTTCGGAAATTATGAATTTTTTGTCAAAATGTATAAATTCAAGATGGCGACTTCCGGATGGCGGACGAGTTTCGTGATTATGGTCAGATTCTATTCAAAATTGGTGTGTGGGAGTTTTCGGCTCGGAGATCATGATTTCTTTCAGCTTACAGGGAAAATACCTTGTAATAATAATAATAATGAACAGTCTAAGGCAAACTAACTAAAAAAAAAATAAAATAACTAATAGAAAACCTTTCTAAAGACAAGATTTAATTTAAGCCGTGTACTAAAATGTATAAAAAAAGTTCAAGTCATCGCTGACAATGATTTAATTATTTTTTGTTGAATTATTTGCATTCAAAAAGCTTGTTGCGCGAATTGCAATAACATTGATACTTCGACAAGTTGTTACTTACCAACCAATCATTGTCCAATGAAATTAATTGGTTCCTACTTTTATGAACACTTCGCGCGACAAGGTTTTTGAAAACAAATAATTCAATGAAAAATCATCAAATCATTGTCAGCGATGGCTTACACTTATTTTATACGTTTTATTACATGGCTTGAATAAACGCTTGTCTTTAAAAAGGATTTGCATAAGTTATTTTTTGTTAACGCTGTTTAATATTCAGTTGACGTGAGAGAAACTACTAATCCATTCAATCTTCAGTATTCATAAAAAATCACTGTGTATAAAAAAACGAGTGTGCTTTAGACCACACGACTGAAGTAAAACTTCTTTAGCTCCATTTATATATATATATATATATATATATATATATATATAAATATATATATATATATATAAATATATATATATATTGTAATGTAATGATGATATTGTAACAGATTATTTTGTTATTATTTCGCCCCACACTTTGGGTGCCAATTGTAATGTAATGATAATTGTAAAATAAAATATGTTGATATGTTTGAGTTACTTCAAGATAATTGATATATAATATATGATAGATAAATATGTTCACCCTGTATAATATATGCAATGCATGATGTAATAATAATTGCTAGCTAACGTCACTGTTCTCTCGTCACGTTGCTGCCAATTGTTATCTTTTTCCTTATCACAGCTAAGCACAGTTGGTACGCCTCTTATCTCAGATAGCCGGTTCAGGCAATTTAGCCACTAGCCACTGCTTGATGTCATTTTCTATTCAGTGTTTATAAATACGATGGCTGATAATTGTGGAAAATAAGCAACAAAGTATCAAAAAGCAACTATTTCCTTTATTCAGGAAAACTTAAATTTACCTGGCCTACGATAGATAAATTATTCTATGGTGAATCTACAAATATTCATGGATAATCATGAGAAAAGTTCATGGGTGAAATATACACAACCTCACTTTTACCTTGAAAGTGAAAATTTCTTTAATAGTTCGAATTCAAATGAAATAAAGTTCTTCTGATGGGATATGAGTTATTAGTGAAGTTGTTCAGTTCGTGATGTGCACTAGGAAAGTTTATACCTGTCGCTGGAACGGTCGTTGTTCAATATACACCCAGATTTGGATTCTCTTTCACTCCAAAGCTCTCAGGAACTCCAATACCAAAACGAAGGAACCATACAAATTCAGAAATCAGCTTTGAACACTTGTATATGGTGTACCAATAAGGTAATGTTGGTTTTCTGCTTATTATGTTGAAATTAATGAATTTTTCTTTCTCTCCCAACAAAACGTGGCATTCGTTTTTAAATTCTTTTTAGTCTCCTCGTGGCTTTGTTTTCTGTTACCTATATACCATTTTTCCCCATTCCTTTTGATTTGAATTTTTGAATTCGCGCACTACATTGTCACATTTTCACTGTTTGGGGTTGTTTGTCAAAACTTATAAATACAACTATTCTTCTTTCTTACAGACTATGTACAATTTTCAGTAATAATTGTCTCTGACACTTCTTCGTTCTTATTTTCTCACAATTTCCAATCTTACATTTGACCATACTGTTTCCTGATTGGCTATTGTCATCAAGAAGTTTGCTGTTCTCCCATTGGCTACTTTTAGTTAGATACAATTCCATATACTGTATGTTTCAAGCTTATAATTTTGTGGATCACATTTTATTCAGGATGATTTTGTAAGTTTAGACTTTTTTGTTGTCTTTTGAACAATTATGGTTTGTAATCATTATGATAGTGTATGAAATTGATTGTGTTATAGTATTTGGACATTTTTATCTATTCATATTATACCGAGGCTTAATAAAGGAAATAGAACTTCAAAAATTATGTAAAAACAATCTCTTGAAACTAATATCTATTAAGTAATTATTCTTTTTGTGGGTTTTTTCCTTTTAATATATATAACTGGTTTTTCATAACATAACAATATATATGTATATATATATGTAATATATAATTATATACATATACATATACATATATTAATTTTCTAATATGAATGATTATAAAAATTAAATAAAAATTAATTTACCTAACTCCAATAATTTGTCTCGGTTTTTGTACATGATCTATAGTGTGGATTTTCATCATCAACTTCCATTTGATTATTGTCATGTTCAATCACGATGTCACCAATTATTTGCAATGGTGAACCTCTACAATTAATAAGTATTTTATTATTTACGTATTAGTTAAATTTTATGATATCCTATTTTAAATATTTGCTGAAAAACGCGAGGCCGAAATCCGGAAAGAGTAACAAGGAGAAAGAGAGAGAGACAAGAAAAGGACAGAGAATCAAACGCGCCCCAATGTCTAGAGTAGAATGCCGCGTATTAGTAGAGGGAGAAAATAGACAAGGAAAAAGGAACGCTGCATATGACGCAACGCGCTAGCAACTAGTATGAGATACGCACTCACCTTTGTCGAGACCGTTCGCCTCGCCCGATCACACTTTTCGTAACGCTCTCGTCACGCATTCACCAGCTTACTCCCCAAGTCAAGCGTGCGTAAACAAGTTTTACTTCAAAAACATTTTACAAATACCGAATTAAGAAATGCATTACTTGTATGGGCTTGCTGACGGGAACGCATATGAAGCCAGGCGACTGTATCAAGAGCGCTTCCCATCTAGAATGGTTCCTGATGCTCGAACGATTTCGAACTCCTACAGAAGGTTATGTGAAACAGGAAGTTTTGAGCCAAATCATCACATGAAAGGAGCAGATCGGACTGCACGAACTCCAGCAATTGAGGTAGCTGTTTTAAATTCAGTTGACGAAAATCCTCCAATAAGTACGAGACAAGTTGCCAATAATTTGAATATCGCCCATATTCTAGTATGGAGGATTCTTCATGATTATTTATTATATCCCTATCACATTCAACGGGATCAGGCTCTACTTCTTCGAGACTTTCCATTACGAGTGAATTTCTGCCAATGGTTTCTCCAAAAAGTTACCGAAAATCCTTCATTTGACAGGGATATTTCATTCACGAACGAAGCTAGTTTTACTAAAAACGGGATCAGAAATTTTCATAATAATCATTTTTGGGCCGAGGAAAATCCGCATGCAATCGTGGAATCTCATCACCAGGAGCAGTTTTCATTAAATGTCTGGGCTGGAATTATTGGAGATTACATAATTGGACCTTTTTTTTACCACGCAGATTAAATGGACATAATTATCGCGGATTTCTTGAAGATAATTTGCCAATTCTGTTGGAAGATGTTCCTATTTTAATGCGAAATCGCATGTGGTTTATGCAGGATGGTGCACCTGCTCATTTAAGTGCTCTGGCACGCGATTTTTAAACCAAAACTTTCATAATCGCTGGATAGGTCGTGGGGAACAGAGTCATGGCCAGCTAGATCCCCAGACTTAAACAGTCTTGATTATTTTCTTTGGGGACATCTTAAGACTTTGGTGTACAGTCAACCAATTCTGACAGAGGAAGAATTGCGAAACCGCGTTATGGTTTCCTGTGAAGCAATAAGGAATACTCCAGGAATTTACGAGTACGCGAGTCAATGACAAGGAGGGCTGAAGCGTGCATACCTGCAGAAGGCGGACATTTTGAATAGTTAATTTGAATTCGGTATTTTTTGTTGATAATAGTTATGTTTTTAAAAATAAAAAATGTATGTTTATGCGTACTCATTACAGAAACTAAATAATAGTTACCATAAAATAATAAAAATCTTGCCTAGATCCTTTGGTTACCACAATTGTGAAATTAAGACTAAGAGAAAAAATCGAATAGGAACAAGCAAATGAATGTATTTTATTTTCTAAATCGAAAACCGTCCGCCAGACGAAAAAAAGGCAGGAGACCATTTTTATGAGAAGATAGAGGACAATTACAAAAATAATATTTATGTGAACAGTGGCGTATCATTATTTTGATCAAAAATATATGACATGGCATGTTAACAGGGACGCCAATGATAAAAATTAAGAAATCCTTTATCATGGAAGAAATGTATTTTTATGCGTACTTTGCATGTACCAAAATTGAAAAAAAGCCAAATGTTTTTTTTTGTTAAATTTCAACAGTCTGTATCTCAGAAATAAAGCGGTTGCGGATCTATGTTCATATGAAGAATCTTCCTTAAAATCATCCAAGGATTATCGCCCTTTAGGATCAGCATTCAATTATGAAACACCCTGAACATTTTATAAATTTTGCAATTTGCCTCTAGGAAATTCGTGCAAATTGGGATATTAAAGTTTAAACCATTGAAGTAGTGTTTTCATGGTTTCAAATAATAAAAACACAGTAAAATTTCGTGCATTTTTTTTATTTACATGCTCTAAAATCACTAGCCCTAACTATGCTACCTTCGATAAAAATAATATTTTTCCAGAAGTTAGTATAACCAGCTTGTCTGAGAATACACTTAATCTTTCTCGTGGAAAATGATGTCACTATTAAGAAACGCTGTCTGAGGCAATAATAATTAAAATCTCATTACTCTGATGTCTTTTAAGATAACCCTTGGGCTTTCATATTTTATGTACTTTCGCAAACAAACACAATTCGTTTCCCATACTTTCAGGATTACCTGACCACCATGATTCCATTCCACCAGTTGTTGAAATTTATGACGAAAATAATAAACATTCTCCCCGCTGAACCTTATCTCTACACAATTCACCATAAAACAAGAACATGATCGAATCAATAACTCATATCTCAGGTAGTAACAGTGGCTACGTGATTTTTTCCAACACAAACCGTCGTTCTACCTAAATTACTCTAAGAATGCATGGATCCCTCTCACCTGTCTTTTCGTCCCTTTTGTAACGGTTATTTACCCTACAAATGTTCTAACGTCTATACAGGTTTTGGCAGTGCTTGAACGGATGACCCTTCAAGAAAAGAAATCGTGGTGCGTTTAGATTCGTAGAAGAGAAAAGGCAACCAACAGACCGTGAGTCTCTGAATTATTTATTTGAACGGGTATTCGTGAAATTTTTTTAGTTTACAAGCATACACTACAGTGACTTTGCTGCCCTTGATATGGAAGATTTTATGTTAACAATTATGGAAGATTTTATATTGACAATTATGGAACTACTAACGGTTTTGCAAGAACAACTCTAGTTTTTTAAATGATCGACATTTTTAAATAACACTGCAAAAAGTACTATTTATGAATAAAAGGTGAAACAGATCTGAATGCAAAAACACACACACAACCTTACCCTAGAAGTAATTTGAATAAATACGAGAGAAAGGCAATTAAATATTTTCGATCTGATGCTCAAATCAGAATACTTCCAGCTGATAAAGGTAATGCCACAGTCATCATGAACACAGTCGAATATGAAGACAAATTGACTCATTTGATTTCAAACACTACATACAAAATACAGAATTCAGGTAGATCCACAACACTGAAAAAAGTTACAAAAAATTGAAAAGAAAACCAGCAGAACAAAAGTATATAGAATTTTAGCCAAACACAAAAATATACTTTCGATTATTTTTTGATATTTCTACAAACCAATGAACACTTTCAATTCAGATCATTCATGTACGTTTTGGCCAACCAGAACATTATTATAGTGATTATTTCATTAGCACACGGCTCCATCTATAAAAGTTATGAATTTAGTCACATGATATGCAATATGATCGACTATTCAGGTAAATAAAGAAATATGAGCGGCTATTCTTTTCGATTGTATAAGAGTGCTATGGTGAATGTCAAAATTTGACGTAACATTAACTCATAAAAACTTTTTAACAAAAAATTAAACCGACGAAAAAATCAACTGAAAAGCAAAAAATAAAATGAACCTTCTTAGTCTAAATGATAATTGAGCTCCTAAACTAATGTAAGTAACTGATTTTGAGTCGGCGCCAAACAAACAATTATCGAAGATCATTATCTATGAAAGAAGTCATCAAAACGCAGCCGTGCATCTCGCTGCCATCATTTTACGCTTCACCTAATTCAATTGCTAGTTTGTTTGGCGCCGACTCAAAATCAGTTACTTACATTAGTTTAGGAACTCAATTATCATTTAGACTAAGAAGGTTTATTTTATTTTTTGCTTTTCAGTTGATTTTTTCGTCGGTTTAATTTTTTTTTTTTTTTACTTTTAGTTCCGTATTTCGTCGGTTTAATTTTTTGTTAAAAAGTTTTTATTTTCCAATTTTTTGTGGCTAAAATCTACCAATTACTACCTACTTGTTTTTTGATTACTTCCAAAATACTTACTTACCCACCTTACTTCAACTATTACCAGTTAAATAATATGATTATCTACTTTTACTATTTGTTGTAATATAAATTATTTTCGTTGTTCTGGTTAGTTTATTTCATTACTTTGTATATCATTCCATCCTCTCATAAAATATACTGATTTTGACGGAACAAGAATAATGTCAGTAGCGATCTGTCATTGTGAACTACGTATGTGTGTGCTAATGTTCACTAGTGAAAAATCAATTATCCCCTATTTTTCTACCCGTAAGGGTGGCTAATTCCTTTCGAAATCCAAATATAAGGTATACCATATCTATTAAAAAAAAAGAATAATCCAAATCGAAGAACCCAGTTCAAAGTTATGCCTGATAGAATCGGTTAACGGACCAGAATTCAGAGGGTGAGTGATCAATATCCTTCATTTCGCTACCCTCAGGGGTGGATTTCATCTTTTAAATTCAAATGGGACCAAATTCGAAGTACACCATATCCACTGAAAAAAGAATTATCGGAATCGGACGCCTCAGTAAAAAGTTATGCGTGATCATACATACAAAAATATGATGGAAAAACATCAAATATACGGGTCGAATAGAGAACCTCCTCCTTTTTGGTTTCGTCGGTTAAAAATTGAAAATGTCTCGTTTTGGTTTATGTTTCACTACGGAAATTAGTGAAGCAAATCCATCCCAGAAAATACCAAAAAAAGTAAAGAGTCTGTCTGGAGACATGGTTCTTGTGTTTATGAGTTATGAGTAATTGGTGGTTGTTAAAAGTGAATTGAATAGAGCACTGTAAGCTGATCTGGAGCAACAAAGCATTTAAGTGTGTGTGGAGATCATTGTTTTTTATGTTTGTTAAAGATTTGTTGTGATTTTTATAAACTTTGTAGACATTTAGTGAACATATCTGTTAACATAGTGTAAGATTCCTTTTTCCATTGAAAAATCTAATAATTTTGCTAATTATTTCATAATTATGCCTCCGGGAGGAAATCGAATGAATCTCTCGTGCTCGTCCTGATTGGATCGGTTACTACAACCCATAACAGCACAAAATGTCGTGATGAACCTTATCAAATCTAAGAAAACAAACTATTTTGTTGTGGTGTTATTATGATGACAAAGTATTTTTAAACTGTAAAATCCATGGTTTTGACACCTCTATAGACTTTTGCACTCATTTCACAATATTCAGTATAAACTAAGGATCACAACAATGTGAATAATCTTTTTTTAATTTTTGGGGAAAATTCACGAGAAATACACACGTACTCTAATGGAAAAAGGCTTTGCTTGCCTCCTCATCAGCTGTTTGACAACTGTCAGATTACGTCACTGACAGTGCACTATTAAATGTTGATAAACAGAATGATTTTGTGGTGTTCACGAAATAATCTTCCTGAATAACACTCGACTATGACAAAAAGAGATATTTTCTTCAATTTATCTCGAGCAACCTGTATTTCGAGACAATTCTATTCTATTCTATTTCCTCGAGCCAAAGCTCTCGGGCGTTATTCAGATTATTAATGCAGAAAATGGGTAATTGCATTTTACACCTTGCCACGTAATTTTAAATTTTGAGTTTTTAGTTGCACATGTAATCATATATTGTACATAAATTTGCAATTTTTTTCAACTATAACATACATACAATAAGCAAAAGTATCATCATACCACACAAGGAATATATGTATATACATAGCGTATTCTGAATGTTACTGATTATAAATGCCACACACAAGGTTCTGAAGCTTCAGTTGTTGTTCCTCTGTCATGTTTATTTTATATTTCCACATCTTGTTATCCATGTCTCTCATATTGTATCTAGGAAAATCATGAAATAAACATATTTTATTATTATTATCGTGGGGCCGCCATTTTAAATTTATAAATTTTGACAAAAAATTCAAAATTTCCGACCGCGAAAACCGCCGCATACTAATTTTTGATCGAGTCGGACCATAATCACAAAACTCATCCGCCATATTGGAGCCGCTATCTTGAATTTATGAATTTTGACACAATATTCATAATCTCCGACCCCGAAAGCCCCCACATACCAATTTTGAATCAAATCGGACCATAATTACAAATCTCGTCCGCCATCTTGGAGCCGCCATTTTGTTTTTTCTCTAACAAAAATTTCAAATTGATCGAACGACTAGAAGTCGGTCAAAATTCTCTTGCAAGATTTGACCCAAACTAAAATACGAACGAGAGAACTAACTAACTAACAAACAAGTGAAACTGAATAAAAGCTTGTAAAATGATAAACTGCTATTCGTCATGAATATGAAATGACAAATTTATAAGCATTACTTTTGTTCATAGCGCATCGCTCATAAATTGTTTCAAAGATGTACACCGATACTGATAAAAAAATCTACCTTTTTAAAAATGTCATCAATCCCTGCTGATTTTCAATTAACAGTTGATTAGCTTTCCAGGCACAAAAATCTGATCAAAATCCGAGTACTGGTTTCGAAAATATAAGCAATTAAAAAAATCATGTATTTATTCTCAAAATATGTAACATATGAAAAGGAATTATATGTTGAAAGTTAAGCTAAGGCAATACCTACCGTAACCAAAAAACAGTTTCTTTCAAAATTTCCATATTAACGAAAAAATTACTGGCCGTAGTTGTTCGGCCAAGCCACTGTGCGGCCTACTGACTAATTTCCCCCATGATGAGGTAAATCGCCCTATATATGCAGTGGAAGGTTGAAAAAGACTTCTATGGCTAATGTTGGGGTGTGCTGAGTTTGAATCTTGGAATTGAAATTTGGCAATCCATTCAACTAATTGGAGTTATTTGATTCTTGAAGGCTATTTTTGTAGCACCCCTTTCATTAGAACTCTCCCACGTTCATTTACTTCATGTCGGAATGATTTATAACAACTCATGGAATGCCCCAGTTCAATACGAACCTAATGCCATCTCGTATATACTGTGTCCTATATTCCAAGAAAAAAAAACCTTGCGTTATTTAACATTGATGCGTAACCAGACAAGCAAATTATCACTTGTCGACTTGACCTAGAAAGCCACCAGTTATCGAGTATGGCATAGTGTTACATCTCATTATTCTTGCACGATAAAGTGTACAGTATCGATGTATTCAAGGAAAGGCGGGGTTTTTCGTTTCCGAGATTCCATTAAAGAGACGCGACAATCATTTAGTGAATATTTCTCGAACGAGCGACATTTCATGAATGATATTTTGTCAAGAAGTAACAAAAACCCGACTGGGTAAAAAATAATCAACTGATAATTGAAAACATGGTCCTCCGAGCCTGATATTCAACGGAAACTTCCTTTAACAGAGAGAAACAAGCTCGATAGCCTATAGAATTGTTTTCAGCAATGTAGAATGCCCCTTGCGATGTTTTTTTGTTCAATACTTACCTAGGCAAATAATAAAATACTCTATAATATAAATATAACTTGACACGGTATTGCAGGTGGGACAAATATATTTTTATTATCACAAGAAAAATGGTTTGTAATTTTTGTGTGTTTCCGTCTGATATACCTAATAATATTCAAGGTATATTTATATTATAGTTTATTTTATCATTTGCTTGCATGGTGCATTCTACATTTCTGAAACAACATTCTATAGATTATCGAAATTGTTTTTCTCTTTTCATTTAATAATTTTTACGCAGTCGAGTTTTTTAAAAATAATTTGGTTTATTTTAAACTTTTTAGTTTTATTAATAAATGAATTGTTTCAATCCCCATAATATTCTTATGGTTACCTACCCAAATAATGGGATGTATCATTTACTTTGAATTTGTATTTTTACAAGCTTGCAACTGAACAGTCTGGCAACTGAGTTTTGACTCTATACTCTGTTCCTAATGTGAGAGAGTTAATTACTGAACTGTAAAATCGAGTCGTCTTCGTCGAATTCCATAGGCGTACTAGGTTGAATCTAAAGTTGATGTAATTGGATAGCTTATGAAAAACTAAGATAGGAATATGCAAGTAGATATAGGATATCATGAATGAAACATATCTAGAATTTTTCCGGAGAATCCAAAAATGCAATAATATACTGGGTGTCCTATTAGAAAAAACGAAAATTTATATCATAACTTTTTAATGCAACGTTTTCTATTTACATTTCCTGGTGGTTCAGAAAAAATGCTACAACTTTCCTGATTCAACATTTTTTCTAGCACTTCAAATAAGGAGGATATCTATTGGTCCAAATACAACCAATATCCCTGTAAATTTGGTTCAAATATATTTCGTACCAGCTTAGTGACTGGTAATATGAATAGCCCTAACAATGGACAACTCAATTTCCTTTCCAGGTACAATAAATAAAAATTTACAATCACCACCTGATTATCTTTCCTTACTTCAAAAGTTTTTTTTAACAAATAATATGTAGATATAAATCCGTCCCTGAGATAAGAGATAACAATATGGTCGGATTTGTTTTACAAATGGAGGGTTTTTCTAAGAAAACGATTATAAGCTTAGGTAGAGGCACAGGAAATTTACCTACCTGTGCCTCAGTTATTCAATAATTTGAAATGTTTAGTTTCTTTCCGGCAATTGTTGGAAAAGTTCGTTCTTGAAAATGGCTAGCGATTCTGAATTTGTTGCTGAGAAACGCATTAAGTTCGCTTTCTAAAAATGAGAAAATTATTAGTCTCAATGTGTTCATATCTGCTCGCCACCAAAACTCAACATACCAGGTTACAAAAATAGTTGAAATGTGTTCGAATATGACTGGAGTCGGACAGTCAACAATAAACCGACTTGTGCACAAGGATAAACGCGGCCCCATCAGATCACCAAAGAGTACTGAAGAAAAGAAACTAATAAATGAGGATGAAAAGACTGCCATCAGAAGAATCATACAGTCGTTTTACTTAAAAAAATAAATACCTACCTTGAACAAAAATGTCTGAAATGAAAATTGATGATTTAATTCCACCCATGGGTAGGAAGAAAGTGAGGAAAACTTTGAGGGAAATGATTTTCGTTATGAAAAAATTCAAAACAGAAAATCACTTTTAATAGAGAAAGGCGTAATTATCTGCTGGCGACGACGATCTTTGAGGGCAGTTAGACAGTTTCGAAGGGAAACAGGAATATCTATTAAATGGACGAAACTTGGTTAAATGAAGGATATACCGTTGGTAAAATATGGCAGGATAAAAATATAAAATGCGCAAGGCAAGCTTTCATGGAAATATGGTCCACTGGAATAAAAGCACCATCGGGAAAAGGTAAAAGATTAATAATTACTCACATTGGTAGCAAAATGGATTTGCATTTCAATCAAAACGGAGTGGATACTATCATGAAGATATGAACGCTGATGTTTTTGAAGAATATTTCCAGCAAATGCTAGGCCTCACTCCTCCTGGGTCTGTTATAGTCATGGATAATGCCAGCTACCACTCAATAAAATCCGAAAAAATACCAACATCTTCTTGCAAAAAATGATTGGCTTATTTCAATAGCTATCTCACAAATATATGCTGAAAAAGGAGCTACTGGAGACTGTAAGAGGG
Source organism: Gonioctena quinquepunctata (assembly GCA_018342105.1). NCBI lineage: Eukaryota > Metazoa > Arthropoda > Insecta > Coleoptera > Chrysomelidae > Gonioctena > Gonioctena quinquepunctata. The sequence goes on along the minus strand of JAFIRS010000706.1, from coordinate 212,614 downwards.
AATAAAGACAGTTGAGTAAGTGCGTCGATCATATGATTGGAATAGAAGAAAGAATGTGGGAAGCTGATAACATGCTAGAAAACACCGTAGAGCCCCTTATTATTTCTCTGGACCCCAACGACGATAGTTCATCGGACTACTCGGAATATGATAGCTAAAATTTAAAAATAAAGTTGTATTGTGAATAGTAGATTTTTTTATAAATATCATTATTTATTCCAATTTATCTATTTTCATATTGTTATTACTTTTATACAGTGCGCGCGTAAACTATGGAAATATGAAGCTATCTTTGACACCCCGTAAGATACAATAACGAAATTCTGGTTATGTGTATTAGATGGACCAGCAATTTTAAATTTCATATTTTCGACGTTGCCAAATGTACAGTTTCTGAGATATACGAACAATATGTTTATTTTTAAATGAGACAACCCGTATATTTTACAATTTTCTGTTACAGTTTTTTATTGCCGATGCAGCATACAAACTGTTAATGACCAATTTTGACCATCAATTTTAAGTAAACTAGGAAAAACATTTTTATTTTGTAATTAATATTGCAGTATAAACAGAAAACAATACCCAAAGATAAAACTTAAGGGAGATGTCCAATATGACCTCCTTGTCTTTGGAAACAGAAATCCATTCTGAATGAAAATTCATCCAAGACTTTTCAAATTGTTTCCGGAGAAATTAGTGCTACCTCCTCCGTAAATCTGTCTTTCAGTCCTTGGATAGTCTGTGGCCTATTCACATACACTTTGCTTTTTAAATAACCCCACAAAAAATAATCTAGAAGAGATCTTGCTGGCCATTCGATAGCTCCTCTTCTTCCAATCCAACGATTTGGAAATGTCGAGAAAGATAATGAGGAGGCGCTCTATCTTGCTGAATCCAAATTGATCTATTCACGCGTGTGCTCGTGTCCTACAAATAATGTAGCAAATAAAACATACTCAAATCTCATAATATTATGGTATTACCTGTCACCACATCCTTTTAGTTTTAAAATTTCAATTCTTTGATGCTCAATGTACCATTGTATTTTACTCTGATTTTTATCGCTGGTAAGCCTATTTTCAAAAAACCACCACGACTTACCTACTGACAGTAAAACCTACTTGATTTAACGAAATGAAACCGATATTCATATCATGTTTATCAGTACAAAAACAGCAAAGGCTTTTTTAAACTTAAAAAAATACCAAGTGGCCCATTTTATTTTCTCTTTTATGTTAATAACAACGGTGTCAATAAAAATATTTTTCCTAATTCCTTAAAATTAATGATTAATATTGGCCATTAACAGTTTGTATGCGGCATCGGCAATAAAAAACTGTAACAGAAAATTGTAAAATATACGGGTTGTCCATTCAAAAATAAACATATTGTTCGTATATCTCAGAAACTGTACATTTGGGAACGTCGAAAATATGAAATTTAAAATTGCTGGTCCATCTAATATACATAACCAACATTTTGTTATTGTGTCAAAGATATCTTCATGTTTCCATACTTTACGCGCGCTCTATATACGTTTGTATCTACTTAATATTAGAATAATTAATATTCTGTCATTATTGCAAATTTACATTTATCACCCTCTCACATTAGAAAACAGAGTATAGTTGAAAAATGTGAAATTTGGCAGGTGTTCATGATTCCGGTGACAATGCATTATGAAAAGTTTGTTAGAGAATAAAACAAAATGGCGACTCCAAAATGGCGGCTCCAATATGACGGACGAGATTTGTGTTTATGGCCGATTCGATTCAAAATTGGAATGTGGGGGTTTTCGGGGTCGAAGTTTCTGCCAAAATTCATAGAATCAAAATAGTGGCTCAAGATGGCGGATGATCTCTGTGATTATGGTCCGATTCTATTCAAAATTGGTATGTGGGGGTTTTCGGGGTCGGAGATTATGAATTTCAAAAATACAAATCAAAATACATAAATTCAAGATGGCGACGAGTTTTGTAATTATGATCCGATTCTATTCAAAATTGGTTTGTGAGGGTTTTCGTTTCTCTTTTTTTATCATGTCTCATATCTTCATTATTTTTATAAATAGATTCATGTTGAGTGGTGTACAATAAAGAACATGAGATTTAAAAGAGAAATTAAATAAAAACAACCGCTTAAATAGCCTATTATTATGCGAGAGAATTCCTCATTGACTCGTTAAACTATGTTTATTTTCGTGTAATCGATTTTACTGTTCATTTTCAATTATGTGAGCCTTTGATCTGTATATTAATCTTCTGGATGGCTGCTGTTGCAGATACTAATAAATAATTTGTATTTGCATTTTGTAATTAGAAAAATATTAACAATGAAAGCATAGTTGACAATTTGGATGATCAAGATCGTAATTTCGTTAAATCCAATGAGATAAAAAACTATATAGTATCGAGATTCCAGATATAAAATTATTATGTTAAACACTTCCACCGTTGTGAATGCTTAATTATTCATATCTAACAATTAAGAATGTGGTAAATGAGCTGTTTAAAATTTATGAAACCAAAGAACCGTAACTATGGTTTGTTTTTCGAATGGCTTTCAAAATGTGGCCTTTATAAAAAGATTATATTGTTGCAGTTATGTTAATATATGATTCCTATTATCCAATCTGCAAAAATGCGACACTGACTTGTGGAAAAGCAATTTTGCCGTTCATTATTGTAATTATTCGTGTTTATAATTGAGGAAATGCAACTGGTAAAGAGGCACTTTGTTATGTAATAATCATTTCAACCGGTTGGAATCAATACGTTCGTATTACGTGCAATTTCTGAACGCAAATGGCCGAGTTTATTTCGCAATATTAATGTAATTTGTTAATTGTAATTGGGTTTAATGATTATCCGCAAACTGTGTATTATTATTCAGGAATAATAATTATTTATGGTTTATAAACAAAGATTTATGACTGCGCGGATGATGAATGAATAATTTTTAGGTACCGTTAATTACTAAAAAGAACTTATAGTGATTGGAGAGCTGGATAGGATTGAGAATTTTACATGGGAAAATAATTGAGATTAATTGAAGTTTTCTCAATGCTTGTGTTCTTATTCAAAAACGTGGAAAAGGTGTCGTAAATGGGGACAACGAGTATATCGATTAAACTTTCACAGATGCTTTAAAACATGATAAAATGATATCAGCTATCGAAAATTTGGCGCGGAAAGACCTTTTTAATTTTTTTTTCAATAAATTATCATAGGATGAATTTACCCAATTTAGGGATACGTTCCTTTAGATTCGGCATTTTGCGTATCAATCCGATTCATGCACTGTTTTCAAATGTAAAAACTGGAAATTATGTATTTGTAACACTTTATTCACTGAAATTATATCAATAAGAATTTTTTAAACCAAGTAAAAAGCATGAATTTCACCGCCAACTTTTCGAATTCAAATATGAGTGATAGTTTCCCCTTCATTTATGTTTGTAATTGTTTTTGGGCTCCTTGATTCATTTATTACCAACATGAAAAATAAGGCAAAGTTGCTAAATTTCATCTGTCAAATGTGTGAAATTTGTTTATTTAGAACTGTGTAAAAACGACGATATATTGTGCAAAGTTGTGCCGAAAATAAGTGATTTAGGGTGTGTTGTTTATGCTGGTATAAAGAAGAAGGCATTTTGAGTGATTTTGTTCGAAAAAACGGTGCTTGAAAATGGGGTTAAAAAAAAATAAAAAGTGCTCTAATTCGGGAACGGTATGAGACCGCCGCATTTTTCGGATTCGTGTTCAGAAGGCAAAAATACGCAAGAAAAGTTTTTTCCCTATATTCAGAGTGCATGTGTACAGTAACTTTATATTTACCTATTTAAGGAGAAATGTAAGTTTACATGTTTCTGATTTTGTACGTTTAGGTTCAACTAGTTTTAACAGTTCTTGAAACTTTTGATGAGATAACGCCATAAAATTCCTATAAGAATCGGAATCTTCAATTGATATCTCCTTTAAGAGTCGTTCCGACCCACCCAGAGTATTCCTTCGTCTTATCTCTAATCCAAACTAGTTTTTTTCTATTTTTCTTACGTTGTAACATAACTATTAAATTATTGGCAATTTCACTGGCAACAACTTTAACAGCAGCACGCACAACGACACTTGCAGCCATTTTCTTTTTAACTGATTACCAAAAAAAATGAAAATTTGTAAACACTAAACAACAAACAAGTTTAGTGGCCTCAAGTACTTTCCGCTAACTTTTCAAATGTAAACGAGACTTTATATAAATATTAGCATAACACATAAACGAAGACAAATGAAATTATAGTTGACAGTTCGAAGCAACTAGCGGGAAAAGTTTGAACTGTGTGAAATAACGATGCATTCGTCCATCAGGGGCGCTAGGAGTACGATTTTGAATTGGCATTTTTAATATTAAATTATGAAAAACATTAAACATTTTTTCGATTGACAAGTTACTGAACTTTCTAGGTGGTAATTTGTATGTGCAAATCAAAATATTTTAGAAAAGGGACACATGCGTGTTCCCTATTTTGCATATCATTCGTTATTCGTTAGGAAATTTTACATACAAATTTCTATTGTGGGGGCCCCTCTCTTGTGGAGGCCCCGGAGCTGCAGCCCCGGTTGCCCCATCTTAATCCGGCCCTGCTCACCAAGCTCCCAGCTCCTTCACAATGATTGTCCATTCAAATTCTTTGTCAGCCATAAAAGTTTTAAATCCAAAAATAAACGTAAAATGCACTCTTTACGAAGTCTGTAACATTTTGTCGTTGTTTTGATCTCACGTGATTCCCATAAATCTAACAATGCATCTACACTGTTTTTTACGACGGCGTATTGGCGCTATTCTACCAGTATCTTTTTTTATTAAAATCTCAAAATTTCTCAAAATCTTACTTTTTTCTTCTCAAAATATTGACTTTTGCATTCTCAAAATTTTGACTTTTTTTCTCAACATTTTAACTTTTTTTCTCAAAATTTCACTTTTTTTTTCTCAAAACATTGACTTTTGCATTCTAAAAATGTTGACTTTTTTCTCAAAATTTTGAGATTTTTTCTCAAAATTTTGACTTTTTTTCTCAAAATTTCAACTTTTTTATTCACAAAACTTTGACTTTTTCCAAAAAGTTCAGAAATATTCTTTCAAAATTTTGACTTTTATTCTCGTAATTTTAAGATTTTTTTTTGAAATTTTTGACTTTTTTTCTCAAAATTTTGACTTTTTTATTCTCAAAATTCTGACTTTTTTTCAAAATGTTGAGATTATTTCTCAAAATGTTGACTTTTATTCTAAACATTTTGAGATTTTTTCTCAAAATTTTGACTTTTTTTCTCAAAATTTCAACTTTTTTATTCTCAAAATTTTGACTTATTTTCAAAATTTTGAGATTTTTTCTCAAAATTTTGACTTTTATTCTCAAAATTTTGAGAAAAGAAGTCAAAATTTTGAGAATTCAATAAAAAAAATATACTGGTAGGATGACCGTCGTAGTTTCTCAAAGACATTTTTTAAATAAACTATTCATGTAGAAAATAATAACAGTTGGATAATGACCAGTATGAAAATGAAACATTAACAATTTTAATAAAAATTTCATAAACAGATTCAAAGTTATGGCCTATTTTACTCCATTGGTGTTAATAATGACGCTTCTAGCAAACTAACCCACTCTCTTATGGCAGTGTGATGCAGCCGCGAAAAAAGCGTGATTCAAGTTGTGCAATTATTAAAAATAAATATTTTCAAGGCTTCCATCGGAATGTGAACCATATACATAATCGCTTACGAAACAGGAAAACTTTTTTTATTACTTCCTTTTCTAATTTCGGAATCCAAGAAAAAATAACCGTTATAGCCCATTAAAAGCGATTTCAGTATCTAGACCATAAAATCACTCCGAATTCCATATCGAAATGGCTCCAATATGTTTTGAAGCCAATCCATCACCGAGTTCATTTATCTTGTCTGTTGTTTACGTATGTCAGCAAAACCCATTTCCGAACTACTGCGACTACTTAATGCAATGATATGTATGGAAACCGTTCACTTGGAGTTAATAAGAATGTAACAGTGAAAGAAAGTTGATATTTTTTGCGGTCACGTACTATATTAGGAAAAAGTTTTTATGATTTACGAAAATATATTCGCAACACTATACCCGTAGGAAAATTGATTAGAGAGACACCAATAATACCCAGTGGAATACCGAGGAGAAAAGAAGCATTTATAGTTTTCTTAAAACTAATAGAAAAAAATCCGACTGTGAAAGTTTATTTCCATTGCCTGAACGGTAATTTTGACACTTTTCAAGTAACATATATATATATATATATATATATATATATATACATATATATATATATATATATAAAGAAAGAGGAGAGGTAGTCTTTTGCTGACTAGTTAGGAAAAATTCTGATAAATTCTTTGGGACAGCAGCAAATGCAAGTGTACTCTTATAACATTATATTTTGTCGAAATATTGGAAATATAATGTTATAAGAATATATATATATATATATATATATATATATATATATATATATATATATATATACAGGGTGTCCCTGGACTTCCTCTTTTCCTCTCGGGAATGTTATAGATGGGGTCAAAATATCACCTGTACTTCATATAACTTTTGTTCCTAAAAGCCTTCGTTACCAAGTTACGGGCCCTCAAAGTTACAAAATGAAAAATGTTTTTCTTTGATAACTTTCAAAGTGAATATTCAAAATCATCTAAATTTTGATGATTGACTAAACAAATGAATTCCTTCGATGAGCTTTCATGCAGGAGTCAGTTGTTTTGCTACAAAGTCAGGAACGGACTACCCCCAATGGTCCACACCCCAAAACTCTGAAATGACTGAGATTTGTCAATATGTTTTAACAAAACAAGGTTACCTGGACAATTTCCTGAATAAAAGTACTCGTGTGGAAAATCGATCAGAGCAACGATTTTTGATAAAAATGCATTTTTGTTCGACGACATCCAACCTGAGATGTCTACCATTATTCGAAATGATTAATTTGTAATGAAAATAGAAATGATAGGTTCATAACGAATTTTTATCATGCAAACACGTTTACCTTACAAAACTCATGGTGTGAATAATCAATCGCAAGCCTCAAGAGCAAACAGAAATGCAAAATCCGCTACAAAAACTGCTCGATATGACCCCTGTCTCTCTCAATACATTTTCTTAGTCGGCGCAAACACCCTCTCTGCACTTGAAATATCATGCCAGGGTCGTTTCGTATGGCTTCACAATGTAATGTAATTCTATTCAACAAGACATCTCTGGTGTGAATAGATGTATATGTGGAGATTATGAGAGTTGATTACTCCATCTCTACTGAAACCTGCTCCATCAGTGAATAAAACTCGAGTAATAAAAATAATATCCTCTCTTTGCTTATCCAGGAACCAATTGGCATATTCCAGTCGTGCTGAAAAATCTTCGGGTGTCATGGCATGTACCTTCTGGATGTGATATGGGTGGAGCAGTTGTTCCCTAATTATTCTATGAATAGTGGACTTGGATGTAGGGAACTGTTCTGATAGGTTTCTGATGCTCATTGAAGGATCATCAGCGACAGCTTCCAAAATATTTTCCTCCAATACAACGGTACGCACAGCCCTAGGAGCGCCATCACCACCTCGTTTTGGCAAAACTGAACCTACAATAATATCGAAATAAAACAACAGGCTCCAATTAATTATCCATTAGACATACCTGTCTCCCTGAAGCTGCGATCGACACGCTCGAACGTTTCTCTTGCCGGTAACGTTCGATTAGGAAAATGCTCGGCATACAGACGATGGGCTTCTGCTGTTCGGCCATATCAAAACACCTCAAATTGTCCTATTAGAATATTGACAATACAATGACAACGCACCACTCAACAAAACAAAATCGCATTCCAGTTGTCATTTTTTATCCACACTAATTTTATTTCTTTCTACAAGGTGTTTTTGTCAACATCTGTGGAAGAAATAAATTTACTCACCGGATATTTTTCACTTATTCATTTGCAGCCGTTTTTGTAGTTTATTCGTTTGCTTTTTATTAGTTATGTCTTCCGATGTGCGTTTTTTCAGCTAAATTTATCTTCGGGTTAAAGATTTTCTCCCATGAAATTATACTTATCAGTGAAACTCCTCAACATTTAAGCTGTGAATACGAATTTGCAACATCCAAATGTTGAGTTTCATGAGATTCAGATAACACAACACGAAACGTGCTTATTCCACGCGTACATACAAAATATGGACTGAATTCGATATTTCATAGTGGAGTAGCTTGTTAGTTCAAAAACACCATGAATCTACATAACTTGATATTTCATTTGAAAAAATATCTACATTGTGAATGAAACTTTCAAATAGGTACTGTACTTTTTGTTTACGACTTTATTTTAGCATATTTTGTATTATCCCTGTTATAAATGTTGTTGAATTAACGTTAGCATTAGTATTTGTAGTGTGAACATTTTTCATTTCAAATAATGGTGGACAATCGGGTTTGATGACGTCGAGTAAAACTGCATTTTTATTAAGAATCGTTGCTCCGATCGACTTTCCACACGAGTACTTTTATTCAGAAAATTGTCTACGTAACCTTATTTTGTTGAAAACTATTGAAAAATTATCTGTCATTTCAAAATTTTGGGGTGTGGACCATCGGGGGTAGTCCGTTCCTGACTTTGTAGCAAAACAACTGACTCCTGCATGAAAGCTCATCGAAGTAATTCATTTGTCTAGTCAAGCACCAAAATTTAGATGATTTTGAATATTCACTTTGAAAGTATCAAAGAAAAACATTTTTCATTTTGTAACTTTGAGGGCCCGTAACTGGGTAACGAAGGCTTTTGGGATCAAAAGTTTAATGAAGTCTGGTGATATTTTGACCCCATCTATACATTCCCGAGAGGAAAAGAGGAAGTCCAGGGACACCCTTTATATATATATATATATATATTTTTTTTTTTCTGGAACCACTGTATATGTTGCATTTTTTTCTTCCTTTCATTTAAATAGCAGAGGTTGTTATTTCATGTTCTTTATTAATTATATCCAAACGTTTCAGCCAGGGTTTTGGCTTTTCGTAATGGGTCAAACATCAGCACAAACATCATGTTGTATAAAATACAATTATGAAAATAATTACATATGGGCACAAAAACATTTGAACATGAGTGAAAGAACGCCACGTATCAGCTATAAGTTTTCTATATAACAAATACTCAATTGAATTTACTGCAGGAATTTTTTATATAACCGTTCGTTGCTTCAGATCTTAATTAAGCTTGGATATAAAATCAAATAACTATCTGAACGAAAATTGAAATTTGAACTTTTGAGATTTTTTCGTTTGAAATTGGGTCATTTCACAATATTTATCAGATGTAGTCCAATGTCCAGCGCAGCTTCAGCCAGGGAAGTAGGTGTTTTCTATTGTATATCACACTAAATAACTTAATTTTTTCTAAGATTTTTTCATTTTTCAGAAAAATCTTTCAATTCATATTCAATTGAGAATGTTTCCCTTTTCAACATGAATACTCCAGAGAGGTTATCTTGACCGATGTAAGACAGTTACTAAAGTTTATTTTCCGTAGCAGATAATTCCACATCTGATTTTATGAACACCCTGTTGAAATTTTCAAACAAAGCAAGAAATACGAGTTATGATGCAGGATATGCTGGAAATTGTAGATATGAAACTGTCCCCACTTCCACCTACAATTAATATCATGTTTACATAGGAAAAAAGCCTCTCTTGAATTAGTTGTATTTACGGTACACAAATAATCAAATGTATAACTGTGTAATTTGAAACAAGGTCATTTTTATTAGTTACATAATCACATGCAATAAATATCATTTACCTTCCTAATTGAACAAATAGTTGATCGTATTTGTTCGAACAATTATAAATTAATTTAAAAAGCAACTAGTCATAATTTTGGCCGCTTGGAATAATTGATTTTCAAAATGACGTCAGTTACATTGATAATATATTTTTATAAATATAAGGTCCGTCCTTTTTTTAATTAAAATTGCATCATTTTTCAACGTAGACATTATTTTAAATAAATTCATTAAATTTCTCCATTGCGAATTAAATTTAAGGCAAAAATACTACTACTAGATTTTCGCTAATATCTCAAGAAGGGTACAAAATATCGAAAAAGTTCAGGATTATGAAATATAGAATGTGACAAGGCGGACATTTGTTCGTAAGACGAATCATAAAGCCAACAACTGGAATATTCTAATTGGATCTTTCTCGTTTTCTCGAAAAAAATTCACTACTTACTAAGGGGCCTACAGATGTTACCGATTCGGTAAAAATCACTAACTTTCCATTAGTTTCGAGTGATTTTATTTTGGTTGACAGAAGTTTAAAAGCTGTTTTTTATTGTTAACACTTCATCTCTTTTCCAGACCCTCTTTTCAGTCGAGTGTCAGCTTTGAGGCTACCAGGAAAATACCTCTCAAATTTTCGGTGACGGAAGTAAAAATACTTTCGTGCAATATTCAGAGAATGTCTTCGATGTTTTTGTATCCAAAGAATGAACTAAGGCATCACGATCGATAACCACAGCTGAACAACATGCAACCTCGTTCTGGGCTTTGTCTTTTTCTACACTTTGACTTGCAGCTGATAAACAGGCTATGATATCATATTTCTTTGCTGCTTTTCGAAGTCTTCCGAACTTACTTATTGCAGGTGGATATGGATTGTCTGATTTGATTGTTGATAGTGTATATATATATATATATATATATATATATATATATATATATATATATATATATATATATATATATATATGAATGGGAAGAATATCCCATTCATATCTATAATCCTGGACTCGGATGTCACGCAGGTAGCTATAGCTGCCTCCGTGGTAACGTTGGTTGTTGCCCTGGAATGCAGGGTCTGCTAACCGAAACCACAAATGTGCGGCTGGCTTCTGTTTGTTGACTCCGTTCATTTGTCGTTTTCTACCAAGTGTTGTTCATCCTTGCACTTCTTCACCGTACTGATGAGGGCCGAAAGCCCGAAACACGTGTCTACGGTTAACGATTCTCTTTGAGGGCTATGTCCATCAAATGCGCAGTCGACTAACCACCATTACAAACTGAGAAGCACAACACGAAAACATCCGTTGAGTTCGAAACAATCGAATGAACGAGACATTACCTGAAGATGGAGAATGTGAATTTGCCGAAATGTCGTGAAATCAGACCCCTTCAGGACCAAGAACGCGGACAGAAACCCGAGAAACTATCTCAATATATATATATATATATATATATATATATAAAAACTATGAATTTGAAATAAACTTTGTAGAAAGGATATTCCTTGAGGTTGCAGTCAAATTTAATGGCCAATGAAAAAAGAAAAACTCTTTCTTATTTAGTCGAGCTTTCGAAAATAAGAAAATAAGAAAGAGTTTTTCTTTTTTCATTGGCCATTAAATTTGACTGCAACCTCAAGGAATATCCTTTCTACAAAGTTTATTTCAAATTCATAGTTTTTTTTCAACTAGTCCAGTCACGAGACTACCCTTTCTTCTATATATATATATATATATATATATATAATACATATATATATATACATATATATATATATATATATATACATTGGGTATAGTGGGTTCTTGAATCTTGGTGATTGTATTTTTGGAGTTTTCTTGGGTTTCAGATTCGATTGTATGAAAACGAGAAGAAAATTACATTTCGCCCTCGTTCGGGGGCATCTTCCGTAAAATTTATTAAAAACATTAAAAACATTTGAATCTGAAAATAAAATATTGGTTTGGATAAGATCATATGTAGAAAGTTAGGTTGTGTCTGAAAATAAATGTATTTACCTTTTGGGTTACGTACCTTGGTTTTACCATGATTTTGTTTTGTTACCAACAATAGTTTGATTTCGGGGCGGTGTTAAATCTTGTTGCATCATTGTATTAATGGAAAACTTTTAATATTGTGTGGTTTGTTGTTTTGTGAATTGACATTGAAGGTGCCTAAATGTATATATATATATTCGTAACAATACTTGTACTACTAGCCAAACTGTTGTAATTTGAAATGATTTTTTGAGAAATCAAGAAACTTCAACTAAATATATTCGAGTAATTGACTTTATTATTCATCTCACAAAAAAATGGTTCAAATAAAAAAAAAACGCCTTGTCACGTTCTATGTCACATCATCTGGAACTTTTTGTTGTACCGTTCTTGACATATTAGCGAAAATCTACTTTTGGTCCACCATTTTCCAAAATGGCGGCCGAAATATTTCAGACACAGCTTGTGTCTCGATGTTTTTTTGTTTCCCATATATTTGTCAGCATGTATGCCAAATTTCATGCTGGTAGCCAGAATAGCAATATTCTTATGATTTTTTTAAGCAACCCAACGCACTATTGGATTTGTTTGTTCCAACCGCAATCTGCAGTTACACTATTTTCATGGTGAAGTCATAAATGTAAATGGAGTTTGAACAATAATTGGATATAAAGTATTCAGGTCTCGTGGCTCAACTCCATTTCTGAATAAATGAAAGCCTAAACTCGCGTGGAACAGGAAAATATGCGACACTCTAATGAAATTTCGCCAGTTTGTTCTCTATTCTTTTTGCGCTTTCCGTCCCGGAAAATGAATTCAACTTGCAAATGTATACGAATAAGGCAATTTCAGATCTCCGAGGGGAACACATTCAATTCACACCACCACGTTCAAAATTTTGTTATTTGGTAACTTCCTTTTGTTTCCCTTGTTTATAAATGTATTTATCTATTGAAACTTTTTCCCAGTCCATGTTTTTGAATCAGTCTGGAGACAGACTTTCTCCTGTGAAATACGGTTGGGTAATAAATTAAAAAATAAACAAAATAATGGATACTAGAAAAAAGATATAACTTGGAGAAAATTTAATCTTTTCAGCAACTCTCTTGAACTAACGCAAATTATGAGGTCATGAGAGTTTTATGAATTCTTGCGGTTTATACTTTCCATTACACTCGTTCTGATAAACGTCATCAATTTCAAAATGCTAAACCATTAATTCAAAATGCCTTCTCCATTAACTCACATTCGTTGTGGGTGTGTTCATAAATTATTACTCATGCACTATCATTGTTTTCATTCACTCCTTTTGGAAGGGGAATCATCCATTCTGGGAATTGATAATAAGGATATTATTGTGAGTAGTATTAGTAGTGTTTGCTGGCTCATTAGTCATTTGAAATAGAATGATTTCCCCAGTGGGATTTCATCACTCATATGTGTTCACTCTTTATCAACCCGCTCCTAAGAAAGCGTTAAACCAATTAGAATTTCGATAATAAAAAAAAACTTACAATTGAAATTCCAAAAAAGCCACCATCCGCCTACAGCTGTTTCATGGTTTCCCAATTCTCGAAATAAACAAATGTCTCTTTCTTTCCTCATTTGTTTTCCGTTACTCTGAACATACTAGAAGTACGACTTTTGGTGTCTCGTGGATCGGCCTATACTGACATCTGTTGGTGACCTATCAATGTAGCACGAAATTTCGTGTCATTGAATTCCACTTCATTAGGTCTAAGCTTCACCCCACAATATATATATATATATATATATATATATATATATATATATATATATATATATATATATTTACATCGCGAATGAATCTTTTTTTTTCTACCTAACCGCGCTATTGTACTGGACGACATGAAATCATACCTTATTGGCTGAAAATTACTCAAAAATGTAGCATTTCTACAGCAACCTTAATTTTATTTGCCATCTAAGACGTCAATGGATTTTTCTATAAGTTCTCTGAAACTTGAATATTCTCTTTTTTGTTAAATGTGCTCTTAAATCAATGCTTGATGTCGATTTTATGGAATACATTTCCCTCCTGCTTTCTAACTGAAATAAACGACATGTGATTATTGGTTTGTTAAAATACCTGGCGATTTAAAAAGTGTTTGAAAAAATAACAGTTACAGCTATTTAAATTATCGTATTACCTCACTAGATCGTGAGCTATTTGTAACAGTCGAGTCCCGACTTGCACCTTTGGATTAACATTATACAATAAAGTGGATTCTAAAGAACCATGAAATTCAGTTCGATCCAATGAGAACCGGGAAATTGCAGTAAAAAGGATAGGCCAGTACTGCGGTGTTAGGAATGAAAAAAAATAGTAATTTATTGAATATTCAGATTCATTTGAATAATAAAGAAATGTAATATCTTGCGGAAACGAATTATAACCGAAAAAGGAGAAAAAGTTTGTTCTCGTCTTTTTATTGTAATTACATAACACAAAATTTATGAGAAAGATGCAAAATGCAATAGAAAGGAATGAAAAGCTTATTTTCTCAGCTGTCGCTAGATGTCCTCAATTACTCTTGAAAATTGAACTAGAAATTATAATGAACTTCCACACATTTCTTTAATAACATAAATAATTGATTCTACAAATATCCTGCAGACACTCTGAAAATGACAAAGAAATATGAGTTTTAATTCAACTATTAGGCGGCAAAAACCTTATTCTTTTCCCCTTTCAATAATAAAAAAATATTCTAACATTCAGTTAACTTTGACAATTTAGCCTGTATGAAAATTCAACAAAAAAAAATTCCAAGTTTCTTTCAACAATTCCTCATTACTTTTCTTTGGGATATGTAAGAAAATGCGCGGCAAAATTGATTTTGGCACCTCCTACTTCTTCTGGAAAACTATTTTATGTGTGAACTTTTTTCAAAATAATTTCCTATCTCTCTAGCTATTCAATTCAACGGCCCAATTTATTTGTGGCTGAAGGAAAATCATCAACACTGCGTACCTACTTTGTGGAACACAAATCAGTTTCCCAAATATTTTTTTCCTCAGAAAAGTTATTCCGCCATTTTTTCTCTGAAACGTTATCCCAATAATTCCACCTTTTTTCTTTAAAAGTTATTCAAATATCACACCTAGAAAAGTTTTCAAAAATTCCCAACCACTGGTCACCATTGTAGAAAGAACACTTATAATTGATAATATCGTATTTTGTTTTTTTTAAATAACAATACCTTAAAAAATTAATTGTCCCACCGATGTCACCATATAACTAAAGATATCACAAAAAATTGATTTGAGACATATAACACCAACTTTTTTATACTATAATGTAAGGTACTGATATTTTGGTTTACCACTAGTCCGTCGGTCTTGCTTCGTGCCTTCGGCTTAATATGCGAGGTCTTTCTTTCGAATAACTTTTCGTTATATAAAATAGTACTTTTTATCTTTTGTCTCGAGGGACTTTTATTCAAGTGGAAATAGAACTTAATAAATGACTTTTGCCTCTCAATTTCCCTTTTTCTTAACCACTGTTTCAAATAATACACGAGATAACTTTAATACTTATATTAAATAAAAACGAAAAAATACCGTTAAAAATTCATCGAACAATGATATCGATAAAATAAAATCATATCTAGCTTCAGTTTGTACTTATATTTATTTTTCTTCTGCATTTTAGTCTCAACAATTTTTCTACGACTTTGATTATGTGGCCGTATGTTTCCTAAAAATAACGCATTTTTATGGGGTTAGTAGTTAACCTTTATCTCTGTTTTAGCCTCATAATAAAAATCGCAAACGATATGTATTTATTTACAATGCAATAATGGCATAGAAAAATGGAAGCCGTGGTTTTCCCGTATATAACAAATAAATAAATGAAGTATTATACGCGGATATTATAGTAATAATAGCCAAAGACAAACAAATTAACGCATTTTATTTCCATTGATAGTGGGCCATTCTGCATATACATTAGTGGGATCCTTCTTGATATTTGAGTTGGCATTTTGGAATTATATTGACAAGACAATGGGATATTGATTTTGGAGAAACATTTATTTTATTTTCTTAGGATTATCTACATGAAATCATGCATCACTGAGGGACTCTATGTTTTGAACCTTTGATGATGGACATTTTCTAGGAGAAATGGTGATTTGAAGAAAAACTAGAAGAAAATCTACCATCTGGATTTCTTATTATTAATATCTCGAGGGAAGAAATTAATGAAAAGAGTCAATACCTTTTCTTTACTAACTCGGGAACAGTTGTCAGAATGTCATCAACGTAACAGAATAAAAACTTTACTTTAAATGGCAGCTTATCAATGACTTGTTCTAGTGAATAATTCATCCCTAAATTGGCTAAATTAGGGTAGGCAGGATTGCCCATTGCTGTGCCATCCAGTAGTAGATGTAATTGAATTTGAAATAACTTTAGTCGAATATATAGTTGATTATGGTCAAACGTAGATCTAAAATAATCTCATTCATTACTTCCAAACTAGGCCAAAATTCCTTGATAATTTCCAACATATTTTCCAACAATTTCCAACATAGATGACTAGGTACTATGTGATTACTCTCGTTTCGGACGTCCATCGTCTTAATAGATTTAAAAGGTTTTCACGACGTTTCGAATGCTTGTATCTACAATCGTCTTCAGGTGAATACTACTCATACTCAGTATTCACCTGACGACGATTGCAGATACAAGCATTCGAAACGTCGTGAAAACCTTTTAAATCCATTAAGACTATGGACGTCCGAAACGAGAGTAATCAAGTTACCGCATCGTCTACAACCTTCAAACAAACGTAGGTACTAGGTATCGTTAATTAGGCCTAAGGTGAACTAACGCACTTTCTCTTATTATGTATGTAGCTCTGAAGAAGTGACAATACATTGGCGAAACGTTAGCGTAGACGTAGATAAGTTTTATTTGTCGAATACCCTGCAATCGTTTCAAATAAGATAGATCTGGACGCAATCACAACAACAAAATACTCTCGTTAGATTGTGTTCTTTTGATTTACGTTAGCTGGTGGCTGGGTAAGTAAGGAAACATCAGTTCGTGTCTTTGAAGTTATTCATTTATACATCGAGTTCGTATCTTCTTCCACAAGCAAAAAAAAATCAGGTGAAAATGTGAAACTATCAAGCTTCCGTTGCTGTAAGTGATATCTTCTTGATAATCCAAATTGATGAACTGAGCAGTTTATCATCATATCATTTTATTTCGAGACAACTCAAAAACACATTTTGCTTTTATAGGCAGTAGATTTAGACAATCAATTAACATTAATTCCAAAAGTTTTCAAACTTCAATGGTATATTAGTACATTAATAAATTTTGCAGAACTCTGCGATGAACGGAACATTGTTTTAATTCCAAAAAACATTTTCATGCTTTATTTTTGCACTGAAAATTGCAAAAGTTCTGCAAAGGGCATACCGTAAAATGGTTTTTCAACATGCATTAAGTTTGCAACCTTGTAAAAGTTACAAAACCTTGTTTTTTGTCATTTGTTTAAGTTTTTCATTATAATTTGTTTAAAAAAATCACGAAAGTTCTGCAAATTGGATAAGTGAATGGAAAAAAAGTTTAACATATTCACGTACATTTGCAACCAATTCTGAAGAACGCATCATTTATTTATCAAACTATTTTATCGACGCTCCCATTCTCAATACACACAAGTATTGAAATAATTCCAAAAGTTTTTTATTGTGGTTGCAAATAAAGAGAATGTCGGTCTCAGTGGATATGTAACTTTGCAATCTCATACGAAAAACGGAACCTATTTATCCACGAATTTTTTTTTGCATTTTTATCACTGCTGAAATAATTGCAAACGTTCTGCAAATTGCAATTCAAATTACAACTATTATTTTATTTGCAACTGTCATTGTTCAACGGAACATTTTTTTATGTAATTGCTTTGTTTGTTTTTTATAATTTGGCCATACATTGTAAACATTGTGCAAGATATATATTAGACCTACATATGTCTGCAGTGGTCCAGTTAAATACTCGATTATCCATCGTGTATATCTGTTATATTTTGAACATGCAAACATGAAATTGCATCCGAAGAATAATACGGTTACGTAGTTAACCATAACAAAATAACTGATTAATAATCTCAGAAGCAATAACTGTTTGCGACTAATCAGTGAAATACATTTAATCTAATATTTTCGAATGCAACAATCGAAAGAGTACAACATTTTGCTAAATTCTGGTAAAAGACTATTGGAAGATATGCATTTTTATCGCATTAGAAACGACATGCAATCATTCATTTGAAATTTTTACTTGTCACAACATGGTTTTATAGCAATCGACGAGATTTTGATATAAATAATCGATGCTCTATGGAAGTAAGGATATTAAAACGTTACGATTGTATATTTCGCAAGTACATAATTTTCAACATCAAACAAAAACGTTGCTGAAAAACAAAAATTTGTGAAATTGATATTACATCTCAAATTTAATTTTCACGTGCATTTCTTGAATTAAATAAAATTAGAATTTACCTTTCCACTCGACTTTCTTATTCCAATTGTGGTTTCGTAAGAACAATTCTATTGAATCCGAATAGAGGACTGAAATGTAATCGACACGTAAGAATATTTCTCTTGATTTATAAAAATTTTGAAAATAAAGAGGGGAAAAACATGTTGGTAGGTAATTCCATTTCGATTTTAGCTCCAGCACGATTTGATGAATGTGCATTGTTTTTGGTTACTTATATAGTTGTCTATCATAGAAATACAATTGTCAGTCTTCTTGTTATTCTGGTAATAAATCATGTTACTGAACTGCTGTGCATTTATCACTCTACAAACAAAACACTGTAACGTAACACAGTTGTAGGTTAATCGTACTAATATACAAGTGTACGAGTGTTTTTTAAATCTCAATATTTCCTCCATTTTTCAATGAATCAAGAAGTTTATGAAAATGTGTCGAGAGATTATCGATCCTCCATCAAACGTACTCAGAGTATTTTTTTATGCAAATTCCTAATTGTAATGTGATGTTTTGAATTCATATCGAAAACGTTAGCTTTCAACATCGAATGATTTCACCTACCGTTGACGAGCTTCTTCTTGGTCGATAGTTAACTTGGTAACACGATGAATGTAATTTATTATGTATATCAAAATCTGTATTATTCAGATAACACAGGTGCTGCAAAAATAAATATTTTTTTAATTCCTAATGGTTCGCATTGTAACACAGTTCGCAAATTATTATACTGCCACCAATTGATGAAATAAGTTGTCTGCGCGATTCGCACTTTATAGAGTACAAAAACGAAAATATTTTTTTTTATTTTACCCTCATTTCCGTGTTGCAGACGAAGTTGCCAATTAATGAAAGCATTGTAGGTCAGAACATTTCAATTTGCAACCATCATTTGAAACTTTTGTAATAATTCCGATACTTATTTCAATTAAAAAAAAACAATTTATTAAAAAAATATTTACCGTTTGACGCAAGAGGTTGCAAATGAAAACATTTATTAAGAACATTATTTTAGTTATTTTTTCGAGTTTGCAAAACTTTTGGAATTTTCATCGAAAAATTAGGACCCACAACATATTTTTTTCGATAAAAAATCATTTTCGTGTTGTTTGAATGGTTGCAAATTCATCAGAAGATGTAAATTGCTATTTTTCAAAACGTGGAAAGTTTGCAGAACTTTTGCACATTTTTCCGCGCTTATAATGTGAAAATTCATTAAATCCTGATTTTTAACATCTTCCGTTCAGAAAAAAGGGTTGCAAAATCAGACTGAATATCATATGAAAGTCCTCTTCACTCTACTGAAGTTTTGAAACTTTTGTAATTATTATTAAATTTTGGGAAAATCATGTCTATCTCTACTGGCCTATTATGCCATTAATCAATCAAATCCTTTATGGGGTGACTCCAGTAATGTCTCGACAGTATTCTAACAACAGCGGAACCATAATTTATTTAAGTATTTATTTTTCAATGGAAACTTTTAAAGTTTTGGTCGCTGGAAATTAGAATCATAAATGTATAATTCCGTCCCGCTCCGAGTGCTCTTTAACATCCACAATCGGCCGTAATCCTGATAAACGTTTATGGAAAATGCAGGTATGCAAAATTCTGTGGATAAGAAAAAGATAAAAAATATATCCTGATAAATATTGATATATTCAATTGTGAAAAGAGGCATGTAAATAAACCCATTCATCATACATTGTTAAACAGGTGTCGAACACAAAGTGTAGAAAGGTGACCATGCAAGCCGACGCTGTTTACAATGAAGTAAGAATGTTGAGAAAGGATCAATCAGATGATTCCCAGGAGGAATATTTTGAAGTCATTTCAATGCAGAAATATCAACAACATTCCTACGTACTCTGATTCCGAACTAGTTGCGGCGAATAAATAGGCCCAATTTAAATAATTTGGCAATTGAATTCGGAAGCATTTAATTTAAATACAGCGCTCGTCTAAAGTCCGTTCACCCCCTACTAATTTTTGAACCACCGTATATCGCAACGAAATTTGGAGGGCTTGAACAGGGGATAAAAACCTACTTTTTCATGAAAAAATCACAGCAAAAAGTTTCAAAATGGCGGCTGAGTGCCATCTTCAATAAATTTTTTTAAATAGAACACCCCGTATATTATTCCATTTTCGAAATACACTTTACTCCTAAATTCAATTGTTTTCGAAATATTAACGTTTGAAAAATGACATTCCGGTTTAAAATGAAGTATGGATTTTGGTCACTTCCGGTAAAACATTTTGCTAACTAAACGTTGTTATTAATTTGTAGTTAAATCTCTTAATGAATTCGACTAATAAGAGGCGCAAAGAGAGTTTATTAAGGATAAACAGTACCGCTTACCGGAAAATCTCGAAGCCTACGAATGTGTTCTGTAAATTCGCAATCAAAACAAATTAGTTAGCTAAAAAATTATAATGTATTTTTGAATAATACCTATTATTTAATCCCAACAATTATTTCATCAAGTGTTCAATGTGGCCCCCTCCTAAATCTTGACAATAAAGTGCCCTATTATAAATAGCTTCTCTTGCGATGATGAAATTCTGTTCATCTATTTCTTCACATGTATCTATTATTCTGCGTTCCAACTCTTCTATTGTTTGGCATTCAGTGGCGTAGATTTTGACTTCAGATACCCCCAAAGGAAAAAATCTAGAGGTGTAAGATCCGAAGATGTTGGTGGCCATTCTGTACTTCCCCTGCGACCTATCCATCGTCCAGGAAAGCTAGTATCGAGGAACTCTCTAGTCATGCGATCGAAATGGGGAGGTGCCCCATCCTGCTGAAATATGATTTCACGATTTTTAAACTCTTCCTGATTGTTCAATACAATTTGTCTTATTCGAGGTTCAATTAAAATTTCTAAAAGATTTCTGTAAAGAACTCCTGTAAGATTGCCTCGGTCCAACAACGCGATTGTCCAAAATCCCCGCCCAAACATTGACCTATTTAGGAAACTGGGTATGTCCCTCTCCAAAAATATACGGGTTAGTATCGCTCCAGTATCGTACATTCTGTTTGTTGACTTTTCCATTAAGAAAAAACGTGCATTCGTCTGCGAAACATACACGTTTTAGGAAGCCCCGTTCTCCTTCAATTGTTCTTGTTAACCACTCACAAAATTCAACCCTCCGGTCTGGATCATCCTCCGTGAGAGCATGCAGGATTTTCATTTCATAGGAATGAAACTTTTCTTTTTTTAGGACTCTTTGGACACTTTTTGAACTTACTCCACAGGATTCAGCAACTGCAGACGTCGACTGAGTCGGATTGATTACCATTTCAGCAACAATTTCTACCTTTTTTTCTTCTGAAAGAGGCGGTATTCCTGATTTTGGAGCATCTTTCAGCGTACCAGTTGCTTGGAGCTTATTTAAAAGTTTACGCAAATATGACCTCGAAATAGGATTCTCGGGAACGGACTGCTGGATGATAATTTCTTCCAGCTTCTCCAAATATCAAAACTGCTTCAAATTTATCGCCTAAACTACGAGCCGTGATCACACTTTTCATAAAAGGATTTAGGCGCTCAACGGACTATTTGACAGTTTGACAGTTAACAAGATATTACCGCGACAACGATTTTTTCCAATGCAAACTTGATTGTTTTTGGTTGGGTTTGAAATGACCAAAATGTCACTTTTCAAACGTTAATATTTCGAAAACAATTGAATTCAGGAGTAAAGTGTAGTGGAGAAAACTGTTGAGAATTATGAGCAGATTTCGAAAATGTAATGATATACGGTTTCAAAAAATTATTGAAGATGGCGCTCAGCCGCCATTTTGAAACTTTTTTATTTTATTAACAATCAAAGGTATAAAAAAATAAAAACGTATAATATAAAACAATTATTGAAAGTTTTTTTCCCCATTATCCCCATCAATTTGTTTTCTTATCGCTAAAAGCAATATACAAATAAATTTTTGAAATTTTTTACTCTTATTATTTATAAAATTGATATAAACAAATGTATTGATTATTAGATTTGAACAAAAATTTTTTTGGGAATCTATTCATTGATAAAAATAATAATTGTTAAGAAAAATATCATTTCTCAAATACATTTTTTTATTGCTAAAAACGCACTTGCTGATTAACAATGTTTTGTTGTTAAACATGAATATTAAGAAACCAATCATTATTTATCACGTCCTCTCATATTATGGAAAAAAATTAATTTATTTGCGTTTCATTTGTTTATTAAAAAAAATTTATAAAAAAAATTTTTTATATTAAAAAATAATAAATTAAAAAATTGTGCACTTTGACTTGTTGCTTCCTTTCTGTTTTTCTTCATTGCCAATAAAATAACTCATAAACTATTGAAGATACGACAAGAACACTTCAAGTCTTTTTTAATCTACATTGCAATGAACAATTTTTACCAAAGCTTAACTCAATTGTTTATCAACTTTTTTTAAATTATTTATATAATTCCCTGAAGTAATTTTTTTCTTGACTTATCAGTTCAAATATCTTATAAACTATTAAAAATACGAAAAGAACACTTCAAGTCTTTTTCATTCTTCGATAGTTAATAAACAAATTGAGCTTTTAAACGAAGCTCTAACTCAATTATTTAAAACTTTTCGGCTATATTATTTATGAATATACATCCAGAAAATTTGTTTCGGCTCAAAATGTATATTGTTTATAATAATATTATTCTTCTATTTCAACTTTCTTCTTATTTTTCCTGTTATAAACAATGCAATGAATTTAATGTATTTTTCGAAAGACTTTATACTTTTCACGCTCATTACTTGATATTAGAGTAATTTTCATATCATTAAAATCTCATTTGAAATTTGCACGGATGTCTACAAAGATAATGTTCGAACGTTAACTGATAATATTAATTTGATTTTAACGAGCCTTTTTCTTACTTCTATTCTTAATACTTTATAATTTTTAAATGTCCTTCGATTTCCGGTTTCAACCTATTGAAATAGTTATTTGTTAAGTTGTAGAGACATCTGCTCTAGGATTTGAAAGGTCTAGCCCCTTTTCCTTATACCTGACCTAAAAATCACTTAAATAGTCGAAAAGTCTTCAGTATTTCAGTGTTCAGTCGACAGTCAAACAATGCACATTTTTTTTGAAATTATATTAAAACTAGAAAAAAAAAATTCCTATAAAAAACGACCATGGTTGTTTTCAGTACTTTTTTTAGTATTTAGAAATAAATAGAGCAAAAATTCATTTGTTTATAAAAAATTATTTGTTTAATAAAAAAAAAAAAATAATTTTTTTTTCCATAATATGAGAGAACGTGATAAATAATGATATAACAAAAAAATTGTTTCTTATTATTCATATTTAACAACAAAAAAAAAAGTTAATTAGCAAGTGTGTTTTTTAGCAATAATTTTGTTTATTTAGGAAATGATTTTTTTCCAAATTATTGTTTTTATTAATAAATAGATTTCCAAAAAAAATTGTTCAAATCTAATAATCAATGCATTTGTTTGTAACAATTTTTTAAATAATAAGAGTTACAAATTTCAAAAATTTTTTTTATAATTCTCTCAGCAATAAGAAAACAAGTTGATAGGGATAATAAGAAAAAAAAACTTTCCTTTATTGTTTTATATACGTTTTTAATTTTTTATATCTTTGATTGTTGATAAAAAAGTAAAAAATCAAAAATTTTCGATTTTTCCGTCGAGGTTCTTTTTTGAAGCCTTTGAAAAACAGCACCAAGAAGTAAAAAAAATCTAGGTTTTTAGTTTAATAATTATTAGGGTTATTATAATAAATTTTAACAAGTAAATTTTTTTAATTAACAGAGGCATAATTAATTGAAAAATAGAGGTAACGCCAACGGGTTATTGTTTATTGATATGTCTAGATAGTACCTGATTATTTTCATTCCTTAATTTAATATTTACTCAAATATTTTTTGAGATATTCTCAAAAAAACCGAACCATATATTTGTTTTTTACCTAATTGTTTATAACTTTTGCAATTTTTGCCGGCCTCAATTTTCCAGCTAAATATTTTTTTTAGACGCCATTTCGAATCGAATGCGCCCTAAATCATAATTTTCGGTAGTGACCTCCAGGTTTGGAACAAAATGGCACTTGTGAACCAGTCTATAAAACATCAACACTGACAAAACACTCGACAAATAATTTGAGATTATCAGACAATGAAGAGGGCAATACTAGGATTTTGAGGATGAGACCGAATACAATAAGAATACAAAACCAGAGTCGATGAAATTATCAGATGGAGCAACGATATCATAAGGATTGAGAAAAAGAGGACTAGCATCAGCCATGACAAGAATCAATAGAAAAAATTACAAAGAGTCGGGATGGCAGTAGTTGATAAAGGCTGATGATGAAACTGAAGCCTTTTCAGTAGCGCACCCAAGGCTACCCTCCTCCCTCGTGCGCCTACTTCTTTGACCGATCCATCAAATACGTGGGTACCGGAAAGATTCTGCGAGAATTTCTGCGGTGGAACTCAATGCAAGTCGATACTCTGGCAATAGCTTAATGATAGTAATTAGTTTGCATAATCTCGTTGTATTTTGTTCGCAGCTAATCGCCTTTGGGTCATGGGTCACCCGATAGTCCTTCAATATACGTCCGAAATTGAATTTATTCTATCGATGATCTTTTGTTTATGGCTTTCGCGGATGTTGGGAAATATGTTGAAACGCATTTCCAGGAATTCTCACACGTGAACGGAGACTATTGAGGAAGAATGAAAATGGAAAAATACGTTATTGATAGAAAAGAACAGAAGAGATTAACGTGGTAAAGAATACTGCTTCAGAAAGAAGAAGAGGAATAGGCCAACCATTACAGGTTTCTTTTCCCACTCAAATAAAGACGCAAATAGCCTATACTACCTTTTAAGGGATAGTTCGTAGATAAAACCCCCGGTGTCGGCCTCAGCAAAATCGCCTTGTGGATTTTTTAACAAGAAATATTGTCAAAAATTACCACGTTCTTGTTTTTTCACAAATATCTTGAAAAGTATCGAAGGAATCGTTTCACACTCAATGGAACTTTTGTAGGGAATTCAAAAAACCTATAAAATGGTTTTTTGTGCGACTGGATCGGTGCATTTTCCACTGAGCAAATCCGGGAACACTAAAAAGAGACCATTTTCATATTCATAATTTTTATAAATTCAAAGCTGGACAAACAATCTTGCGGAAAACGATAGATAATAACATGTAGTTCAACTGTGCCCAAAATGGTTTCTGTCGATGTGTAGTTTTTGCACAATCGCGTTATAAACAATTTAAGGGCTTATCTTGCAAAATGCGCCGATTTAAGGGAAATCGTGGTATTCAAATGCTGAGGTCCATCTCGTATTTTCAACAAGATGGGGCTCCGCCTCATAATTCCAGCCAAACCATGAATTATTCAATGAACCTTGTTTAATGAGCGATTAAATGCAACGAATGGTCCTGTACCTTGGCCTGCTCGATCCCATAATATCAATATTAAAAAAAATATTGTGTGGGGTTAAGTGAAAGAACGAGTGTTTCATACACCGCCTCAAACATTTCAAATTTGACAAAATCTCATTCGTGAAGTGTTTGCTACCATAAATCCCGCTATGTTGCGAAATGTGATGCGAAACACAATTGATAGAGCCAAAAAAAGTCAGGGAGTTGACGGAATGAACATTTCATTCCCTTCAACTAATCCTGGTATTATGGATAGTTTTTTTTGTTGCATTGGATTATGAACATTTGTTATGTGAAAATTGATGTGGTTTAATTCAGTTTCATTCAATTTTGTATCCGCATCATGCTTGATGAGCAATATACCCCAATTTCCTTATAATTTTTCGACAAATAATTAGTGTATTATGATTGTTATCCATCCAATTTCCGATTCGAAACCATCAATGGATTCGTCGTGAAAATTAAAATATAAGGAATGTGTGTCTAAAAGATGTTTGGATTTGAAAAAATTGACCTTTTTTACAATTAGTGGTTTCGGAAATATCAAACCGCCATAGTACTCAACTAGTCGGATAACACTCATGAAATAGTTTTTTTCTACGTTCATGCAAAAAACAAAACTTTATTGAACTATATTTAGTGAAAAAAGTGGTTCTTTATTGCACTGTCCAATAAAATGTTTTTTCGGCAACCGTCCGGGATGTACCCACTTCCCGGACGATTTTTCTTTGAGAAAGTAGCATTTTCCGGCCTAGTCCGGGAAGTACGTACTTCCCGGACTTGGCCGGGAAGAATCACGTCGTTGTTGTCATTGTAAATATGAAAATCTTGGTAGGTATGGTTTTGATAAATGCAGTTGATCATTACCATAGCAACGAAATAACGGCTGACAGTTCATATGAAATTAGTTGTCAAAAGTTTGAATGTTTTTGATCGCAATTCGCAATAAAATATGGAAAGCAGCAGCGAAAGTGACTTTGAAAATGTGCCTTGGGAAATTTCCAATACAGCAGCTGCTGCTACAGCACAATTATTGCCTGAACAATCAAAATCCAGGTACGAAAACGTTTATGATTTGTTCACGAAATGGATGGATATGAAGGAATGCAAAACTATTACAGAGGATGTAATTTTGGCTTATTTGGCGCACAAATCTGAAACTGTCGAATCCTCTACTCTGTGGAGCATGTACTCTATGTTGAAAAGTACCATTTTAGTGAAGAAAAATGTAAACATAGCCACTTTCCCAAAGGTTATCGCATTTTGAAAAGGGAAACATTCTCAATTGAATATTGATAGAAAGATTTTTCTGTGAATTGAAAAATCCACGATTAAAATGATGAATATTGGTTACAAAGCCAAGAAATCAGAAGTATTCAGCAGTGAGCAGATCAACAAATTCATTAGGGAAGCGGGAAACATATCTAATGCTGAAGGTAATTTTAACAAAATATTACGATTGTAGGATATAAAAGTATCAACTTAATTTTCAGGTGGCAACAATTATTGGGTTAGCCGGTGCGTGTAGACGAGAAGAACTAACAAAAATGCTTGTGAAAATACCGGATTCCAAAACACATATTGAGAGAACTTTTGTTGTAATTGGGCAAGAAAACCTGCTGTTGTATAGGCAATATTTATCTTTACGGCCATCCCATACTCCACATAACAGATTATTCGTGAATTAAAAAGGAAAATGTTCGATTCAGCCTGTTGGTATCCACAGTTTTGGGAGTCTCGGAATAAAAATCGTAGAATTTTTACATTTACCAAATCCTAAAAATTACACAGGCCATAGCATTCGTCGAACTTCGGCACCGTTATTTGCTGATAATGGTGGAAACATCACAAATTTGAAGAGACACGGTGGCTGGAAGTCTACCAATGTGGCTGAAGGATATATAGATAATTCACTTACAAACAAAATTAAAATTGCCAAAACCATTCAAAAATCATCAGATGAAAACAATCAATGTGAAACGGAAACTTTGCCTTCTTGTTCTGGCTTCAACAAAAGGAATTTAAATATACCACGCATTTCAAACAAATTGAATCCCTTCAATATTAGCAATTGCTCGAATTTTAATATAAATGAGAATTAGAATGTTTCTGTTAATATGTAGTATTTTCTGTACTGTTCTGTTTAATTCAAATAAGAATTAAAATGTATAATAAAGAAATAAAAAAATATGTCGTCTCATTGATTTGTTATTCTACACGGTTGCCGAAAAAATATTATACGCAACACGCCCGAAAATAGTTTTTTGGACTCACAGACTTCCAGGACTCGCCTACGGCTCGTCCTAGAATTTTGTCTATTCGTCCAAAAAAAACCTATTTTCCGGACTTGTTATGTAAATTACTATTTCGTGCAATTGCACGCAAAGTGAGTATTTCGCGGCCGTTACCCATAGCAACGGCCGCCAAACCGTCATTTCTAAATTTGACATTTCTGAAACACGCATTTTTCACAACTTTTTATTTCTGCATCAATGGACATCGTCTTGACATTCTGTTTGTCACGCCAATCTTCAAACTCTCCGTTTAGATTTTTCAGGTATTAAAACGGAAAGCACCAAGTTAACAATGCTTTTTAGAAAGATATTGAAATATCACTATCAGTATCAGACATATTTGCGTTTTGTCAAGAACTGTCAACATACTTTGTATATATTCAAACATATCATTTCCATAGCAAACTGTGACTTTGTTCAATTAAATTGAACTGCTGTTGGTTTGAAAGCAATAATATATTCATTTGCAATTATCTAGTTCAATAATTTTTACGATTGCACGAAAAATAGTATGTTTGCCATGGTCGCGAGACTTTTTAGCGACCTCGAGATTATCCTGTACGCTAAAAAGTTATTTCGCGGCCTTGGCATACAAATAACTAATTGCACTCATCTGTCATTCTACATCTGTCATTTGGGATTATGACAAATCGACACATTTTTTAGTACGCTTTTTATTTTCCTACACTTAGTACCATCTGAATAAAACAATTTTTGGTTTTTGAATTAACGTAGAAAAAATATTGTATGCAACTCGTGCAAAAAATGTTTTTTTACGGCTAAATACGAAACTGCATTTTTTAAACTGTTTTTGATTAAACAATGAAGTACATTGTATGTTTTCAATTTCATTTCCTTATCTGATAACACAATGAAGCCATTGTGTTATTGTTGGTCATTAAATCACGTCTCCCATGGAAAGCAAGGAAAACTGGAGACATCTGGCAATTCAGTTTCATCAAAACTTGTCAAAGTTTAAAGGTATGATGAGCAGTGAAATTGACGAACTTCCTCCTCCAGACATAATTGCAGCCGCAAATCAGGCATGTATAAACTTGATTCCGGAAGTACCGAAAGAGAAATATGAAAAAGCCTAAAAATCCTTCATATATTGGCAAAAGGAAAAGGTCACCGCGTCAGCTTCAGAAAATGTATTACTTGCATACTTTGATGAATTGTCTCAGAAATTTGAATCCTCAACGTTATGGGCGCAATATTCCATGGAATATCAACAGAACTGTAGACATTGGCGACTATTCAAAACTTAGAGCATTCCTAAAAATCAAACGGATACAGGCCGAAGAAATCACCTCACTTGAGCGACATTGGACATTGGAAATCAACCACAGTTGCGGACAGTTATATTGACGAGTCAATGAAAAATAAATATGACATCGCCAATAAAATTGTGAGTTCGATTAATTAATATGAAAACCTGCCATCTACTTCAATGTCATATAATTTTGAAAATGAAGAAATATCAAATGTGCCATTGCAATGCCCAAATGCTTCACAGATCACATTTAATCATTGTAACAATATAACTGTAAATATTGCAAATAAGTAAATTTAAAAAAATGTGAAGCAGAATATTGTTCAGTTATTCAATATGTTACCAATTTGTCAATTGTAAATGGAAATGTTCTAAACAATTAAAATTGAAGTTCAAGTTTCTGTTGTAAATTAATTTCGCTATTTTATGTTGAAGCCGTAGAAAAAGTATAGTGTATAACTCACACGGAATCTTCATCTCCCACTCGTATGATTTGCAGCATTCGCCTACGGCTCATGCTGCAAACATCATACTCGTGGGAAATGAGTATCATTCCGTGCTTGTTAAACAATATACTATATTGCACTCGACGTGTTGTCCAACAATAAACACTTACTTTTTGCACTTGTTGCATAAATAACTATTACTTATCATTCATGTCCATCAGATTGGTTGAGTTGCGCCCAACGCACTCTAGATGCAAAAATTAAAATGCTTCTGAAAAATCAAATGTACCAATTTTCGTCTCAAAACTATGTGATCAATCGTTCCTAGAATCTAAAAAGTAAAATATACAGGGTGTTCCATTTGGAATTCCCAAATTGGGGTCGTTACAGGTGAAACAGGATGAGATGGGAGAGTATTGAGTAAAAATTATTCGATTGAATCAAGTGTTTTTTTTGTCGTTTCCGATGGTGCATTTGCAAATGCTAATCTGCATTGTTTTTTCAGAATTTTCATGTTACTAATGTCGTTGAACCCCTTTTGTCAACATAAAGGGGTTAAACACTACCTTTTTCCACTCGATTACACAAATCTCCGAATAAAGAATAATAAATAACCAAATTCACAAAAAAAATATTTTTATTGATAAAATCGTTTTAAAGACTGGCCCAAATTACTTCCGATTTTGTTATGAAAAATATAACAAATTCCTTTTCTGTTTCGAGAAATCAACACCATTTGTGTTTATACTAACTTTTATTAAAATTGTATTTTTTTCAACACGCCCCTAATTGACTCACAGTTCATCCAATTGGAATAATTTTGACACACCAGAGTACTATTTCATCGCAATTATGTTTAGATCTATTCTCAATAATAATATCGCACAATAAACAATGTGTAACATGTGTAAATGTGATTTTTATCGTTAGCAGTTTGTATCAGTCACAATTTTCCTACAGTTATCTGGAGTTGACTTCATGAAAAGAAAAAAAACGTGTGTGGTCGGGGAACCCTCATATTCGGAAAGTGTATTGAACAAAATTTTTCTGCCAGAGGTTTTTTAGCGTCTTTTCCTCATCCTCTTTCAATTCCCCACATTTCGATGGGTTACACTCACCACTTTATTTTCATTTTCCGTTTCACTTAGTGTTTTTGAACTGTTTTCAGTTTTTTCATACTCTGCGCTAACCTTCATTTTCGTGGGTTTTGAAATCCTTATCTCACTTTTTCACTCTGGCGTACCAATACGGTCGAAATTCCCGTACTTTGCGGTTATTAAGGATCACAATAGCCTGCAATTTTCCAATGACCGGAATCGTGTTAGAAATCCTATTTTCACCCTTTTTAGCACACTGCTTTATTGTTTTTAAGTTAACGAAGCAGTTTATAGTTCACTTTTTCAACACTTTGGGGTTTATACGGCACTTTGAACTACTGAATATCACGAAACTAACGGAGCACATTAAAGTTCTACCAACTACAAAATGACAACTAAATTATTCATTGCCTTACTTGAAAAAACTGAGGCTTTCCAACAAGCTGAAAAAAGTATATTTGAATTCAAATATCAAATCACTGTATGTAGCGAGTTCAAAATCCCTTATTCCATCAATTTCACATTACCTCTTTCTCCATATAGGAATTGAATGCGCTGACATTTAATTCTGACAGGACCAAGTGTAGTTATCACACATACTCGTATACAGTGCTTCTCAAAAGTCCCCTTCCCCCTCTTTTATTTTTGGAACGATTATACATAAACAAGTGAAATTTGGAAACTGTATATTAAAGGTTGTAAACTTCCCTACTAGTGATGATAGATGACGAAATCGTCAAAGATGACGTCACAAGGCCATTGTGACCAATAATTTTAATGGAACCCTACGGCAAGCGACACCTCTTTTAAAAGGTATCGAAAAAACCTATTCAATGATACTAAATTTGTTTGTGTATATGGCAGTTTTAATGGCTCATTAGTAAACATTACAATTTAAATTCCATTCAGTATGATATTAATTACAGATTTAAGAATCAGTATCTACTTGAAGAAATTGTTCGAAGTGACCTCCATTTACTTCCTGACAGTGAAATATCCTATTTTTAAACTCTTCTCGTACCTTTGCAAATGAGTCTGCGGAAACAGCCTCACATTCTGCAACAATACGTTCTTTTAGAACGTCAATATTGTCAGGTTCAGTGGCGTAAACCTTCGATTTAAGGTACCTCCACAGAAAAAAATCCAAAGGTGTGAGGTCCGGTGATCGAGCTGGCCATTCCGTTGAACCTCGTCGTCCAATCCATCTACCACGATACTCCTCATCCAAATACCGTCTCACTGCACCGTAATAGTGTGGAGGAGCACCATCCTGTTGGAATGTTATTTCCAAATTGCCGAATTCATCTGGATTATCTTCCAAAATTTCAAGGATTAACGGTTCTACTGCGTTTTGCAACAGCTCCAGATAAACACCACCAGTTAAATTAGTATTTAAAGAAAGAGGCCCAACGATGTGGTTTCCCAGGATACCTGCCCAAACATTCACCTTCTGGGGAAATTGGGTATGTGTTTCACGAAACAGGTGAGGATTTGCGTCACTCCAATACCTCACATTCTGTGTATTTACATTTCCATTTAGATAGAAAGTACTTTCGTCACCAAAACAGATTGTTTTGACATATTCTGGCTGTTGGTTAATTTTAGTTTCCATATTTTCACAAAATTCTAGTCTCCGGTCTGGGTCGTCGTCTGAGAGTTGATGAACCATTTTTAATTTGTATGGATGAAATTTGTTTTTTTTTCAACACCCTGTGTACTGTACTTCGACTGACTTCACAGGTAGATGCAACGTGAGTTGTTGAAGAAGTAGGATTAACTATTACTTCTGCCAGTATATCAATTTTTTTCTCATCAGAAATTTGTGGTCTGCCAGATCGTTTCGCATCATTGATACTACCCGTTGTTTCAAGCTTACGGAGAAGCTCCCTTAAATAAGTCCTCGGAACGGGGCGATCGGGAAACCTCTCATTAAAAATGCGTTCTGCTGCATGAATATTTTGTCCAGTTTTAGGATCGCTGCTACTTTATCACCTAATGCGCGTACCATTTCGCTTCTTGAAGCACTTAAACGTTCGGCTCACAACAGTTTAACAAATTATTGAAATGTACAAAAATATTAGAAGTACCAAAAGCTGCTAAAACAGTTAAATGTTCGATCAACAATACACAAATTAATAAATGTACAAAAACTTGGACGATTACAAAAACTTCGAATTAGGGAGACTAACAAAAACGTCAGCTTATTTGAACTATCCAGAGGCGGGGCTTGAATTTTGAATTTTAGTATTAACTGATTTAATTCATCACAGCTTTGCGTTTTTTTTAAAGCGAGTTGCCAAAACTGCCATAAACACAAACAAAATTAGTATCATTGAATAGGTTTTTTCGATACCTTTTAAAAGAGGGTCGCTTGCCGTAGGGTTCCATTTAAAATTATTGGTCACAATGGCCTCGTGACGCCATCTTTGACGATTTCGTCATCTATCATCACTAGTAGGGAAGTTTACAACCTTTAATATTCAGTTTCCAAATTTCACTTGTTTATGTATAATCGTTCCAAAAATAAGAGGGGACTTTTGAGAAGCACTGTATAATAGAAAGAGACAGAGAGAGAAAGTCGCATGGAGGGGCATAACGCAGTTTTCGTACGTGACGATTTCTAGCAGTCAACACCTACCGCATGCCGCGTAAAGGAACTTCGTTCCAAAAAACTTGGTTCCAAGTTATATAATTTTGTTCTTCCACTATGTGTGATTAATGATTATTTGAGCTTTGAGAGAAGGATAAATTCATTCACCACCACTTCACTCGAAATAATAATGATTTATATATTAATAGAACAAATCACAAAAACACCATGAACTCTTTGATTTTCAAAGGTTTCGATCAGTTCAATAAATTACCAAATCTAATTAAAAGTAGCCCATCTCTGAAATTTTCAAAAATGAACTAAAGAAATTTGTTTCAAATGCACAAATATGATATTTATTTATTATTTAAACCAACTTTTTCAATGTATTTTATTTAATGTTTGTTTTATATTTTATAGTATATTTTTCAATTCAATTATTGTTCAATATGTACCACATATCTCTTACTTTAACTTTTTTTAGCTGATTTGTATATTAGGATATCTTATTTAAATAAAGATCTATCTATCTATATCTATCTAACGTTCCTATTACCGTTAGTTCCAGCCATTGAAAGTATATTTATTATATACCATTATAATAATACACATAATTAATCAGTCAGTGATCAATATGTCCTGGAAATTCGCCACTTTTTTATATCACAAGAAGAAAACGAGTTTCACTCTTTCAATGTGTCGCATGCCAGATGCCCTCCTTGCAATCTGTTCTTGAGCTGTGAAAATAAGTCATTATTGCATCCGACAGCTGTTTCCGTTTTTCAAGAAATTGTTTGTTTTTCGAACAAGTGCTAAACAACGTGTCGCCCTGTTAGTTATAAAAGTTTTACTTTTTCAGGCTGTCTGTGTCTACGATAATGAAGAAATATCAGTTTCGAACAACGTGGTAATGGCAGATAAAATTAACAAACAACCCGAGGAAATGTGGTCATAATTATTATTTCCTTACAGTTATTTGTAAACTAATAAATGGCTGAGAACAAGTTTTTTCGACAACAATTTTATTTTTAAGAATAATTTCGATTGTTTGTTATATTTACAGTTATTTTTTTTTTTTTATATGTTCTGGTTCCCACGAAAAGGGATATCCTGTAATGTTCAGAGAACATCGTGGGAACCAAGGGAAAGAAGGTAGGAGTTGGTGTTCTTCTTAAATTTCTGGAGGTTGTATGCCTCGGGGAACACCTCCCTAGGCAATGAGTTCCAAAGCCTCGCAGTTCGTTGGATGAATGAGTCTTTGGAAAGTGATGTTCTGCAGGTCTCCAAAGTGACCACGAAGGGGTGTGAAGACTGAACTTGACGGGTTAATCTCGAAGAGACTGCCAAAGGAGGAACGATTGTTGATATTTCAGAAGAGCATCGCCCATGAAAATATCTATAAAATAGAGACAAATCGCCAACTTTTCTACGGTGTTCCAGACAAGTGAGCGAGTTTGTAAGCGAGGCCTCACCGACGAGACGAATTGCCCTTTTTTGGACAGAATCCAATAGCTTCAGGATATGTTTAGGTGCCGCACTCCAAATATGGGAACAGTATTCCAGGACAGGTCGGATCTGTGCCTTATAGATCATAAGCAGCTGACTGGAGGTGAAATAGCTCTTGGCACGAAACAAAAAAACAAGTTTTTGGGATGCACTTTTGGCAATGGACCTCACGTGATTTTCCCAGGAAAGGTTATTGCTGATAGTAATACCAAGCATCGATATGGATGACTTCAGTGGTATGGTTACTCCTGACAAAGTTATGTTAGGCACAGTGAGATCGGCTTTTCTAGAGAAAAGACATGCTTGTGTTTTGTTTGCATTGAATTCCCATTCGAGAATTGTTGCTAAGTCCATATTTATATTGTTAACATTTCTTCCTCGTTCATTTCTGGTTTCACGGGCTGATATAGGGGCCCTGGAAGAGAAAGCGGTATGGAGGGTACTATCATCGGCAAAGCTGTGTACGGGACATGAAGTTGCTTTCAACAGGTCGTTGATGTGAAGTAAAAATAGTGTTGGTGCTAGAATGGATCCTTGCGGAACACCAGCATTTATGAGTAGAGTGTCAGATGAAACTCCATCGACCACTACATGGAGAGACCTGTTTGAGAGAAAACTAGCAAGCAGAGAACACAGCTGAGGGGGCAAGCCATAAGATGGAAGCTTGGCGAGGAGTCCCTGGTGCCAAACTCGATCGAACGCCTTGGAGATATCTAATGCCACAGCTAAAGTTTCTCCATACTTTTCAATAGATAGCTGCCATATATGTGAGACGTATGCGAGCAGGTCACCAGTTGATCTCTGATGGCGGAAGCCATATTGCCTATCATTGATAATTCCTGAGTCTTCCAGATATTTCATGAGCTCGATGTTGATGGCTTTTTCCATGACCTTTGAAATAATAGATAGCAGTGCGATAGGTCTGTAGTTGCTAGGTAGGGTCTTTTGCCTTTTAGGGACTGGCTGTACTCTTGCAATTTTCCAATTGGACGGAAATACTCCCAAATTGTAAGAGTGGTTGAACAACTTGCAAAGAACAGGTGTTAGTTCGGGGGCACATTTCTTGAGAACAATCGGCGGGATTCCGTCAGATCCACAGGCTTTGTTGGTGTTGAGACCCAGCAAAATCTTTCTGATAGTACGTTGGCGAAAGGTGATCTCGGGCATGTGACTGTCAATAGGTGTAATGTTCGGGGGTTGTTTTCCCGAAGAATCCAGAGTGGAATTTCCAGCAAATAGGTGCGCAAAGATATTGGCTTTTTCCTGGGCAGTCGTTGCTAGTGTTCCATCTTCTTTGGTTAGGGGAGGAAAAGAACTGGAAGTGAAGTTTCTTCCCACAGCTTTGGCGAAAGACCAAAATGAACGGGATCCGTTGGGACATTCAACAAGTTTTGATCTTATTTTGGCATTATGACAATAAGTACAAGTATTGAACACTGGAAGAATATGGGAACTAGTGGGATCATTCTGCTAAATATTTTCCACGCTAATTATTTTATTTGTTTGGCAATAATTAATATTGGGCATTGGGGGAATATTACAACTAGTAGGGTTATTTCTATAAATCTAGGAAATAAATTATCTAACGAAGTAAATAATTATGTGAACGTTTTAACTAGTAACGGCTTTATCTCATATATAAACAAACCAACAAGGGTAACAAATGTATCTGAAAGCATAATAGACCATATTTTTGTTAGAAATAGATTAAATAATACATCTTTCAAACCCTCAATAATAGAAACTGATCTATCCGACCACTTCACTACATCATTAATTATCACCAAAATAAAAAAAGAGAACAGTAAACCCATAGATGATTGTAAACCACCCACATACAAAAAAATTAACTATACCAAACTGAATCACTTACCGAAGAGATGGGAAGATGTAGTTCAGAACGATAACCCCCAACTAGCTTACAACAGCTTTATTAAAAAACTCTATAGTTACATAGAAAAGGCTACGAAAGAAATCAAGATAACTAAAAAAACTGAAACCGTGGATAACTGGAGGGTTAATAGAATCAATAAAAACCCGAGATCGTATGAAAAAACTACTGAAAAATAATTTTTCTCATGCATTAAAAAATGAATACTCACAGTATAGAAATAAATGGAATAAACTGATTGAATCGACAAAAAATCAATACTTCAAAAATAAGCTTCACGAGAACAGTGGTAACTACAAAAAAACATGGGAAATAATAAATGAAATATCAAACAAAAATATAACAAAAACTAATGTCAATGTATTAGATATGGTAGATACAGAGGGAAACATAATATCCGACAATACTACGAAAGCTAATACCTTCAACTCATTTTTCACTAACATAGGAAAAAATATGGCTGACAAAATCGAAAAAGTTGATAATCTCCCTCTAAACTTTTTGAATGACAATTTAGTTGGACCATCGATGTTCCTACAGCCTGTTACTAGTAATGTTATCAATTTAGTATCTAAACTAAAAAACAAGTCGGCCCCCGGACCAGATGGAATAAACTCGATATTGATAAAAAATGTCCATTTACACATTGTGGTACCACTCTCCCATCTCATTAATATAACGTACAAATCTGGTGACATACCATCACAATAGAAAGAATCGGTAATTACCTATATAAATCAGGTGATAAAAGTAATTTTAACAACTACCGACCTATATCTGGGATAAATAGTTTTGCGAATATTTTTGAACATTCTGTAAAAAATCGTCAAGTAAATTTTTTCAATATTCATCAAGTGATAACAAAAAAACAATTTGGGTTCATTAATGATTCTAATACTGAAAAAGCTGTTTTACACCTCTCAAAAAATATAGTTGATGCCCTGGAGAAGTCCGAAAAATGCTTAGCAGTTTTTCTGGATTTAGCCAAGGCATTCGACACAGTGTCACACTCCAAGCTCATAGATAAACTTTATAGATACGGAATTCGTGGACCTATGAAAGATTTATTGCAGAACTATCTATCTTGCAGATATCAAAAAGTAAAAATAGACAAATATACCAGCGAACCCCAAAAACTAACCGTCGGAGATCCACAAGGCACAGTACTGGGTCCGATACTGTTCCTAGTCTACATAAATAGTATTGGCAGTATAAACTCCATCTCATTTCATATGCAGATGATACCGCAATTATATTTTCAGGGAAGTCATGGCAAGAAACATACCAAACTGCAGAAATTGGGTTGAAAGATATCCAAATATGGCTAAACTATAATCTACTAAACCTAAATATTCTCAAAACAAAATTTATATGTTTCACACTCTTACGTAACGATCAACCGAATCAAGAAATACTGATAATTCACAAAATGTACTGCCCACAGAATAATAATCTATGCACTTGCCCAACCATAGAAAAGGGATCAAAACTAAAATATCTTGGAATTATACTTGACCAACATATGAGATGGGATGAACACGTTGGTCATGTCGTCAAACGTCTAAGACAACTCACCTATAAATTATACAATGTAAGAGAAATACTTACCCGAAACAACCTTATAATAATATATAACTCTCTGGCAGATTCGATCATTAGATACGGCATTACTGTTTGGGGTGGACTCTTCGACAACAACCTTAAAAACCCTCAAGCGACGCAAAATACTATTATAAAAATAATTTTTCATAAGAAAAAACGGTTCTCTACTGAACAACTGTACAAAGAAACGAAACTTTTCAATGTAAGAAGCTTATTCATTTACAACAGCCTAATATGGGTCTATAAAAACAAGCCTACAGATATCATATATAGACGACTACAAAACACTAGATCAACAGAAAACCTAAATATGCCTCTCCTATTTTCAAAAAATCACATACACAAAGAACACTTAGCTACTTCGGTCCCAAATTATACAATTCACTGCCTAGGAACATAAAAGAAAAAAAAATCTCTTAGTCAATTCAAATATGAAATTGAAAACTACATTACCACACATTACACAAACCTAATGAAATTATTTTGAAAAAAAAATAAAAACAATCCAGCTCACAACCTCTAACCTCGACCCCCAGGATCTTGTGAGGGTCCTATAAAAATGTGAACTAGTGCATGACTATATAATGGTAAAATAGATACAAATTTCCATGTCCATTCACACCATGTATGTACACAAAATACCAAAATACCATTCCGGCAATCCTAGATGCAGAACAAAACAAGTGCATCAAGCACTTAGGTCAGCATCTAAGATATGGAAGGATATAACATATAATAATATATAAATAATAGATGGGTATGTTATCTGATTTTCACCATGTAATGTAATTTCAATTCAATAAATTCTATTCTATTCTATTCAATTCTATTCTATTTTGTTGATTATTTTCTGCTGCGAATGTTTTTGCCACCTGTACCATTAGTGAGAGACTTTTCTGTATATCCCTCAGCGATGTTTGATGATTTCCATCAGCCCAGCCTCTTTAAACTAGTAATATCTCCACCAGAGTCAACCAACATCGTGACAGAAGACCAATGAAAACAGTGGCTGGTACCTACATTCGGTCGTATTTGTCGAATTCAAATGAGTAGCCACTATTTTAGGCATTTTTCTAAATTGGTCTATTCCTACTACCTGTCTACATCATTTTCCGTTTCGGTACTTGATGAAAAATCGGATGTTATTCATCTCTCCTGGTCTTAAAGCCAAATACTTGTGGTAAACATTTGAGTACATTTCATTTACTACAAATAATTTTAATGTATTTGTTTTAGAGTCTGGTCTGCAAGCTCCAGAAATACCAAATACTACAGCAACCTACAACAATAAATATTTTGAGATTATCAACAGAATATTCAGAACATATACTTATTATGAAAATGAATATTAGAATATTGACAGACGTTATGACAACTTTTATTTTATTAAAAACAACATATATACAATACGTTATCTTGAAACTTTGAGACATGCTATCTTTGATATACAGGGTGTTAGTGAATAAGTGCGACAAACTTCAGGGAGTGATTCTGCATGAAAAAATAATGACAGTTTGCTATATAACTTTTTCCGCAAATGCTTCGTTTTCCGAGATATGCGAATGTAATTTGGTGAGTTTTAAGAGGTAGTTATTGCGCATGTTTTGACATACAATTGAGAATTTTATGTTCATCATGGGCGCGCATACGGGTAATGATCTCAATTTTTTTAAAGAAAAAAATGGTACGCCACCGAGATATTTCAAATTAAAAATCATTCTTGAATTCCACGTTCAATTTGTGATAAAAAAAAAATCGCTTTTTTCCGT
Organism: Gonioctena quinquepunctata; assembly: GCA_018342105.1. NCBI lineage: Eukaryota > Metazoa > Arthropoda > Insecta > Coleoptera > Chrysomelidae > Gonioctena > Gonioctena quinquepunctata. Next base: position 172,286 of record JAFIRS010000706.1, on the reverse strand, counting down.
ATGGAGCGCCGTTTTTAGACAAAAAATAAAACATCTTAACGCGTATTTTTCATTTCTTCAATACATTATCAAGAACTATCTAATACATTGATTTGTTGAAAATATAAACAGGATGTTCATAAAATCAGATGTGGAATCATCTGCGACTGAAAGATAAACTTAGACATTCACAAAAATAACTTCATTTTAATCGTGGATTTTTCAATTCACAGAAAAATATTTCTATCAATATTCAATTGGGAATGTTTCCCTTTTCAATATCTAATACAATTACGTTAAACCAGAACAATAACAGAAAATAACCTTAATTAATAAATAGGCGCAAAGCTACAACAAATGTTCAAAATGACCTCCCTCAGACGTGATACAAGATTCAACTCTTCGCCTCATTGATTGTCGTATTCGCGCAAATATTCCAGGTATATTTCTTATTGTCTCACATATACTGTATCTAAGTGATTACGTACAATAATGCCAAAATGGACTGGTGCACCATCATGCATGAACCAGAAGTGTTGTCTCAGCTGTAGAGGAATTTCTTCAAGAAGGACAGGTAACTCTTCCTGTAGGAAATTAAGGTAAGAGTCGCCTGTTAGTCGTTGTCGGAGGAAATATGGACCGATTAAATGATCAAGTACCCCAAACCATACATTTACTGAAAACTGATGCCGAAAATGAGCTTCAAAGATTCCATGTGGATTTTCCTCAGCCTAGAGGTGATTGTTATGGAAATTTCGTATACACTGTCGTCCAAAATTAGCCTCGTCAGTAAACAAAACGCCATTTAAAAAATTTGGAATTTGAGCGATTTGATGAAGAATCCAATGGCAAAAAACTAGGCGCGGAAAAAAGTCTCTAGGTAGTAGAGCTTGCACACGTTGAATATGAAACGGATACAATTGCTGTTCTTTAAGAATTCCAAATACAGTGAAGCTGCTTACATCCAGTATGTTGGCAATGTTTCGAGTACTTGTTTCAGGTGACTCCGCAATTAACTCGAGAACTGCTTCTTCTAGTTGCACAGTTCGTACTTCTCGAGGGCGCCCGCAGTCAGCCGTTTGTTTCCTAAATGTATCATTTTCGCGCAAACGTTGTTGAAGACGAGCAAATATTGTGTGATAGGGTACCCTACGTCCTGGATACAACTCTGCATACAATAGTCGAGCTTGCTGACCATTTCCATTACTTCGACCATAGACAAAATGTATGTCTGACAATTCCGCATTTGTATAATTTTCCATTCTTTTCGATAAACGAAAAATTAATTACTTATTATCATTAAAGTTATACCAAACTAAAAGGTTAAAAATGAAAAAACGCTAATTTGACATTTCGTTGAAATATTCGTATTTAACAGAATATTGACAGTAGCCTACTAGCATCGCTACTAGATAATGTATTAAAGTAATGACAAATACGCGTTAAGATGTTTAATTTTTTTGCATAAAAACGGCGCCCTATACGGCAAAAAAGCAAAAGAGATTTTTTATCACAAATTGAAAGAGGAATTCAAGAATGAATTTTTATTCGAAATATCTCAGTGGCGTATCATTTTTTGAGATCATTACCCGTAAGCGCGCCAATGCTGAACATAACATTCTTAATTTCATGTAAAAAAATGCGCAATATCTACCTCTTGAAACTCACCAAATTTCATTTGCATATCTCGACCTGTTTCAGAGCAATGAATGAATAGTACCAGCTTTTGTTAATAAGTCGGCTTCCTTCTCTTCTGTACTAACATATACCAGTAGAATTCCTCCAATTCTCACTTTCTTCCTCAAAAAATGGAATCAGATATCTATGTGTTTTGTTTTGTTATGGATTTTTACTGCATATCTTCTGTGCCTTTCAAATACCTGAGTATTCTCTTCGGACATCCTACTAATTCTCTGTATGGTTTCTTGTTTTCATTTTCGGGGGATTTCTCCAAATGAAGATTCATTTCAATAGGTATGCTTATTGAATTGCAATTTTCCATTCCAAATCTTCTCAAAACTCCTAAGATACTTTGTTTTTGATTTATTCTCAAAATGCCTCTATTCCCACCTCTTAATATATTCAATCCTAAAATTGTGTACAGTCCTTTCAGATCCATCATTTCGAATTCCTTACTCAAACTTGCCTTCACCTCCTCAATTTGTTCAAATCAGCAATTATGAGATCATCTACATAAAAAACCATAAAAATAATTCTATAGGTACTTTTCTTGTAAAATGTATAAAAATAATGCAACGGGGTATGAAATCGGCAAAACAATATTTTATGGACTTCCTTGAAAATTTAAATCAGGGAATCGCGCTCGAAAATAATCAAAATTATATTTATTTCGTGAGTATAACAGAGATAAAATATCGTGTATATCTTCAGTTGCCATTCGATATAGTTAAATGCCTATCCTAACTTAAAATAATCAGATTCAATCGATAGAAATAAAAAGAAGGAATGAGGTACTGTCTATTGTATAGCTTCGCTCCATTATAATCACTCTGTATTCTCGTCAGATTTCTTCGTCTGCCGAGATGAATATTCAATAAATCGCCAGACTGCAAAGGTCGGTTTGGAAAAAATGGAGTGAGTGGTATGTATATTCATAAATGAACGTCGTGATTTGAGAATCTCGATAACGTCCTGTAGGTGGGTTGTTGCTTGTATTGTACATCTCCTTATCGAATATCGAGTCGAATAGTTTCATAGTGATTTCATTACCAGTCTCCTTTGTATCGTTATCCTGACGTTAATAAGGAAAAAATCGAGCTGTTTCCATTTATTGTCTCGATAAAAACTGCCATCTCATTTATCTTTGAAATGATTGGACGTTATGAAGTAATGCAATTCTCCATATTCTCTCTGCTCTCTTATCCCGTGTTCTATTTCGAACCAGGAATATACAGAGCCGGATCCAGGATCTCCATTGATTGAATATATTTAACGAAAATTCAATAATAAAAGCTCTTTGGGACTGAAATTTCCTCAATGGTTTGCTATTTTTGGGGTTATCAGATCAATCATATCTCCGTTCGTCCGAATAATAATGTCTATAAAAAACCGAAAATGCCCATCCTACCTGAAGAAATTGATAGACAGAGAAAATACACTAACAGTGCGTCCGTGTCTAGGGCACCAAAAAACCAGGAAAATCATTTTTATAAGGTAAACCGACAACAAAAAGACAACACAGTTTAAAGTGTCAGAATTTAGTATTATACACTAAAATGTACAATCTCAAAAAACACCATCAATATAATAAACCACCTGACAGAACAACATAGAGAGTGAAAATTACTCTGGCATTACATAACACTGGCAAAAGAAAAATCAAATAGGTTCACTAAAACTGTTCAACTTTAGACTAGGATCAAGCTTCTGCAGAGAGGAGCAGCAATCTACTTACAAAAGGACATACAATTTAAGCAAAGGAAAGAATATGTGATATGTCGGTAGAGGATATTTTTGAATGTGCCAGAGTAGAGTGCAAAATTGAAGGTATATCATTTATGATAATAGCACTGTACACACAACCAAAAAAGATATGGATAGTTTTATCAACAAATTAGAGACTGTTCTTGATCAAATTATCAATGAGAAGAAATATATTATAATGGCCGGTGACTTTAACATTGATTCGTTGGAAAATAGCAGACATAAATCGCAATTCTTATCTGTTATGAACTCGTTCAATATATCGCAAACTATCTTTTCACCTACGAAAATAACAGATACAACTAAACACTGTATAGATATTTTTACTAATGTCAACAATCAACATTCAGAAAGTCTAATTTAAAATACTGTTATCTCTGATCATACAGCCCAAAAACTAACATTCAAGCTTTGGTTTTTATTAAATTTTATTACGGAAAATTCCGCTGAGGTAGCACGAATTTTTTCGTTGACGATGTCGATCATATCTGATCTATGTGGCGATACGAGCGTGGTTTCTATCAAACTTCGGCCCGAAATTTCGCGAACGGAAACGATTATCCGTTGAAGAAATTCCGTGGGAACCAGATTCGAGTATTTTGTGACAGTTTTTGAAAGTGTGAAGCTAGTTTCACCTACAGTAATACCTTTTAGGTCGACTTCAAGTCTGACAGCATTATTCGGTCAAGAATCTAATATGGGAAAGAGTCATGCGTTTAAAAATTTAGATTCTTCTGCTAATGCGAGTAGTTCCAACTACGAGGATATGACAGCTTATTCCACTCAAGAATCTAATATGGAGAACGCGATGTGATTGAAAGTCTCCCAGAAATATCAGTGGCACAATATGCCACCTCATTTAATTTAAAATAATGAACTGACAGCTTTTCTAATAATTTAATATAATAGTATATTTAATTATAATTTTAAAATACAGTAACGTTATAGATCAGTTTCAATTCAATGTTCTTACGTTAATGTCAAACACAGTTTTACTTCTGGTGGTATTGGCCTAGGATATTTTTCAGACGTGGTTGACTGTTTCTTGTTCTTGATCTTGCTCAGTACTTCGTTAAATAAATAAGCGAATAAGTTTCTTTAAATTTAAGCTCATTGTCGACAGAGTGTTTTAAAATTAATATCTGGTAGGTACCTTCTTCTTCTCTTTTCTTGAATATGTTCGAATCATTACTTTCAAAGCGCCAACTGTGTCACCAAATCATCCTCATCTTCACCCTCTTCATTTTCTAACAATGCAACCACCAAATTTGCATCCATTTTCACAATTGACTATCCGTACTTGTCCACAGTCTGCTTTTAAATTCCGGTACGAAAATATTCGTTCTACTATAACGGAAAAAACCAATAAAAACCGCTTTTGCATGTTGAACGATTGTTCGTTGGCAGAATTGCGTTGACGAACTCGCCACCGAAAAAAAACGTGCTACCTAAACGGAATTTAATAAAAACCAAAGCTTTAGTGGTTGAAATGTATGCAAACTGGTTGGAAAGACTACTAATTTACTCCCAGAAACTGAAAATTGGTTCAAGAAAAATAAATTGTGCCTAAACACGGCGAAGATAAATGTATTTTATTCAGAACCAAATTGAATAGAATAGAAAAACCTGAGTTTGTTACAATCAACGAAAACCAACTTACATTTAAAAACGATACCAAATTCCTAGGTGTACATATAGATGAACTCTACACTCTCGAATATCTGTCTATGGCCAGTAAAATCGCACACCCAATCTACAGATTCTAGGAAAACACCATAAAAAGTCAGCAGATGAAGATGAAAGTATTTTAGCACACATACGAAAACTCACTCCACAAAGAAAAATGCTGTTCAGAATTAAATTGCAGGAACTAGTTTATTGCTTTGTGTATGGACCAAATGAATATAATGCAAGCCTAAGTATTCTTTCAGCTCAAAACATGCATGCCTATGAAACGAATCCATCCCAACTGATACAAATGCAGCCTTCTCCAAACGACCATTCCAACCCTCCATCCGTAAGGTCTTATATGTATAAGCAATTTTTCCGAAGACGCTGGTCATGAAATGTACTAGTTTCAAATATATACAGTTATTTAATTTCAATGGATGTAGGCGAAAGCTCGAGACAGTTAAAAAAACTTGAGAGGTGTCAAGGGACACCCGAATGGAACGAAGTTCCTTTCGATTAATTAGTGAAGGAATTGTAATAATTTATTTTTTTTAAGTTATAATATTTTTTTTTTATTATTAACAAATATAATGTAATATAAACTTGATCAGTAGGTTCAATTTTAGTACACACGCATTGATATTGTAATATTAAAATATAATTTGCTTTTAAATTTATTAAAGTTATGACGCGTACACTTGCTAAACACACAATAATGGAGAGATTACATCGCGTATGACTTGGTTAGCACAATAGTAAAGAGAGGTTATAATGCGTACTTGCTGAAAATACATAAGCATTTATTATTGTCTGTATAAAATCTCTACTTACCTAACTCCATCAGCAATATCCGGAACTTGTGCAGAAACACTGTCAGGATTCATCATTGTTATTATTTTTTATTATTTATTATGTACAAAAAACCTGTATACACTCAACAAAAATAATCGTCGCGACACCACACTGTTCAATGTGAAATAGAAAGACGAAACGAAAATAACTGGCTTGCTTTCTATGAGAGAGAGAGAGAGACAGACAGAGAAACACGCGCACGCCTCACGCAGCCATAGCGAAAGTCTCGTTACAACTTTTGGTCCTAATTTATTCCGTCTAGCCCTCTTTCGCAACGCGCGATAAGGAACTACGTTCCAACAGTCCTACATATTTACCTTTATGTGGGTTGGTATATATACTTTGAATTAGACCACATGCTGCTGGTTGAGTTAATTCCTATGTTCGGAAAGCATTTCAAATTTGAGTAAAATATCATATTTTCCGGTGGAAACAACTTTTTCAATATATTTAATATATAAGTCGATCTATAATTAGCTATATATTTATCTATAACTATAGTTAACTACTTTGCATTGGTACGGAACACTCATTGTCCAAGGCTTGACTTTGTATTTTTATTATCGCGAACCTAAGGTTCTCCCAGAATGTCATTCACCTCATTCGATCCTGCAGAAAGTCATAAACGATGAATCAGTACAAATAATGGTGTTTTCAGAGAAGTTCAAAATTTTATTAGTTTACTCTTTGCGGTGTTAATTGTCATACTTGATTGCTTCAGTAATTTCGTTTATTTTAACTGTGACTGTGGAGTATACAATCGAACGAAATATTTTCTGTAAGAGTTCATACAGAGTTATTCGTATATTTTTTTCATAGAATTATTTTTTGACAACTTGGTAGAAATCGCCTCTGTCAAAAATCCAGTGAACGAATCATTATTTAATTTACTATATTTGGTGAAAGGAATTATTTGATGTGCTCAATCAAAATTGACCATTCTGTAATCGGATATACTAGGAACATTCATAATGAAATTGAGAAAAAGCTGATCGAAAGAAGCCTGTCGTATATGCTACGAAATAGGTCAAACTGAAATAAACAACCCTAACAGATTAAAGCACTCTCTGAATGCCATCCATTATCGATTGGAAAAACATAATAGTTCCACTGTGCATTGCAGTTTTGATAAAGAAAATAATATTTTCTTTGACAGGGCATGTAGAATACACTATTTAGAACAAAAAAGTTGTATAGGTTTTGCCTAAACCCACACGTCTTTCCAATAATTGAATATCAAAATTTATATCGAAGAGTTATAACTGGCAACCCCGCATTCAATGACCATTCATCGCTGATCAGCGCCAAGTCAAGCGCCGGTACAGTTGAACTAGTTGACATGTGGTTTCTTCATGATGGCACCCCACCACTTCAATAAAAATATTAAAGATCACCTCGATAACAAGTAATCTTCTCGTTGGATAGGCGAAGTGGGTACAATTTATGGACATCTGGGTCCCCAGATTTCAACATCACTGATTATTATTTTTGGAGCCAACTGAAATCACTAATGTAAGATAACCAGGATTAAATTGAAACTGATTATGAATTGCAACAAATTTTGTAACATGTCAAGGTTGTGCGCCATAATTATAATGAATATAATGTTACTAATAAGTGGAATCGTCGGATAAATGCATGTTTTTGTGAGAAAGAAGGACATTTCGAAAAAAAATTGCCACAGTTTATGTATATAATAATAGCTAAACGTTTGTCTTTTTTATATTTTTCAATTAACATTTTCATACCTATGACAAGTTCTTTCATTGAAGTAGATGAATCGCTAAGTTCGTTTTCATAAAATTTCAAAACATTTTATATAACATTTTTCTAGAGAAAAATATAAACATTTTTTAAAGATTTTTCGACTTTTACATGCTCCAAACGCTATTAGCAATAATTTTCAATAAACCTAATAAACTCAGTAACAAAGCTAATTACTAATTCCGACAAAATTCTTCCAGAAAATTAGCTAAATAACCCCTGAAATTACGGCAAACAAACGTAAACGGTTGTGCTATCATCGCGTTCTATCTACCGCAAACAATCACCCTGGCGGTGTTGTCACCTATTTGTATTTTCCCCTGATTTCACTATATACTAAACACTAATCGTACGTGAAGGGAACACACTTTATATTGACAGGGTGTTTTATCAAAAATAAAAATCCTAATTTACGCACAAAAATCACCAATGCAATTGGTTTTTTCTTACACCATATTCACTGAGCATTAGCATTTTGCATTACCAAATAGTGTATTATGGAAATTTTTCACTTAATTTCGTGTGTTCGTCATTGTCTGAAACCATTGGCAACAATCAACTCCTCGAAAATGTTTGTTTCTACTCTTGCAGGACGTTGAGATACATTCTAGGTTATAATTAATATTATTTTTTAAGTAAATTCACTTTATTGTTAATTTCAAGCAATTCACTGGTTTCGTGAACGTAAACAACAACAGGCCTTCGTTTGACTGCGTACACTGAAGCGATCGCTCACGCTCATCGCTGCGATTTGCGAATCCCTCTCCAAACAATGGAACAGCCGGAAAATATCCAGAACCGGTCTTGAATTTTTTCAAATTTTCAATTTATATCTCTGTTAATATTGAACTTCAATAGGGGTACTTTTTTGTTTTTGTAAAATTACTTATTTCAACGAGTTCCATATCCTCTTGAAATATATATATATATATATATATATATATATATACAAAAAGGTGAATTTGGAAAAATTTTAGTGACTGAAGATTATCCTTGGGGTTGCAGTCATATAATATATTGGCCAATATATTATATGACTGCAACCCCAAGGATAATCTTCAGTCACTGAAAATTTTCCAAATTCACCTTTTTGTGCCAATTAATCCAGTCAAGATACTACCTTCCTCTCTCTCTCTCTCTCTATATATATATATATATATATTGTTATGTTATGAAAAACCAGTTATATATTTTAAAAGGAAAAAACCCACAAAAAGAATAATTATTTAATAGCTATTAGTTTCAAGAGATTGTTTTTACATAATTTTGAAGTTCTATTTCCTTTATTAAGCCTCTGTATGATATGAATAGATAAAAATGTCCAAATACACAATCAATTTCATACACTGTCATAATGATTACAACCCATAATTCTTCAAAAGACAACAAAAAGTCTAGATTTACAAAAATTTCCTGAATAAAATGTGATCAACAGAATTATAAATTTGAAACATACAGTATATGAAATTGTAGCTAACTAGAAGTAGCCAATGGTAGAACAGCAAACTTCTTAATGACAATAGCCAATCAGGGAACAGTATGGTCACATGTAGGATTTGAAATTGTGAGAGAATAAGAGCGGGAAAGTGTCAGAGACAATTATTACTGAAATTTGTACATAGTTAATAAGAATGGAAAAATAGTTTTATGTATAAGTTATGACAAATAAACCCAAACAGTGAAAATGTGACAATTTAGTGCGCGAATTCAAAAATTCGAATCAGAGGGAAGGAACAAAAATGGTATCCAGGTGACAACAAACAAAGCCACAAGGAGAGATCGAAAATAACTTTAAAACGAATGCCACGTTATATTTTTGGGAGAAAGAAAAATTGAATAATTTCCACATTATAAGCGAAAAACCAACATTACCTTATTTGTACACCATATACAAGTATCCAAAGCTGATTGCTGAATTTGTATGGTTCCTTCTGTTTGGTATTGGAGTTCCTGATAGCATTGGAGTGAAAGGGAATCCAAATCCTGGCGTGTATTGAACAGCGACAGTTCCAGACAGGTATAAACCTTCCATAGTGCACATTCCGAACTGAACAATTTCACTAATAACGCATATTCCATCGGAAGAACTTTATTTCAATTGATTTCGAACTATTAAAGAAATTTTCACTTTCAAGTGAGGTTGTGTATATTTTACCAATGAACTTTTCTCATGATTATCCATGAATATTTGTAGATTCACCTTAGAGTAAGTTATCTTTCGTAGGCCAGGTAAAATTAAGTTTTCCTGAATAAAGGAAATAATTGCTTTTTGATACTTTGTCGTTTGTTTTCTAAATGATCAACAATCATACTTATGACCATTGAATAAATTGAAATTTGACATATCAAGCAGTGGCTAGTGGCTCAATTGCCTGAACCGGCTATCTGAGACAAGGGGCGTACCAACTGAGCTTAGCTGTGGTAAGGAAAGTGATAACAATTGGCAGCAACGTGACGAGAGAACAGTGACGTTAGCTAGCAATTATTATTACATCCCAAAACATATTATACAGGGTGAACATATTTATCTATCACATATTATATATATATATATATATATCAATTATCCTGAAGTAACTCAAATTTACCAACACATTTTATATTTACAATATATCATTTCATTACAATATATATATAATATATATATATATAATATATATATATATATATATATATATACATATTTTAACAGTCCCCTCGATATTCTTCCCTTTCATCGTTATAATACTGGACTCGGATGTCACGCAGGTAGCTATAGCTGCCTCCGTGGTGACGTTGGTGTTGCCCTGGAATGCAGGGTCTGCTAACCGAAACCACAAATGTGCGGCTGGCTTCTGTTTGTTGACTCCGTTGATTTGTTGTTCACTACCAAGTGTTGTTCATCTTTGCACTTCTTCACCGTTCTGATGAAGGCCGAATGCCCGAAACACGTGTCTACGGTTAACACTTTCCTTTGAGGGCTATGTCCATTTTAAATTTCTTCCATTTTGTTTTTAACAGTCCCCTCGATATTCTTCCCTTTCATCTATCTATCTATATATATATATATATATATATATATATATATATATATATATATATATATATATATATATATATATATATACTACTCAACATTGTTATCGTTGAATATGAATCTAAATGTAATCAAATTAAATATTATTGATAATATTCTAGTCTTGGATTTGATCCAAGATTTTCTTGTGTGTAAGTATATTATCCACCCTGTCGATCGAACATTTTCTGTATTTGTTTCAAACGAGCTCGTCGTGATGGTACAATCTTCAACACTATTCGGCGTTATCTCGTTGGTACTCGTTTGATTTTTCTGTTAGTTTGGCATACATGCAAACATCAGCGTTAATAACCTACGGAGTATGTGCGGAATATATTATGCAGTAATTACACTCTTACTATCGTCCATCGTGTTATGGAAATTGAAAGCAACACAAATGTAAACATGTGTGGGATTCGTAATTTTTCGCACGGCTCTTATGGATGGTATGTTGGTGAGCAATCTTCTCGGATGAGTTGGTAGTTTGGTCACAGGTCACCGTGATGATATAACAGGCTAGCGATTATTGTACCTCTCAAAAAAATCTTCAGATACGGAGTACATTGAAATGGAATGCTGAGATTTTCCCCCCTCCTCCATCACATGAGAGCTTTGTCAATGGGGGAAAAGAGTTGAAGAGGACCAAAAAATTATTTCTTGCAGTTAGTTCATATTTTACAGAAAACGTCCATACGGTATAGAAGCTGAAAAAAAAATCCTACAAGAAATGTACGTTACATAATTTTCGTCAAATACATACTTTTCCGAATAATGCCCATAAAATGTTAGGTGACCTTAAAATAATTTTCCGCTGAAACAAATAAAGCCAAAGTTGAGTAAGCAAACGGTCCATTGGTTCAATTACGAATTGAGAGAACAAAGGGGAACTCTGTCAAAACTTAAAATAATTTATAACTGTACTAAGGCATCAAATGATATGAAAAACTTCAAAACTCTTAAAAAAGATTACAACTCAGAAATGCTTAAAAGTTAGCAAACAATACATATATGCAGAAAAATGAATTTATAAAATCTTACCAAAGCGCTTTCAACTGTTCATCAATGCTACTCGTCAAGTGTATAAGAAGCCGTAAAAAGCATCTCTATAACATCAGACATTGTATAAGTTCAGAGTACAAACATATAAAATTCATTCTGGTCCAGAATTCTTATGACTTACAAATTATTGGGATTTTCAATAATTTGTAATCCATAATAATATTCTACTTTTTTATATGTGTGTATATAATTGTGAAATTTGGTTTTCAGACTTGCTACAAATGTATAAAGTGGTCAATAAAAATTCATAATTATAATTTTCTGGAACCTCAGAAAATTTATTTTTCACGTTTTTATAGCCTTATCATTGATACATTTCCAAAGCGTTACAGCGCATGCAGTAAATGACTTTTTAGAGATCACATACTGCAGCTTTTGGTAATTTATTTCAACATGCTTTTGTTTCAAAATAAGGTTTTATGAACAAATTTTCCAACAAACTGGGATTCAAAAGAGAGGAATTTTGCTTCCATTTGGTCGAGAACTTTTAGAATATCATGAGGATTAGATGTTGCTTAAGCCAACGAAAAGTTTGATGCACTTTCGGCAAATATTGCTAACAGCTCCCTCATATGGTCGACAGTTTTTAGAATATCATGAAGATTGCACGGACTTATATTTATTGATTGGGAGTCATTTCCCCCCCTTAGCTGTTGAATATAAGTCTGTCGCATGCGTCTGCCCAGAGCACAGAACACTCTAACTAGACAGAACCGTAAGTAAAAGGCGGCACTTTGATCTTCAAGGGGCGAATTTTCGTGACCTTCCTTCTCTGCTAGGTGGTACATCTGTCACTTTTGAGTGGCAAATTTGAATTAATTGAAGTTCTAGGCGCACCTAGTTTCAGCATACTTTAAAGTTTGGTTATCGATTCGATTCGATATTCTGGCTTTCCTTCTAAGGCCCGATTTCACCACAAGACAGATAAACGGCGTTTTCATAAACTCTGTTCTCACTACACTCAGATTTTAATCTTGATAAACCTCGATCCAGTTTCACCGACACAAACAGTCGAAAGCTAAACCGAGTTTATTGAAACTTAGTTTAAGGAAAGTCAAAAGCTGGCAACATTCTAAAATATGTACGTTTCTGACATCTTTGCATAGATTCCGTTGTTTTGTAGAGGAGCCAAAGCCAAGTGACAATATGACCTAAAAATTGAAAACCGATAACTTTCGTGTTTGGCTCATGTTTTGTGATATTTTTGTAGGTGTTCGGTGTACAAAGTTTAGTTTTTGAAGAAACTTGATGAAAGTGATAATGTCTTGCTCAGATTACAGCTACGTTGCAATAGGCACTTTTGTAGAGCATGTACCTGAGTAAATCGTGTTCATTTAATATGTCTAATGGCAAATTATTGCCTTGGTCTGTCATATTTCTATTTTTCATATCATATTTCATTGTTTTGATGACTGATTTGATTTAGAAGTTTGTTTAATATGTAGAGAATACAAATTTAGTAAGCCGAAACCTAGTCACAAAATCGTTATCGTCCAGACTATGAAAATTATCTTCTCTGTCTCTCATCTAGCGAGCTCGACGAGCGACGTATTCATCTTCACTATCAATGTCTTCAAAAGCTAACAAATACGCCCTTCTCCTTTTTGCAAATTTCAATTTAAACCATAAACAAATATATCATAACCACAAAACCAAAAACTATCTTAACCTTACTTTTCAAAATGAACTTAAACGTCGTTTAACTCCGTAACTGGTAACTGGCCAAATTCAGCCGGTTTAAGCGGAAACGCAGTTTAGAACTAAACCCGGTTTATAGTTTCTGGTGAAATCCAATATGACAAGTAAAAAGCTTAATCTAAGTTTAATTTGAACAAAACGCGTTTAAAGAGGTTGGTGAAATCGGGCCTTATACAGCGAGCTAAGAGCAATATAAAAATAATTTTTTGAAATTTGTATCTTTTATTATTTAAAAAACTGTTATAAACAAATGCATTGATTATCAGATTTAAACAAAATTTTTTTTGGGAATCTAGTCATTGATAAAAATAATGATTTTTAAGAAAAAAATCATTTCTTAAATAAAAAAATTTATTGCTAAAAAACGCACTTGCTAATTAACAATTTTTTATGGATGTTAAATATAAATATTAAGAAACCATTTTTTTTATAATTATTTATCACGTTCTCTCATATTATAAAAAAAAAATATTTACTTTTTATTTGTTTATTAAACAAATAATTATTTATTTAAACAAATGAAATTTGCGCTATATTTTTTTTAAATACTAAAAAAAATACTGAAAACAACCGTGTGCCGTTTTGAATGGGAAACATTTTTTTTCCATTTTTTATATAATTTAGAAAAAATTGTGCTCTTTGACTTGTCGCTTCCTTTCTGTTTTTCTTCATTGCTAATGAAATAACTTATAAACTATTGAAGATTCGATACGATAGTTACAGTGTTCTGTGCCCAGAGTTTGCCGGAAAAAGCTTGAATTTTGATTATTTGGAGCGGGGTTTGCCTTCTAGTCACACAGGGGCATTTTAAATTAAAATTATAACGTGATTGAGCAGTGGTAAAAAACACACGCCGTCATCCGATCGGGTTTTATTCCTTCGGACTGAGGCGTACCCATACAATTTGTTATTATAGCTACTGCATTCATACATTCCTAGTTATAATCAACCGACCAACAATGGATATTATTATAATCCTTGATGATCTGCTTCCATCCCTGAGGGTAAACAGAGGGAATCTGTACAATGCAATTACTTGATTGACAGGTAAATACCTACTATACGGAGCAACTTGTCAGTCGTTATATACATTATTGAAAAAGTCAGGTTCAAAAGGTATAGAACATTCTTTCCTGTGATTATATCGTCGATGATTCCTACGAGAGCAAGGAAAATTGAAGTAATAATAATACTAATAAAGCGGCTTTATTCATCATTTCAATATCTTTACATAGAAAAACAGAGCACTATAAACACGAAAGAGAAAAGACAAAATGAGGAAAAGGCGAAGTGTCAGCTATAGCTGTTTTTCAACATGACCATAAAAATAAATCTGAACATAGAGATATTTATTAGTTACATACACACAGGAGAAATGGAAAATATATTTATACAATTTCTTTAAATATTGATTTCATATGGAAAACTTTTAAACATTATCATCATTGAATTGTTCGAAAATATGGACAGGATGTTCATAAAATCAGATCTGGAATCATCTGTGACTGAAAGATATACCAGGATATGTCGCCAACGTTTGAAAAAAAATAGGGTGTCTTTTATGAACCGTTTCAGTCTTTTTTTGAAATTACATACTCAAAGTATACAACTTGAATTCACAGGGTAATTGGTTATAGAATTTGGCGGCATTGTATGGAAAGCTTCTTGTGAAAATTGCGGTAGAATGAGGAGGGATAACAAGAACGTGTCTGCTGCATGTTTTAAGATCGTTCAGAGTGGTGAACGTCTTCAATTTTTTTAAGAGATTGTCGTTCCGTAAGTAATTTTTGTTTGTTTGGGTAGAGAAATATGTACTTTTTTATTAGAATTACACACTACAAAGATATTGCGCATCTCGTTTTTATGTTTTTCGAATAGGGGACATCTGAGAAAAAGGTCTTCAATATACCTTTAATCTCTAATATATCACATTCAACTTTAGAAAACGGATTAAAGTAGTTTGATGATGGTGGATTGAACAGTGGATAATTTTCCAAGTACTCGAAAATTGCTGACGTAATGGCAATTTTCAAAAATGGGAAAAAACATAATGAAATTTGTTTTCACGTCCAGAATTGTACTTATTTAACGAGCAGATGGACTATTGAAACACGATACTTTGTGCTTTACACTTTTATTGCCTTCATTTTTAACATTTCAGCGCTCTATTACTTGTCAGCCACCCTCCTTCAGTAGATACAGTTCCTTCCCCGAATGCCACCATTAGTTTTTGGCATATCATCTGTCAAACGGAAGTGTCACTATTAAAAAATTACAGGAACTATATCGCACGGGAACTTGACTTGCAATTAATCATTTGAAAGCCCTTGAAAAACTGTATCCACAACAGTCAAAAATAAAAAAGGGAAATTTCAAAACTTTGCCATTCAATTATTCAAAATCTATCCGATGGAATTAAGTCTGCAGTCGGAGCTTTCCACCGTTTCCCAGTCTGGCGCTTCTTTTCTCCTGGGCGTTACCATCCGAGACGGCCGCTCACCCGGGCTTTGACTAGGACGACCCACGTTTGGTGCAGGACTGGGATCAAATATCTCACTTGGTCAATTGACTGTTGAATTGACCGATCAAATTGACTTCCTACAGTCCTAAAAATGTTTTATTTCAAAATAACCCCATTCTTCCGAGGCCCGTGCCGGTCAAGTTCTGGGGTGTCACACAACTTATTTTTTCTTGTTCAAACGTGAACTGACTATGTTCCGAATGGTTTTAATTTTGTTATTTGAAGTCTTTATGACATTCGAGTAGTAAGATGTCTAAAAACCATGGTGTATTCACTTATACCTGTAAAATAATGGGACAAACTGGGGGACACCAGCCCACTTGATAAAGGGAGTTATCTAGAGTTTCAGATGGCGCCGACGTCGTTTCGTGTCATAATTCAGTAAACTGAATTAAAGACCACACAGGGTGTTTTTGTGATTTGTGTCTCGGATGCGTTCTGCACGGAGAAAAATGTAGATAATTTATCTTTTCCATCAAAAGTTGTTTATTACTGATAACAAACTTTTTATGTATTCACTATTTTGGTAGACATCACGACCATCTTATCGCAAGAACTCAAATTACCTTCATAGTAAAATGACTCGATTTTTTTTCATCTTGTGATTGTAATTTATTTGGTAACTATCAAGTCAAATATTTTTATTATTACTTTTATATTTATTTTTTATATCATATATATTTTGTACTAGAATTTTCCCATGAGATGACAATCTTCTGAGTAAAAGTATTGAAAAATTCTAAATCTAGTGGAAATTTTTTTCAAAAGCCAAAATCAAGATATCTTCATAGAATAAAAAGTCCACGCTTACTTGTGAAATTTATGTGTTTATTAAAAAATCATAATTATCCAATAGTCATTAGCCTAATCGATCTTGGGAGAAGGGCCTTGTTCTTCGGAACAACTGCTTGGTTTAGATTGCTCTCCTTCTCCGATTGTCTCATGCGGGTGTTACTGGAAAATAAAAGAGAAGCTGATTTAGATTATTTTCTTTCCTCACCTTTGTTAGTAGGGCTCACCTTTTCCGGAGAAGTCATTCTAAGATAGCTGGAAGAAGCCTAGATTGTCGCGGACCAGAATTCATCGATTTCTCAACTTCATCAACAGATTTTATGATATCTACAATGAACTCTCTGATTTTGTTCAGGTCAGAAGGTTGTTAGAGAGGTAATAGTCCGGCAGATATGGGCAGTGAATGGCTTGGTAATAATTTGTATCGGAATGGAACAATGTCATCGGGGACATTTTCCAATCCCCTCAATTTTCAAGTCAATTCTCCTACCTTTTCTCCTTCCTTCGTGGAAGTTTCCATGATCCCAAAAAGGCCGTTTGAGAAGAAATCACTTTGGAAAAATCGCCAGGTAGACAAGTAAATTCTCATCTGAATTCGGACAGATCTAAACATTGCAGTAAATTTCAAGGAATTCATCTCATTTTCGCGCCAACGGAATCTTGTTCGTAGAACTATAATCTTTTTAAACGATCAATTCACAATTTTTTGCATAAAAATATGCAATAAGCAATAATGTAATGTTGACAGAAAAATAAAATTTAATAGGTTCGAAGTTTGACATTTAGCCGATTTAGCGTGACACAAGCATTCCTTAACCGCGCCATCTACTAATGAAGTTCTAAGCAGAATTTAACGCCATTCATTTGTTGTCCCCCGAAAATTCTAAAAAAAATAGAATTAGTGAATACACCAGGGTTTTTGGGAATCTTACATTCGAGTAATAGTCGAGTAATAATTTTCATTACCTTGCCTCGAGACATCACTAGCAGATGAATACTTTCTGTTTTGCTATACTCTTCGAAACTTCTATTGGAAAACCTACACAGAAATGTTGGGGCCATAACCCAAAAATCATCAATCAAAAGTGGCATGACTCTCACTTATGATCAATTATCAAATTGCATTCAGGAACTGTACCGTAGAGTTAGCATATAATTGATGTTGGAATCGGGCAAATGAGCGTTTGATCCCTGCTGCAACAGATGAAATAATCGCTAATTTTTGTCCAGTTTAAACGTCATGTCTAATTGCAGTGCCCCTCCGGCAGCCTGGTATCTAGCTTAGAACTTCATATTTTGCATTAGAAACCAGTTGCCGTAAATAACCGAAGGGAATTCGCATTTTTAGTCAGTATATCTTAATTTCTCATTAGCCTAGACTGTTAGCATGGAAATTGCTAATAGCTTCCCCACGTTGATTAAGGTGTACACACTTAATTGAAAGGAGTAGCTGAGAGCGACTGAGCTTCTTGTGAACTTTATAGGCATGGAGCCCACCCTCGATATATACGGAGTGAGAAATCCGGTAATCGTTATGGGATTGATTTCATTCAAAGTTTTATGATATCCTGAATACAAACAACATATTATACTGGTTTGTTAACGGAAATGTTGCGTTAGAACTTTGTCGGCATGTTAGATAGTAATCAAGTAACCAAACACATGAGGTTAGATCTTAATGTTTTCTCCTTTAGAAAAACTTTAATATATTTTCAAGTTATAGTTCTGCAACAAAAATGTTATATTCATTATACATTTTTCTGTGAAACAACTTTTGGTCTCAATCGGTCGGATTCGATATGGAAGCCCATCAAATCCAAGTTAAACAATAGACAATAAATTGTACAGACTATTGATAATAAACTTTAACATTTCACATTTAAATATCGGCGGATATGTAAACAAATAAATATAGGAATACATATAAGGCGTGGCCTTGAATGGTGTCAGGTTATACACGTTCTACCTGAGATTTGTCCCTATTGATAGTACTTATAATGTGGGGGGTACATTAAGAAAAAGCGATTTGTGAATAATGACCCTCCATCAAATATTACACTAAGATTTTTGTATTATGTGCTCTTTATAGCTTATCCTTAACGAATTATAAACATAAAATTATAAAAATAAACGATTCTAACAAACTTGTGAGTTGTTAAAACATCTAACAAAACTAATCTGAGCTAGTGTACCTATAGCTATTAATAATATTGTTTCAATATTGGAATGGTAATTATTTCTCACATCAATGAAGTCGTGTAATCGCGATCGAGGAATTTGGAATATCCAATTTGTCACTATTGTCTTGAATAATTTATCTGAATTTATATTTTTCATTTCAATTGTCAGAAGATTATAGAGTTTTGGTCCCAGATAGGTATGACATCTAAGTGCAATATTTTTTTTAGGTTTTGGGATTACTGACGAAAGTTTTTTGTATTTCGTATCGTATTCATGCTTAATAGGAATTAAGGTGTTTTTGTTGATGCTGTTTAATAAGGATGTTGTTTAATAAGGATGTTATAGCAGAATAATTGGCGAGGATCTAAAATTTGTGATTATATAGTATATTTGATGAATAATCTATCTTTTTTTTGTAGATGATTTTCAATAAAAATTTCTGCATTCTTTCAATTCTTTGAATGAATGAATGACCACCCCATGCTACTACTCCATATGTTAGATGTGATTCACATAATGCGTAATATAGAGTTTTGAGATATTGTATTCTGAAGATTGATGAAAAGTATTTGAATTTATAAATCACATACCTCAATTTTTTCACGAGGCTGTTGATATGTGGCTCCCATTTTAGATGATTGGCAATGATGACTCCAAGGTATTTTATTTTGTCTACGGCCGATATTTCGAAAGAGTTATTTTGGTGTGAGATTGTAAGATTTTTGTAAGATGGAATATATTTAGAATAAGATGTGAAGGGTATGAAGAATGTTTTGCAAAAATTGATAGTCAGAAGTTTCTTATCAAGCCATTTCAATATTTTTGGGAAGTCATTCTCAACTTTGGCCTTGAGTAAATCCCAGGAGGAATCTTCATAAAATATCACCGTGTCATCGGCAAATGTTATGAACCTTCCCTCAGTAGGAATTTTAAATAAGTCATTCAGATATACAATGAAGAGAATCGGTCCCAGTATCGTTCCCTGTGGAACACCATATTTCACTGTATCTGTTTCACTCATTGTCTTGTTTATTTGTACAGTTTGTTTTCGTTCTGCGAGATAGCTTTCTATCAGTTTGTATGGGGTTCCCCTGAAGCCGATTCTTTCCAATGCTCGTAGTAATTCCGGGTGGCTCACTGTATCGAATGCCATTTTAAGGTCGACAAAAATTCCAAGAGCTGGTTTTTTATTATCTATCGATTTGCTTATATTTTCCTTTAGTAGAGCAATTGCATCATTCGTAGATCTTTTCTCCCGGAAACCAAATTGTTGTTCAGACAGAATTTTGAATTTCTCTAAATATCTCATCAGACGTTTCTTTATTATTTTTTTCGAATAGTTTAGTTAGGTTGGAGATGAGTGAAACCGGCCTATAGTTTGTAGTGTCAGTTTTATCGCCGGTTTTATAAAAAAAAATTATAACAGCATCTTTGAAAATCGACGGACAGACTCCCTCATTAAAACTTTTATTGAAGATACTCGAGAGAGGTGCCGAAATATTATCGGAAATATGTTTTACCGTTTCTGCCATGATACCATGTCTTCCAGGTGCTTTATTATTTTTCAACAATAGAATGGTGTCCATTATTTCTGCTGGATTTGTGTCTTCCAGATAGGAAGAGTTCGTCAATGCCCTCCCGTAATCTTTCTTTCAGTTATTAACCCCTTTATTTTATTTTTTTGAATTCATTTACTAGCTTTTCTCCAATTTGCGTAAAGAAAGCACAGAAAGTATCAGCTACTTCTTGATCATTTTCCGTGTATTTCCCATTTTCCTTTTTTATTTTCTTGATTTCGGATTCATTTTTGTTTCCACACGAGATTTCTTTTACACAGCTCTGAATTGTTCTTATTTCGATCTATCTGTTTTTCATAGTAGTTTAATTTCGCTTTTTTATTATTTCATTTAATTTGTTCCGTTTTTTTTTAAATGGCTTGTGTTTTCTGCTGAGGGATTTTTTTTCATTTCAAAGAATAGTTGTTGTTTTTCATTTGCGGATTTTACAAGGCCTGCAGTCATCCATCCTTTACGATTCGTCAACTTTTTGTTTTGGTTTATAGTTTTTGTAATTTTTTCAATATATTTAGTAATTTTTTCGCATTTAAAAAGGAATTCAAAAAAACCGACGGCGCGGCCAGTCGGAAAGGTAGATTTCACAAATAATAAACTGTCAAGTTAGAGAAATTGACCTATAGGATTCAAACACAAAATATTTTGTCCGATATCGAAATACGTTGTCCGATATCCCTAGACTATACATACGATAATAAGTTTGCTACAATGTTACAATTTGCCTTCATTCTGTTCTGACAAGAAATATAATATCTACCCTCGCGAAAGGATTTTTTTTCTCAAGAAGCAACAAAAATTTGTAATTAACCGAAATATAAGATCTTTCGTAATTTTTTTCACATAATTAAAATTCAATTTATAAAACACAAAAGGTAACTCACTCTGGGACCAAACTAAAAAAACACCATACTCGGTACAAATAATTTGACGCTCGGAATTTCAGTTATCTACAACGAATTCTAAAGTATAAGAATTCAATATAATTCGATTGGAATCATTCATTGTATCTAGTGATCATCGGTGAATACAGAAACGCAAGGGCGTGCCTCTCGATTATCCATGGTGAAAAATTATTGTTGAATGTTTTGGGCTTGTGTTCGGGAGCGTGCACGTTGGTTTTCCTCTTCGTGTTCAATTCTTGAAAATATGTGAGCGGACTGCACCTTGCGAATATCTCGGAATTTAGTGGAGATTTCGTAATACGACTTTTATGCGGATGTGGGAGAATGTTTGCCCTAGAGCCCTGTTGGGTTGTATATGGTAATCGCAATCGTATTTCACTTCGCAATTAGTAGGAATAATTGTTCTTCAATGAGAATCTTGGAACGAGTGATATTGGTGGAACTATGAACATTTCATAGCGCCGATACGGACAAGTTGGAGGTGTAACAATTGAAACGTATTTATTGGCAATAATTCTCAGTTCGCATAGTAATCGTATTGGGAAGAGGTGATGTAATGATTATTTATTTGAAAAAAAACACATATTTTTATTGAAGTAAAATAAAATAAGCTCATTTTTGAGCTCCCACAGGATATCGTCATATTTGTGTGGGAAGCTCAAACATTTTTTTTATTTCATATGTTACCTAATACACACCTTTCCTCATGTGTATTTCTCATATTCACGGGTTATACATGTATAGACTGCCCGAAAAATATGGCGGAAGTTGAGGCATGCACACAAACAAATTTCTAGAATGAAAAGGCCTATTCATTTTTCAGTGCATTTCGATAAAACTGCATTTTTTTCATTTTTCGTTACAAAATATATTTTTTATCACCTCCTTGCCATTCAGTGAGATAGTAAGAGGCACGTTTTTCAGTATATATTAGCTGGGGGTGGAGATTTTTCTGTCGATTGAGAAAATATATCAACCGAAAATGTTTAATCAGTAACCTCAAAAACGTCCAAATATCGATTTCGACACGAATCGGGCTTAAAAATTCCTCGGACGTCTTGGAGCGGTTATCTTGAATTTTCATCACATTCAAGTGTGATGATACGTAAACTTTAAAAAAATATAAAAGTTAATATGAGGCTTTCAGAAGAGGGCAGAATGAAATGAAAATAGCAATTTATGTAATAAGTTGCAGACATTGATCTGCTTTTGAAACTCGGCCTTCTGCCTCGTTTGACAATACACACTTTCATATTTTTTTTGTAAAATCGTTTTATAACCAAAAGTTATAGTTATAGATTGACTGCCCATGGTAATTAACTAAATCAAAACAATTGACTAGTAGGCATGGAAAATTATTGCCATGTCAGTTAAAACGTCAAGGTTATTGCAAAACAAGTGATTTGGATAATACAAGGAGAAACTTGTAGAAAATATAGTTTTAGCATACTTGTGGAATTGGAGTGCTGAAAGAATGCCCTAAAGTCGTCAAACGGATCAAGAAACGACCATCGTGAATACGAATACACTACGCTACTGCCTGTTTCATCATGCGACCCGCTGACGTAAGGACAAGGGTCTAGAATGAAAAAACTGCAAATGTGGATTAAAATACTTGATTACCTTCTAATTTTATACCGCTTTTTATCATTTCGCTTTGAAGAAGCATTTTTCTTTTTACGTGGGACTTGATGAAGTGTATTGTTAGGAAAACCATGCACATGCTGTATTTGAGTTCATCTCAAGTGAAATGTGTACATAGGTGTAAATCGAGCTGCGAGATTTCTTCTAAATAAACAAACAAGTAAATGTCTTTGTTAATCCCCTAGAGTTGGAGATCGTTTATACAATTCCGTTTTCTCAATTCACTTATTCAAATCATATTTCCATAGAAATGTGTTGAAAAACAACCATTAACATTCTAGAAGCTGAATTCCCCGATGTGTTCTATTTGCTTAGAAATATCAAGAAGCACTTTACAGAATGCATAAGCCGACATGGAGCTATGCAGACCATGAAGAATTTAATGAAATTTTCGAGTTATAACTTGAGCATAATGCGTGTAGACACACTTCCGCTGTAGTAATTTCGTGAATTTCATTGATTATGGCATCTTCGTTGTCGTAATTGCGGGATATTCAATTGTTGTCTGAGGTTTGCTCAATCAGGAAACAGTTGTGCATCTTCCAATTGTATTCTCGCATTTCTGGTTAGCGAGAGGTTCTGCAATTCGATTTGCCTAATATTCGCGTTCACGAGTCAACAATCAAGATATGAACCAGGGGCGGACTGGCTCGTTTTAGCTTCGTAATAGAAAAAGTTTTGTTCGGTCAGTTGTTTCATTCTAGATTTCTAACACAATGCGATTGGTACAAGCGCAGCGGTCCTAGAAATGTATTTTACGCAGATGAAAAAGTTTTTTGCACAAGTTTAGCTGAAACATTTTTAGTTTGGATTCCGGATATAAACTTCGTTTTTACGTATCACGTCACATGTTTTCAATTCATAGAAGAACAAATATTCATTTAAATAGGTTACCCTAATATACAAAAAATATAATACTATATATATATATATATATATATATATATATAATAGCGACACCTATAATCTGTGTGGTGGAGCTTAGATTATAGGTGTCGCTATCTATAATTTGATACTGTTCATATTTCCGTACGTACCGATTGGTAATAACCTACGAGATATCTGATACGAATTTGAAAGAGACCACAAGCCGTCCTGATGATTGGGAAACCATGAAACAGGCTGTAGACGGATGGTGATCTCCTTTGGATTCGTAACAGATTTCTCATATTCTCGTTATATATATATATATATATTCTGTAATTTTTTTTGGGTTTTGGTTCACTTATAGGAATAAAACGTGGATGCAAATTTGGTACTATTTCATATTGCAATTTATTTTTTTATATAGAAAATTTATAATTTCTATATAAAAAAATAAATTACAATATAAATATACCAATTCATCCATTTATCTATAATGAACCCAAAAAAAAAATTACAGAAATATAATATATATGGTTCGAGAATACAAGAAGAAAATATATATATATATATATATATATACAGTGTGACCCATTTAAAACGGAACCACCCCTGTAGAATACGCATTTTTCAGTCATTCTAAAAAAAATTTTTTTTTACATCGAGCATCAAAAACTGTATTTCGACACAAATTTTCATAACTTTAGTTTCATTTCCAAGGCACTCTATGGTTTTTTTTCTTCGTCAAAACCGGCAAAAGTTCATTGGGCAATTTTTGTTTTCAAATTTGACTACACCACTGGATTTGTAGTCGTTATGAATGAAAACCATGGAAATTTCATAAAAAAATATTGGTTAACAACGAAGTTACAACAATTTTAATTTTGGAAACAAAGTATTTGATTATAATTTTTATTTAGATTATAGACATATTCAAAATCTGGCAACACTGCCGATACAAAGTAGAACACCAGTGAATTTGTACAGCGGAAATCCGAAGTCAATAGCTCATTCCGTTCTACAGTTATAACTCCTGAAAGTATGGTAATTTGAGCGATTTGTGGTGGAAGCGATTTGTAATAAAAATCTGACTACGCCACTGGATTTGTAAATTATATTCCCTTAAAATCATTTATTCAAGCTTAGGTTATAAGTGTATTCGAAAATAACAGAAAATTAAAAATTCATTTTCATGTTATGCAGTCTTCCATAGCCGATAAAAACAAAATGAACCAAATCAAGTTTTAAAGTATCAAAATTATTTATTCAATAATAAAACAGATAGCAGGACAAAAAATGTCCCTTTTAAATTCTGCAAAATTCAACTAAAAACAAGCTTTTAGAGAAGGTATCAATAATTTGAGGAAAGCTGAACTAATACATTAGGCATAGGTATTGTACTAAATCAATAGTAGGCTGTGATTTAGTACACCACAAATCGCTCACATTACCATACTTTCAGGAGTTATAACTGTAGAACGGAATGAGCTATTGACTTCGGATTTTCGCTGTACAAATTCACTGGTATTCTTCTTTGTATCGGCAGTGTTGCCAGATTTTAAATATGTCTATAATCTAAATAAAAATTATAATCAAATACTTTGTTTCCAAAATTAATGTTGTTGTAACTTCGTTGTTAACCAATATTTTTCTATGCAATTTTCATGGTTTTCATTTATAACGACTACGAATCCAGTGGCGTAGTCAAATTTCAAAACAAAAATTGCCTAATAAACTTTTGCCGTTTTTGACAAAGAAAAAAAACCATAGAGTGCCTTGGAAATGAAACCAAAGTTATGAAAATTTGTGTCGAAATACAGTTTTTGCTGCTTAATATTAAAAAAATATATTTTTGAGATTGACTGAAAAATGCGTATTCTACAAAGGTGGTTCCATTTCAAATGGGTCACACTGTATATATATATATATATATATATATATATATATATATATATATATATATATATATATTATATATATATATACATATATAAATATAATTAAACAGTAGGTAGGTAGTTAATCTAAACTGATAAGAAAAAAAAATTGGGATACAAGTAGACCTAATTTAGTTCAAATATAAGGCAAAATTCAATAATTAACATATTTTTGAGAAATTATATTTTATCAAACATTTTGTATGGATTCCAATAACTGTTTTCAAAAAATGGTTAATGATGGACTAGATTTAACTATGTTTGGTAGTTTATTGTAAGTAGCAAAGCCTTTAAAAAACAAAGAATTCATGGCACTCCTCTTATTCGTTCTATATACATACAAATTGGCGTTGTTTCTTGTGGCATATTTATGAACATCTAAATTCAAATTAATAAATTCACTAAAGTATGAAGATGCTAAGTTATTTAGTATTTTATATATAAAGATCATTGATAAGTAATACAATCGTAGAGAAACTGAAAGTCACTGCAATGTTTGTAACATGATTCCTATTTCCGTGAATATACTCGCTTTTAGAACTATGCGCATACCTCGATTTTGAAGTTTTTGTAGTTTTGATGTTTGATTTAGATTAATTAAAAAGGAAAATAATAGAGCACAATAGTCAAAGTGAGGTTGAATAATCGCATTATATACAGTGATTTTTGTTTGAGTGGATACATTTCTAATAATTCTTGAAAGAAAACATAGTTTTTTAGCTATTTTTTTGCGAACATAATCGAAGTGGTTGCCAAAAAGTAATAGATTATCTATCTGGAAATCGAGATATTTAATACATTCCTCAATTTAAATTTTTTCATTATTAATTTGCAGATTTACTTCATTTAAATCATGATTGTTTAGCTTATATTTAGTTGTTATTATCATACCTTCAGTTTTTGTTGTATTTAATTTCAATTTATTTGCCATGAGATATTCATTAACTTCCTTAAGTGCAGAATTCATTTTCTCAATAGCTTTATCTAAGTTTATGTCATAGCATGCCAATAGTGTATCATCTGCAAATAAGTTTAGAAAGTTTACATTAACGAACAAGTTTATGTCATTTAAGTATAGAATAAAAAGCAGAGATCCTATATTTATATCCGATTCCAGTGAGATGTTATCCTGGACTCTAACTTTTTGTTTTCTATGGGATAAATAACCAGCTAACCACTGATAAACATTACCATCAATGCCATATCCTTTTAACTTCATCAAAAGAATATTACGATTAATCGTTTCAGCCCTCTTCAGATCAAGAAAAACCGCTACAACAAATTTATTGTTATCAATTTCTCTTTTGAATTTAGACAAAGTAAGTTGTAATTGGGAATTTTAGAAGTTTGAAAAGAAGTATTTAAAAGGTTTAAAATGATATGGCCGATGGTTTCAAAAATGACTTTCACCATTTTGGATTACAAGATCTCATGGGCGTTGTTTTTGTTATCTGAGGAGTTAATAATTAAACGTAGTTCATTCATCTATAATAAGTGAAACTGGGAAAAATTCTGATATGAATTATAATTATAATATTTCCTGTCATCGACATTAACAATACTATCAACATCTTGCTGAAAACTGGTACTATTTCAGTTTTGTTTTACATAATATCATCCTGGTTTGTGAAGTTGAATTCTATACAGCTCGGAAAGTTTTGGCAGTTTAAGTTCATCAGCTTTTTCAATGTTATCCACATAAGTTGAGAGTTTATTTTATACATATCTACTTTTCAAAGAAATATTGTTCTTTTTTCCTCTTCAATAAATTAACTACTTAATTTCTTTCTTTCTTAAATTTTCCCATTTTACACTTTCATTTGAGTCAACAGTTGTTTCAAAATCTTTATATGTTTTATCACGTTTAATTTTTTTTTGAATTTCGATGTCAAACCATGGTATTGTAACGTAAATAAACTTAACTTGGTTTAAATAATTTATTTCACACTTAATCTACAACTTAATTTATATTACTAACTACTGTATAGCTCGATCGTATGGGCTCGTTCAGACTCTTTCGACTCCACTTGAGGGTCGCCTATTTATCTCCGATACAGCATTCCCGATCTTTCGAATTCCGGCAGTTGGCGACGGCATGTTCCAATTGTTTCCAATATTGACCGTTGTTCTCCGCGCAAGAACGACTGGATGGTTCTCGAATATCTCCGGGGATGATCTCATCGCTGTCGATGGCAACATGTGAGGCGACAGGTCCGGCCTAGGTTCGTTACATTGCCCCCTTCTTAAAGACATTTCGTCCCGAAATTTCATCCTTGGAGTGTGACGATATCTGCATGACTCCCCATATCTGCACCGTGAAGTTCGATGGAAGTAACACTCCACGGTCTTCATGATCGGTCGTGGAAAGGGTTACAGCAAACCAAAATCTTGACGCCGCTGGATCTGAATATCGCCTCCAGCATACTTCTTATGACTCTCAGTCCAACCCATCAATACCACAGGACAATTTTGGAATTGCTAGATCCACCAGATTCTGGTCCACCATAGTATCTCTTAGTTTGGTGAGACTCTTCCAGACATCTTCATAGGACGGTTTATCTTGGGAATGCCTCTTGGTAACTAGGTAGTAGATGTTTCTCTGGCCTTTCTTCAACTGTAGCACCCCACCAACTTCTGGATTCTGCTCCCGCAGTGTTTGGAGTTGACCAAATTTCTTGGAGAACACTACGGCGATGCCCCTGGACATTCGAAGATCTTCTGCCACACAGTGCGCTAGTGCGTAGTCAGCAGGCACCTCGAAAAGGTCTCGTGACTCCTCTCTAGTAACCCCATGTAGAACTTTCTGCCCGTTTGAATACAAGGACATAAACTTCTCGAACGTCATATCATCCTCCGGTGGCTTGGAGTGCGAACTTGGTCATGGTTTCCAGCGTAAGGGCCAACCTGTTGAAATGGACGACCCTTGGTTTCCCTCGGGGTGGCTTATGGATTCGGTACACAAGGTCGTTTATCCTTTTCACGATCTTATACGGGCCTTCCACGAGTTCCGCAACTTTGGTGATAGTCCACGACGACGTTTGGGGTTGTACAGCCAAACCAGGTCATCAACCTTAAATCCTCCAGCGTCGGCCTTGATGTCATAGGTCTTCTTCATTTTATCGCTGGCACTCTGGATGTTCAACCGGACTCGTTCGTGGATGTCGTCCATTCTCTGCCGAAGTTTGCTGACGTAGTCCTCTCCCGCAGTGTCTTGTCCTGGCGGTATCCCAAACTTCAGGTCACAAGGCAGTCGCAGTTCTCGGCCCATTATAATACTAGCAGGAGTTTGACCTGTTGACTCGTGTACTGCGGATCGATAGGCCATCAGGAACAAATGAAGATACTGGTCCCAGTCTCTTTGATGGTCAGAGACAACCTTGGACAAGTGGCGGTTGATCGTCCTGTTCATCCGTTCCACCATTCCATCGGACTGCGGATGTAGGGCCGTGGTTCTTGTCTTGCGGATGTTCAGCAGTAGACATATTTCTTGGAAAGGTTGGATTCGAAATTTCTGCCTTGATCCGAGTGCAGCTCCATTGGAATACCGAATCGACATATCTACTCTTTCACCAAGACGTCGGCGACGGTGATGGCTTCCTGGTTGGGCAGGGGCATAGGCTTCCGCCCACTTACTGAAGTAGTCCATTGCCACAAGGATGTATTTATTCCCGTGCTCGGATACGGGAAACGGGCCGGCGATGTCAATGGCGATTCTCTCGAACGGGCTGCCTACGTTGTACTGACGCATCGGGGCCTTGGGTCGTATTCGAGGTCCATTGCTAGCAGCGCATACAGCGCACTTTCTGCACCAGTCCTGGACGTCAGCTTGACAATTGGCCCAGTAAAACCGTTGCCTCACTTTCTGCAGGGTCTTCGTCACTCCCAGATGTCCTCCGGCGACTCCATCATGGATTTCCCGCAGCACTTCCTCTCTTCTGTTCCTGGGAACAATTATTTGGCGTCTGTCTTCCCCACCAATATCGGCCTCTAACACCCGTTTCAGGATCCCATTGTCCAGAATAAGAGAGTTCCATTGTGCCCAATAGGACTTAACAGCCGGCGAGTAACCTGCGACTTCCTGCCATGATGGTCTTCGATTGCCCTTCTTCCAGCTGACGACTAAGCCAAGGTCGGGGTCTCTCTCTTGGTCTTTCTGGATCTTGCTGTCATTCCAGTTGTCATCCATTGCCGCGGTTCTACAAAGTGTTGCTTCTTTCTCTTCTGCTCGTCGGCAATGTGAGCAATCATCTGGACATGGTCTTCGCGACAAGGCATCTGCATTCTTATGGCTAGTTCCGGCTCGATGTTCGATCTCGAAATCGAATTCTTGGAGTCTCTCGATCCAACGTGCTACTTGACCCTCAGGATTTTTGAACTGTAAGAGCCATTTGAGAGCTGCATGGTCAGTTCTCAACAGGAATCTTCTTCCATACACGTACTTGTAGAAGTGTTCCACTCCCTTTACAACAGCTAACAGCTCTCGCCTGGTGACACAGTAATTGCGCTCTGGTTTGCTAAGCGTCTTGCTGAAATAACCAATGACCTTCTCCTGTCCCTCCTGGATCTGAGATAGGACAGCTCCAAGTCCCACGTAGCTGGCGTCCGTATCCAAAATGAATTTCCCTTTGGGCAGGGGATAGCTCAGCATAGGTGCGTTGATCAAAGCTCCTTTCAGCTTCCTGAATGAGTCTTGACATTCTTCGGACCACTGGAACTTTGTTTGGCCTTCCGTGAGCTTGGTCAGTGGTTTAGCGATGTTGGCGAATCCAGCACATATCGTCTATAGTATGTGCATAAACCAAGGAAACTTCGACGTTGGTGAATGTCTTTTGGGACTGGGCCCAATCCTTAACAGCTTTGATCTTCTGGTCATCCACTGCTACTCCTTCCCCCGAGACAACGTGGCCGAGGTATCGTACTTCTTTTGGAACAGATGGCATTTCTTAGGGCTCAGCTTCAATCCGGAGTTCCTCAGTCGCAGGAATACTTCCTCCAAGTTTTCACGTGGTCCTCAAACGATCTGCCGACCACAATTATGTCGTCGAGATACACTAGACACGTGTTCCATGAGAGTCCCTTCAGTACTGTTTCCATCAATCTTTCGAATGTGGCGGGAGCATTACAGAGCCCGAATGGCATAACGGTGAACTGCCACAATCCTGAGCCGATGGTAAAAGCAGTCTTTTCTCGATCTTCCTGAGCCAGTTCTACTTGCCAATATCCACTCTTCAGATCGAGGGTCGAGAAAATCGTGGAACCAGCCAACGTGTCTAGGGTGTCATCTATTCTTGGGAGAGGGTAACTGTCCTTCTTCGTGACATTATTAAGTTGGCGATAGTCTACACAAAAGCGTGTCGATCCATCCTTTTTCTTCACCAGTACGACTGGAGAGGACCAGGGACTGTCAGATGGTTCGATAACTCCTTCTTTTCCCATATCGCTGACTATTTTGTCAGCCTCTTCCTTCTTGGCAAGAGGAAGTCTTCTTGCTGATTGCCGGATCGGTCGGGCACCCCCAGTATCAATCTTGTGCTGGACCACATTAGTTCGACCTCCTTTTCCTTGTCCGGTATCGAAGATGTCTTGGTACTTCTTAACTAAATCTCTTAGTTTGGGCTGTTGAGCTGGTTTTATGTCTTTGGAAGAGATGGCAACTAATTTTTCTAGTTCTGTGGGCAAGTTGTTGGGTTGGCTAATCGTACCTCGTACGCCCCGGATCACAGATGAAACTGACGAGCAGTGCCCCAAAATTGTTCCTTTCTTCAAGGTCACTGGGAAATAATTGACATTCATGACCCTTACCGGCACAAATTTGTCAGCACGCAACAAGGTCTTTCCTAGTGCAATCCCTCGTCCAATTTTCTCATCATGAAGTTTGGGCTCGAACATCACCACGTCTCCACTGTTCGCACTCCCGTCCAGGCGAGCCTCCAGAATGGTTTCAGCCCTCTCAGGTACGCTTACATCTTCAGCCAACAGCACACGGATCAACTCCTCACTTCTCCCATGAAGCACCAGCTCTTCTCCGTTGACACGTAGGACGCCGTCTTTGAAATCCAATTCAAACCCTCTGGAATTCATGATGTCCATTCCGATGATTGCATCGTCTTCGATGTCCGCTACAAGTGCCTGATGTTTCACTTTAGTGCTGCCCAAAATTATTTCAATCGGTAGCTCGCCATATACAGTAGCTGGCTCCCTTGACACGTAGGACGCCGTCTTTGAAATTCAATTCAAACCCTCTGGAATTCATGATGTCCATTCCGATGCTGTGCGTAGCTTCAAGTTGTCAGTTCAATCCGTTCCGGTGTTCTGGCAAAGGAAGGCCGAGAATTGTCCTAGTCGCACCTGTATCTAGCAGCATGGTGCAAGGCTCGTTATTGATGAGACCGTCTACGAAGACACCTTTGTTCTGTCGTTGAAGGATAGCGACATATGCGTTGTTAACCGGGGCTTGCCGGACACATGCCGACGATTGCCCCTTCTCGTCGACCTTTTTTAGTTTTCCTGCATCGGAGTCGATGAATGTTGGACATTTGCTACGCACATGTCCAATTTTGCCACAATTCCGGCATTTCATCTGTCTTTTCTCAGGCAACACTTCCTTCATCACTTTTCTTATGGCAGCTTCCAAGTTAGCAGGCTCCTGTGAGTCTTCCTCAATCGTTCGAACTTTACTTTGGCTTTTGCAGCATTGTTTCGCTGCCTCGAATTCCAAAGCGCGTGCCAGCGCGTCTACGAGATGTGTTGGACGGGCTAGTGTCAACGCTTGTCTGGTTTCTTGGTCACGGAGTCCATCCAGGAATGCTTGAACCGCTAGTCGCTCCATTACATTTTCTGGTGTGGCTGGATATGCGAGACGAACCAAGCGTGCAATGTCAGTTTCGAATTCTTGTAAGGATTCGCCCGATTTTTGGCAGCGATTTTTCAGCTGGGAGTGGTATACGTGTTCCAAATGGGCGTGGCCATATCGTAATTCTAGATGTTTAATCAGCTGATCATAGTCCTCCTGTTCTTGGGCGGTGAGAGTTTGTAGAATATTTGTCGCTTCTCCACGTAATGCAAGTGTCAGTGCTACAGCTCTTTCCCCTGCATTCCATCCGTTTGCTTTGGCCGCTGCTTCAAACTGCCGGCGGTAATTTGCCCATGGAGTTTTTCCGTCGAACTGAGGCGGCTTCATGGAAAGCTTCCCTATTTCTGAATTGATCTTGACATCTTTTATTCCCTCTTGAACTTTATCCAAGTTCAAACTCAAGTCCAGCATTGCATTTTCGTTAACCATCTCTGTGGAGGGCGCACTATTAATTCGTTTTACCAGCTTACTGATTGTTTCCTTTATTTTGTCCATTTCTGCCTCGACCCCATCTTTGATTTTATCTACCTCCGTGTTCATTTGCTCCCTAATTTTATCTATCTCTGTCTCAACGGTTCCCATTCTTTCTTCTAGAAAATTAGCCACACCACCAATTCTTTTGTAGGCCTTCTGTGTTTCCAGGAACTTCTCTTCCAGGCTTCTTGAATTTTCTAGAAGCTTCTCTTCCAGATTTCTAGAATTTTCTTCAAGCTTCTCTTCCAGATTTCTAGCATTTTCTTCCAGGCTTCTTGAATTTTCTAGAAGCTTCTCTTCCAGATTTCTAGAATTTTCTTGAAGCTTCTCTTCCAGATTTCTAGCATTTTCTTCCAGACTTCTTGAATTTTCTTGAAGCTTCTCTTCCAGATTTCTAGCATTTTCTTCCAGGCTTCTTGAATTTTCTAGAAGCTTCTCTTCCAGATTTCTAGAATTTTCTTGAAGCTTCTCTTCCAGATTTCTAGCATTTTCTTCCAGACTTCTTGAATTTTCTTCCAGTTTATTCATTACCAAAAATCACCTCCGGGAACTTCGAATAAAAATGTTTCGGGGTCCTCACCTTCTTGTATTCCTTTCGCAGTTTTCCAGATTGTTCGTTCCTTACCCATCTTGAATCACTCCTTCTGCAAGTCTTTCCTGGAGTACTTGCTTTTACCTGTTGTTTCCAGTTCCCTTTCCTCCAATTCCTGTTTCACTTCCGCTACCTTCAAATCCGCAAGGCGCACTTTTCTTGAACACATTTTGTCTTTGACGAGGTATCAGTCTGTTTTACACGAAAAGTTTATCAGTTTGTTAAAAATTCACTTCGCGAATTCTTTTCCACGGGCCACCAGTCTATTGTCTGTTTCACGCGAACAATGTATCAGTTTATATTCCCACGCACAATTGTCCACTTCGCGAAAACCGGGCCACTGTCTATTTTCTGTTTCACGCGAACAGTGTATCAGTTTATATTCCCACGCACAATTGTCCACTTCGCGAAAACCGGGCCACTGTCTATTTTGGGCGTACAAAAAGGTCTATCAATTTATTTTTCTGACTATCCACTCCACGATCACTTGTTTATTTTCAAAATCTCACTTCCGACACCAATTGTAACGTAAATAAACTTAACTTGGTTTAAATAATTTATTTCACACTTAATCTACAACTTAATTTATATTACTAACTACTGTATAGCTCGATCGTATGGGCTCGTTCAGACTCTTTCGACTCCACTTGAGGGTCGCCTATTTATCTCCGATACAGCATTCCCGATCTTTCGAATTCCGGCAGTTGGCGACGGCATGTTCCAATTGTTTCCAATATTGACCGTTGTTCTCCGCGCAAGAACGACTGGATGGTTCTCGAATATCTCCGGGGATGATCTCATCGCTGTCGATGGCAACATGTGAGGCGACAGGTCCGGCCTAGGTTCGTTACAGTATGTTATTTTTGTAATGGCATACTCGAATTGGTGCTACCTTATTGACAGTTATTGGAAAAAAAATTATATATAACATTTACATTTGTTGAAATGGTATCCCAATCACATGAGATTAAATCTAGTTTAATTTTATCCAAATTTTGCTCACTTAGATTTCTATAATTTCTGATAGACGTACTTTCATTTCTGTTATATTTTAGACAAATATATATTAAAGAATGTTCACTTAATTTAGGTGTAGAATGAACAAAACAATTAGCATAATTATTATTAACTAGTACATAATCAATTAGCGTTTCACTGTCATTTGTAATTCTGGTCGGGTCCAGTACTAATTGATCAAGTCCATATTGTAGAAACATAGCTTTGATTTTTCTTTCATTAAAATGGTTATTTAAAAAATCTAAATTAAAATCTTCCACCAAAATGCAACGCATATTACTAGCAAAGAGGTCATCACAGATATTTTCCAAATTTTCTAAGAATATCGCATCCGAACAAGATGGAGAATGATGAAGGCATCCAACTAACCATTGACAAGTACCAAAATGTATCCTTATTACCTTACACCAATAATTATCCTTTAATATGTAAGTCTTCTTTATTGAAAACTGTAAACTATTCTTCACATAGATCACAACACCCCCAGTTTGCCGATTTGGAGAATGACTATAACCATCGAGTTTCTGAATCTTCAATTTCACTTGTTATTATTGCCTCACTAACTAGAATTACTTTTGGAGAGTAGCAAAAAATGTTAATTTGAATTTGATCGATTTTGTTCAGAAGACTTTGGGCGTTCATGTAGATGATATCAGTGAAGAGGTGTATATTAGGGTCATTTATAGGTTTTTT
Source organism: Gonioctena quinquepunctata (assembly GCA_018342105.1). Classification (NCBI taxonomy): domain Eukaryota; kingdom Metazoa; phylum Arthropoda; class Insecta; order Coleoptera; family Chrysomelidae; genus Gonioctena; species Gonioctena quinquepunctata. Next base: position 136,720 of record JAFIRS010000706.1, on the reverse strand, counting down.
CGTTATGAAGTAACATTTTTATGCTTATAGTCGAAAAGCTTGTGAACGTCGGACCTACGCCATAGTATAAAGGCCAAACCATTTTCTGCACAAGTAAACCACAGCGAGTAAAGTTTGGCTACTATAAACCTTGAGTTGCGGTAGCTTTGACAGGGAACAGGTAGTAAATGTACATGGAATCGCTCTCAAAAACATCATAGTATAAAGCGTGATATTTTCATATGTTCTATAATATACCTACTATCAGAAATCACCTAATCTATTGCCAGACACCTTTTATGGTGGAAATCATAATTGTGCTTACGTTATAGTATAATATCTCAATTGTGTATATGTTACTTGGGCAACTATTTAAAGATGTTTCCCAACTAGTCAGGCAGTTTCGAAGATTTTAAAACCCTACCAGACATTGCACGCCCGTGAATGACGAGTGTATAATACCATTTTATAACGAATTACAGTGGTTAAAAAATCTTTTTTTTTTAATATTTTGTTCTTTGTAAAATTTGACAAAATTTTGGGAAGCGCCACTTGCCCAACTTCAGGTGACTTGCTCCGGAGAAAACTTTGGCAATTGCCGAATGACATGCACATTTAACTCGAAATTTGAATAATGTAGTATGTAGAACTGATTGTGAGGTAAATGTATACATTGCAGGCTGCCTGAGATAGATATTCAATTCCAAAGTGAAGAAAACAACTAACCTTGTTATATCCAAACTGGTTATAAAGTCAGAACTAGTTGACTTTATACTCTGCTTTGAGGCACTTATCATAATTACCACTTGTAAGAAACAAACGCCATAAACAGTTTTGAAAAGGGAAAAACATTCGCAATTGAATATTTTTTTTTTATAATTTCGCGTCCAGTGTAGTGATTCAGAACACGTGAACTGAATACTGTTGCCTAGCAAGATTATCGCATGCTCGGTTTACAAAGCTGTCTACGAACGAAAGTGTGTTAGGTTCTACTAGTGTTTTCTGATTGGAGTCCGCCCCTGGTTCATATCTGATTGTTGACTCGTGAACGCTAAAATTAGGCAAATCGATTTCCAGAACCTCTCGCTGAGCAGAAATGCACAACAATTGAATATTCCGCAATTACGACGACGAAGATGCCATGATCAATGAAATTCGCGAGATTACTTTAGCGAAATTAAGTGTGTCTACACGTATTATGCTCGAGTTATATCTCGAAAATTTCATTAAATTCTTCATGGTCTGCATAGCTCCATGTCGGCTTATGCATTCTGTAAAGTGCTTCTTGATATTTCTAAGCAAATTGAGAACACATCGGGGAAAACAGATTTTGCACAGTTTTTCTGAGACAGAATATCAAAAGGTTCCAATATTAATTGTCATAGCTCTATGTTTGAGACGTACTGTTTATAGTAATTTTTAACCGACAAAACCAAAAAGGAGGAGGTTCTCTAGTCGACGCGTATATTTAATTTTCTTCATTTTTTTATGTATGATCACGCATAACTTTTTACTGAGACGTCCGATTTGAATTTAAAAGATGAAATCCACCCCTAAGGGTAGCAAAATGAAGGATATTGATCACTCACCCTCTGAATTCTGGTCCGTTAACCGATTATATCAGGCATAACTTCAAACTGGGTTCTTCGATTTGGATGATTCTTTTTTTAATAGATAGGGTAACCTTATATTTGGATTTCGAATGAAATTATCCACCCTTACGGGTGGAAAAATAGGGGATAATTGATTTTTCACTTGTGAACATTGGCACACACATACGTAGTTGACAATGACAGATCGCTTCTGACATTATTTTTGTTCCACATCCATCAAAATCATTATATTCTATGAGAGGATGGAATGATATACAAAGTAATGGAATAAACTAACCAGAACAACAAAATAATTTATATTACAACAAATAGTAAAAGTAGATAATCATGATTTGTTGAAAATATAAACAGGATGTTCATAAAATCAGATGTGGAATCATCTGTGACTGAAAGATCACTATCTTCCATCGTCAAGATAACCTCTTGTGGGGTATTCATGTTGAAAAGGGAAACATTCTCAATTGAATATTGATAGAAAGATTTTTCTGTGAATTGAAAAATCCACGATTGAAATGAAGTTATTTTTTGTGAATGTCTAACAGAAAACAACTACTTCCCCGGCTAAAGCCACGCTGGACATTGAACTACATCTGATAGATATTCTAAAGAGGCCCTAACTCAAAAGAAAAAATCTGAAATTGAAAATTTGCATTTTCAATCAGATAATTATTTGATTTTCTATTCCAGTCTCAATTAAGAATTCATAAAGATGAATGAGGCAAAGAAGAATGTTTTCCAAAAGAGAGTACTTACCAGAAATCATTCGTAACATTGACGCAGGAGAGACATCGCATGCACTAGGTCTTCAATACATTTTTGTCGACGAAAATCTATTTCACGCTTCCACGATCATCAGGAAGACCGGAAGAAATGGAAAACACATTTTCAAGAAACAATCTCACTTTGCAAAGATGGAAAAAGTTAGAATAATTTCTTTTGGAGAGACACTTTGAAATTAGTGTTTTCTGACATTAAAACCTGTCATGGGGTATGACAGACTGATTTGTTGAAAATATAAACAGGATGTTCATAAAATCAGATGTGGAATCATCTGCGACTGAAAGATAAACTTTAGTCACTATCTTCCATCGTCAAGATAACCTCTTGTGGGGTATTCATGTTGAAAAGGGAAACATTCTCAATTTAATATTGATAGAAAGATTTTTCTGTGAATTGAAAAAGCCACGATTAAAATGAAGTTATTTTTTGTGAATGTCCAACAGAAAACAACTACTTCTCCGGCTAAAGCCACGCTGGACATAGAACTACATCTGATAGATATTCTAAAAAGGCCCTAACTCAAAAGAAAAAATCTGAAATTGAAAATTTGCATTTTCATTCAGATTGTTATTTGATTTTTTTCCCAGTCTTAATTAAGAATTCATAAAGATGAATGAGGCAAAGAAGAATGTTTTCCAAAAGAGAGTACTCACCAGAAATCATTCGTAACATAGACGCAGGAGAGACATCGCATGCACTAGGTCTTCAATATATTTTTGTCGACGAAAATCTATTTCACGCTTCCACGATCATCTTTCTATCAATATTCAATTGAGAATGTTTCCCTTTTCAACATAGATAATCATATTATTTAACTGGTAATAGTTGAAGTAAGGTAAGTATTTTGGAAGTAATCAAAAAACAAGTAGGTAGTAATTAGCAGATTTTAGCCACAAAAAATTGAAAAAAAAACTTTTTAGCAAAAAATTAAACCGACGAAATACGGAACTGAAAAGTAAAAACTAAAATAAACCTTCTTAGTCTCAGTAACTAAGCTCCTAAACTAATGTAAGTAACTAATTTTGAGTCGGCGCCAAACGAACAATCAACGAACATCATTAAATTACTTAAAAAAAATTATCAGAATGTCACCGCCCAACTCGATGCCATCATTTTACGCCTTACCTAATTCATTTGCGCCGACTCAAAATTAGTTACTTACATTAGTTTAGGAGCTTAGTTACTGAGACTAAGAAGGTTATTTCATTTTTTACTTTTCAGTTCGTATTTCGTCGGTTTAATATTTTGTTAAAAAGTTTTTATTTATTGAAATCTTTAGTTCGTGGAATCTGAATTTGATCCGACTTGCATCAAACCTGAGAGCATTTTTTATGATTTAAATCTATCATTCTTATGTTACTGATTCTCATTAGAAGTGTCGCAATCAGTAGGAATTTGATATAATTTTATGAAAGAGACATACAGGATTTGTGTATAGATAACATATTGTTAAAGAATTAGTAAGTTCGCCTTTGTTCTCGCACGTACCAGACTATACGGGCCGTCGGGACTTTCGGATGACATCATCGAAAAATCGAGAAGAAGCCAGACGTTTCCGGAAATAACATTCTCGCACATTCTAGAATTATGTTTTGAATACATAAGTCGTGTCAATCGTGTGAATATTGTTGTGCGGAGAGACAAAGTAGTTGAAGTGCATCTTAGTTGTGAACAAGTATTCCATTGTCAGAGTGTATTATTGTGTTGTGTTTCAAAGTTAAATGAAAGGACAATAATTAGTTGTTAAGGAGTTTCAATAAATGGACCCCAGTTTCGTAACAATATCTTGAAAACTGTCTTTCTTAAAACCTTTCATACTTAGGAAACTTAACGCTGTAACCGTAGTTTAAAATTATATACAAGAGATTATATCAGAATTCAATGTAGATATAGGATAGGTAATGATATACAGGATGTTCTATTGAAATAATCATTATTTTGGTCTGTAGCGCCTACATGTAATACCCTGTATACTTTAAAATGATACCAAAATGTAGCTCGCATGCACAAAAAATAAAAATATTCTATGATAATATCTCGGTTAGTTAGATCAGTCGCGTAGTTTCAGAAATGCGGCTATTTCATTCCAATATTGCAATCATTTGTTGGAACTTCTTGATAACTTTTATTTTGAGAGTTCAAAATGTACTGAAAACAGAACATCGCTTTTCAATGAATGCATTATTTCTACTTGCTTAGATTCTATCGTTTGTCTAGGGTATTCAAAGAAAAACTACTCATGTAATTTGTTTATTCTGGTTCCTTATGATCTCTACAACGTTTAGCCTCCGCGTATCTTTTCTGCAAACATTATACCGATAGCACGATCATTAGTATATGAAATGTGTCTGTGTGTACCTTTGGTACTTGTATCTTCAATACCAAATCGCATAACAGTGTTTAACTCTTTTTGAAGTGTATAATTAATTTGAATTATACTTACCTTTCGAAAACCTTCACCTGCCTCGCATGTCGGCCATTCATTTGGGCCGGGAATCGTGTGAATATTTTATGGACGGGGAGAATTTATTCAAATCCCGTGCAATAATATACCAATGGGTATTTTTCAACATCCTACCTTTCTTGATCCACAGGAGAAAGTAATATCCACCTGGTTAATATCAAAATGCTTGAGTTCCGATGATGATTTCCCTCTTCATATTTTTTCATGATCTTGATGGGAGCAAGAGGATCCCTTCCTACTCATCCCCCTACTATTCATGTTCTGATAGAAATTTCGCACAACCAATTTTATCCACGTTTCAAAAATAGCTTCTATAAATATTACGAGGTAATATTTCGTGGGAAAATAGAATTACAGTTTCACCCGACAAAGATTAAAAAATAAAAACGAATTTTCAATGTAGTTTTTCAGTCACTACATCTTCCACTACAGAGCTCATTCTACCATCCGAAATCACGCAAATAAAGTTATTGGTGAAAACCGGTTTTGGTAAATATTAGTAAAAAAATTGTTAATTTAAAAATCAAAAAAACCGACAGCGTGAAAAGTGAACTTTAAAAAAGAAGGAAAAAGATGACCAGAAAATATTGTCAGAAAATTAATGTTTTAAGAGGTTAACTATTAATCTTAATACTGTAAACAATCTCACGCAGTCGGAGGCAATAATATGTCTTCACTAGCTGACCCGACAGACGTTGTCCTGTCCAATGTCCGCGTAGAATTTCTTTTTTCTATGTTTTCCTTTATGTTGTTCCATCTAGATTATGCTTTTGACTCCTTCCGCTTCCTGTTGTCCCGTTATCTCGTTTTCCCGTTATTCCCGTTATCCCATTTTCCTGTTATCCCCTCATCCTGTTATCCCGTTTTCCCGTTTTTTGTTATCCCGTTATTCCAGTTTTTTTTTTTTTTTTTATATGTTCTGGTTCCCACGAAAAGGGATATCCTGTGATGTTCAGAGAACATCGTGGGAACCTAGGGAAAGAAGGTAGGAGTTGGTGTTCTTCTTAAATTTCTGGAGGTTGTATGCCTCGGGGAACACCTCCCTAGGCAATGAGTTCCAAAGCCTCGCTGTTCGTTGGATGAACGAGTGTTTGGAAAGTGATGTTCTGCAGGTCTCCAAAGTGACCACGAAGGGGTGTGATGACTGAACTTGACGGGTTAATCTCGAAGAGACTGCCAAAGCAGGAACGATTGTTGATATTTCAGAAGAGCATCGCCCATGAAAATATCTATAAAATAGAGACAAATCGCCAACTTTTCTACGGTGTTCCAGACAAGTGAGCGAGTTTGTAAGCGAGGCATCACCGACGAGACGAATTGCCCTTTTTTGGACAGACTCCAATAGCCTCAGGATATGTTTAGGTGCCGCACTCCAAATATGGGAACAGTATTCCAGGACAGGTCGGATCTGTGCCTTATAGATCATAAGCAGCTGACTGGGGGTGAAATAGCTCTTGGCACGAAACAGAAAACCAAGTTTTTGGGATGCACTTTTGGCAATGGACCTCACGTGATTTTCCCAGGAAAGGTTATTGCTGATAGTAATACCAAGCATCGATATGGATGGCTTCAGTGGTATGGTTACTCCTGACAAAGTTATGTTAGGCACAGTGAGATCAACTTTTCTAGAGAAAAGACATGCTTGTGTTTTGTTTGCATTGAATTCTACCAAGTTATTAGATCCCCATTCGAGAATTGTTGCTAAGTCCATATTTATATTATTAACATTTCTTCCTCGTTCATTTCTGGTTTCACGGGCTGATATAGGGGCCCTGGAAGAGAAAGCGGTATGGAGGGTACTATCATCGGCAAAGCTGTGTACTGGACATGAAGTTGCTTTCAACAGGTCGTTGATGTGAAGTAGAAATAGTGTTGGTGCGAGAATGGATCCTTGCGGAACACCAGCATTTATGAGTAGAGTGTCAGATGAAACTCCATCGACCACTACATGGAGAGACCTGTTTGAGAGAAAACTAGCAAGCAGAGAACACAGCTGAGGGGGCAAGCCATAAGACGGAAGCTTGGCGAGGAGTCCCTGGTGCCAAACTCGATCGTACGCCTTGGAGATATCTAATGCCACAGCTAAAGTTTCTCCATACTTTTCAATAGATAGCTGCCATATATGTGAGACGTAAGCGAGCAGGTCACCAGTTGATCTCTGATGGCGGAAGCCATATTGCCTATCGTTGACAATTCCTGAGTCTTCCAGATATTTCATGAGCTCGATGTTGATGGCTTTTTCCATGACCTTTGAAATAATAGATAGCAGTGCGATAGGTCTGTAGTTGCTAGGTAGGGCCTTTTTGCCTTTTTTAGGGACTGGCTGTACTCTTGCAATTTTCCAATTGGACGGAAATACCCCCAAATTGTAAGAGTGGTTGAACAACTTGCAAAGAACAGGTGTTAGTTCGGGTGTTAGTGAACAGGTGTTAGTTAGTCAGTTAGTTAGTTAGTTAGTTAGTTAGTTAGTTAGTTAGTTAGTTAGTAGAACAGGTGTTAGTTATCCCGTTATCCCATTTTTTCTTTATCCCGTTTTCCCCTTATCCCCTTATCCTGTCATCCCGTTTTCCCGTTTTTTGTTATCCCGTTTTTTATCCCGTTATTCCTTTTCCCGTTATTACTTTATCCTGTCATCCCGTTATCCCGTTATCCCGTTTTTTCGTTTTCCCGTTTTTTCGTTATCCCGTTATTCCCGTCATCCCGTTATCCCGTTCTTCTGTTTTCCCGTTTTTCTATAAAATATAAATAGGGGTTGATCGTAGAAGGGTTAAAATTCAGTGTTGTAATTATTTTTGAATGCTGTATCATAAAAAAATAAAAACAAAAAATGTTGTCTAAAAAATAAAATAAAAAATTGAGGGGTGGACCACCCTTGACATTTAGGGGGATGAAAAATAGATGTTGACCGATTCTCAGACCTACCCAATATGCACACAAAATTTCATGAGAATCGGTCGAGCCATTTCGGAGGAGTTTAGCTACAAACACCGTGACACGAGAATTTTATATATTAGATTATAAATTAAAGAAGATGCCTATGACTGCGTGAGATTGTTTACAGTATTAAGTCTAATAGTTAACCTCTCAAAACATAATTTTCTGACAATATTTTGTGGTCATCTTGTTTCCAAATTTTTTGAAGTTCACTTTTTACGCAGTCGTGTTTGTTAATTTTTAAATTATTTTTTTTATTTTACATTTTTCACAATATGGCGTCTGGTTGTCGCCATATTGAATTTTGTCACAATAAGGCGTCTGGTTGTCGTCATATTGAATGTTGATTGTTACTGTCATGTCTTTATTCACAATATGGCGTATGGTTGTCGCCATATTGAATTTTGATTACTGTCATCTAGTGACATACGCAAGATTAAGACAATTCGATTGACGTTAGAATCATCAAAATAGGGCCACGCTTTGGTCTCCCGTCACAATGGAACAAACATACAATCATATACAGTGCTTCTCAAAAGTCCCCTCCCCTTCCCCTCTTATTTTTGGAACGATTATACATAAACAAGTGAAATTTGGAAACTGAATATTAAAGGTTGTGAACTTCCCTACTAGTGATGATAGATGACGAAATCGTCAAAGATGACGTCACAAGGCCATTGTGACCAATAATTTTGAAAGGAACCCTACGGCAAGCGACACCTCTTTTAAAGGGTATCGAAAAAACCTATTCAATGATACTAGTTTTGTTTGTGTTCATGGCAGTTTTAATGGCTCATTAGTAAACATTAAAATTAACAGTATGATATTAATTACAGATTTAAGAATCAGTATCTAATTAAAGAAATTGCTCGAAGTGACCTCCATTTACTTCCTGACAGTGAAATATTCTATTTTTAAACTCTGCTCGTACTTTTGCAAATGTGTCTGTGGAAACAGCCTCACATTCTGCAACAATACGTTGTTTTAAAACGTCAATATTGTCAGGTTCAGTGGCGTAAACCTTCGATTTAAGGTACCCCCACAGAAAAAAATCCAAAGGTGTGAGGTCCGGTGATCGAGCTGGCCATTCCGTTGAACCTCGTCGTCCAATCCATCTACCACGATACTCCCCATCCAAATACCGTCTTACTGCACCGTAATAGTGTGGAGGAGCACCATCCTGTTGGAATGTTATTTCCAAATTGCCGAATTTATCTGGATTATCTTCCAAAATTTCAAGGATTAACGGTTCTATTGTGTTTTGCAACAGCTCCAGATAAACCTCACCAGTTAAATTAGTATTTGAAAAAGAGGCCCAACGATGTGGTTTCCCAGGATACCTGCCCAAACATTCACCTTCTGGGGAAATTGAATATGTGCTCCACGAAACAGGTGAGGATTTGCGTCACATAACTCACATTCTGTGTATTTACATTTCCATTTAGATAGAAAGTACTTTCGTCACTAAAACAAATTGTTTTGACATAGTCTGGCTGTTGGTTAATTTTAGTTTCCATATTTTCACAAAATTCTAGTCTTCGGTATGGCTCGTCGTCTGAGAGTTGATGAACCATTTTTAATTTGTATGGATGGAATTTGTTTTTTTTCAACACCCTGTGTACTGTACTTCGACTGACTTCACAGGTAGATGCAACGTGAGTTGTTGAAGAAGTAGGATTAACTATTACTTCTGCCAGTTTATCAATTTTTCTCTCATTAGAAATTTGTGGTCTGCCAGATCGTTTCGCATCATTAATACTGCCCGTTGTTTCAAACTTAGGAAGAAGCTCCCTTAAATAAGTCCTCGAAACGGGGCGATCGGGAAACCTCTCATTAAAAATGCGTTCTGCTGCATGAATATTTTGTCCAGTTTCACCAAGAATTAGGATCGCTGCTACTTTATCACCTAAAGCAGTACCATTTCGCTTCTTGAAGCACTTAAACGTTCGGCTCACAACAGTTTAACAAATTATTAAAATGTACAAAAATATTAAAAGTACCAAAAGCTGCTAAAACAGTTAAACGTTTGATCAACAATACACAAATTATTAAATGTACAAAAACTTGGACAATTACAAAAACGTCGAATTAGGGAGACTAACAAAAACGTCAGCTTATTTGACAACTATCCAGAGGCGGAGCTTGAATTTTGGATTTTAGTATTAACTGATTTAATTCATCACAGCTTTGCGTTTTTTAAAAGCGAGTTGCCAAAACTGCCATAAACACAAACAAAATTAGTATCATTGAATAGGTTTTTTCGATACCTTTTGAAAGAGGTGTCGCTTGCCGTAGGGTTCCATTTAAAATTATTGGTCACAATGGCCTTGTGACGTCATCTTTGACGATTTCGTCATCTATCATCACTAGTAGGGGTTTACAACCTTTAATATTCAGTTTCCAAATTTCACTTGTTTATATATAATCGTTCCAAAAATAAGAGGGGGGAGGGGACTTTTGAGAAGCACTGTATGTAGATGTGGGTGCTGGGATGGGACCTGGGGAAACACCTGGAGAAGATAAGATATACCTCATCCAGGACTACAGTCTATTTCCAAAGAATTAAGATAACCAGATCCACATGAAAGACGATGAGAATGGTACAGTATGTTTGAAAAGTTTAAAATTTGATATCTCACAGGTGTTAAGTTACATCGAGTTATTTGAAAATATCTAGGGCTACAGTTAGAGATTCGCCATATTGTACATGTCATATATTATATTTGCTCAATTGGTAGTTTAAGATGGATCTAAGTAGAGTCTTGACAAGATAAACTATAAAAATCCGCAACCCATTCACATGTTCTATGGACTAGGCAACCCAGTGACGATATGTTCGTCCATGTTCATGCTAAATCCGCCCATATAGTTTCTTGTATCGGAAGACGAAGAATATCCTGTTGTCGTGTTGTCCTTTCCCCTATTTCATCTTTAAAACGTAACACTTAAAACATACTACTTCGTGAACAGAAACAGCACTGAATTCCCCGCCTATTTGGTCTGGGAAGCGTGTGAATATTCTACTGGAAATAGTGTAATGCGCATTTGTAATTCGCACTATGCCATTATCTTCGATAAACTGCAGTTTAGTGTATGACCAGATATCCCAAAATTATATGAAATAAATGAATAAAAATGAATATGGGAAAATTATGCAAATTGAAAAACCCAGTAATTTTGTTGCATCCTATAGCAGGGCATGTATCTGTATGTAATGGTACATGGTAGTGTAATAGGTAGACGGATTTTTCAAAATGACCAATCAAATAGGCGTAATCGCATGTCATTTGCCAGTTAACATTTAGTAAATACCACTGTGCAAAAAGACACACACCCAGAGGTAAATTCGTTTTTTACTACGGCCCAAAATTTCATAACATTTTACCCATCGATCTAAAAAACTATAAAATAAACAAACTTAAATTTAAAACCTTCATAAACAACAACTTCCAAATCTTCATTAAAATTATGAATTCATAAACATGCAAATGGGAAGGAAGTTTCACTCTTTTCATACAATAATAAGGATGGATAATTTATGTATCTTTTCAATTTAATTTGAATGTTACAGCTGATCAGCTGTATCATATTTTTCCTCCAATTTCCTCTTTAACACTCTCAATCTCAAATTGTAATATTCAAAGATTTATTTTATGTTATATTTTAAACTATATAGAATTGTAAGTACATATAACAAATCTTCATATCTTAAATTCGAGTTCCACAACACAAGCTATTATAGCTTAGGTGGCTCATTTTGAAGTTCTCGTAATGCAGGTAATTACATGAATATTCATCCAATTTTATTTCTTTTATCACATTTGTATTTTACCAAACTTTGTAATATATTTGATTCGATTTGAATCTTTGGACATGTGACTACACCTCTATTCCACCAAAATAACGAGTGGTTAAATATAAATTGGTAATAAAACTCTTGATTCAAACTTTTCAATAAGTACTTATTGTCGAAAAGGGAAACATTCTCAATTGAATATTGATAGAAAGATTTTTCTGTGAATTGAAAAATCCACGATTAAAATGAAGTTATTTTTTGTAATGTCTAACAGAAAACTATTTTTTCTTTTGAGTTAGGGCCTTCTCAGAATATCTATCAGATGTAGTTCAATGTCCAGCGTGGCTTGAGCCGGGGAAGTAGTTGTTTTCTGTTAGACATTCACAAAGAATAACTTCATTTTAATCGTGGATTTTTCAATTCACAGAAAAATCTTTCTATCAATATTCAATTGAGGATGTTTTCCTTTTCAACATGAATACCCCACAAGAGGTTATCTTGACGATGGAAGATAGTGACTAAAGTTTATCTTTCAGTCGCAAATGATTCCACATCTGATTTTATGAACATCCTGTTTATATTTTCAACAAATCTACTTATTGTCATAATTGGGTTTGACACTACTTTATACAGAAATTGTTATCCACATGAAAATCTACATTTGAAGCTTTAATATGGAAACCATTTTCTGAGTGAGTTGACAATGAGGAAATGAACCATACAGAGTGGTGCACAAACTATTGATAGTCAAAAAAATAGGAAGATTATTCCGCGCAATTATCGGCTACTGAAAACACCAAATACACCCGAAATCACGTGTATATTTTTCACATTGTAAATAATTTCTAAGACTGACGACATAATTTTATTTTTACAATGTTGCCAGCCTTACCTCGGGCATAGCTGTGTTTTCTTGACCTATATACAATATTGCACCAAATGGGAAACTTTTTTTATCATCCATTTGTCAGAATATTTTATTCTAGGTAAAAATTGGAGCATTGCAGACAACTTTTGAGTTGTTGAAATAATCGATTTTTTTATGTTCCTCCACCCCCTTTTGTATTTCTTCATAGTCTCTGAATTTTCTTCTGTACAGTTTGAGATACGGTGAAAGATATCTCTGAAATTTTCTCCTTCAGTAAAATATCATGCCATATCTAACTTTTACACATATCAATTTAAAAGTTGAAAAAAAGTTGTATATATTTTCATATGATCTTATACTGATATATTGCTTTCTTTTTCAGGAAATCAACGAAAAATGTGATTTTTATGGTTTTCATCAAATCTCTTAATCGGTGAGTACCTACACATCCATCCAATTAACATCTCAATTGAGAAGGAAAAAATAACAGAAAAAACGTAATGAACATTATTTGAAAGAAACGGAAGTTTTATCTTATTATTATTTCCATAATTATCTTACTCATAATTACAGAATGATGCGATTTTAAAATCTTTCAACTGAAAAATAAATAGTTCAAGCATCATTAACATTGAATACATTATTTCTGCGAGTGCGAAAGAAATAATAGAGAGCTTAATCATGGGCGGTGCTAGGATTTTGTTCTTGGAGGGGTAATATCTATGTGGATATGGAAATGAGAAGTATGAAGACGAAAATCTATCTACAGTCTATTCAATTTGAAGACTATAGTATCATTAAAACAAATGCGCGTTGTTATTTCGTGATCGAATTCGGAGAACTCAAATAGCAGGACGCATTCGAGACCATACATGTATAATTCAGAAAATACCATGTTTCTAAATTATTCCTAATTTGAGTTTTGGTATATTGAAATAGGAAAAAAATGAAACGCCGGATCCTGTACATCCAACAAATGATAACACTCAACCAAACGAATAAACTATAATGAATAGAAATAAATCAAGTCAACATTCAAAACATGCCCGCATATGCATTATTGCAAGTCTGTTCCTGTTCGAAACTCTACCGAAGGCGTGCCTTCTGGTCTAAACTGACTGACCGCAAGCGGTAAGGTAAGGTGGGGTAAGTAAGACCCATAATTTTAAAAGTTTGACTTTGTAATTTCATAGTTCTGGATTCAAGAGGCCTAGAAAGTTAAAATTTTCAATATATTTGGTCATGTTTACTATTGGTTCCAGTATTCAAATACTTGATTATTGACAATGCACTTTGTGGAGAAAAATCAACTCCTAAAATTGCACATAGGTCTCATTTGTCCGGTAACTTGGGGCAAGTGGGACCTAGTAATGGAAAAAAACTTATAGCTTTGCTGAACAAGCTGGGGCTAGAGATAATATTAATTACAATGACAGATTTCAAATAGAATTGAGCTATCTATTGGATTTGTTTTAATAACATGATTTCTATACTTCCCGGAACGAAAAACGAAAGCACTCAAAATGCAATTTAGTCTATTGAGTGAAAATTATTACAAAACAACCCTCTTGTTATAATTTTAAATAAATCCTAGAACCTTCAACCCAATATAACGAAATATTTAAGGAAAACATAGAGAATAACAATCAAAACAAAACAATGACATAACCTCAACTCTTTTGAATAAGCCATAAATATGTTATAATCTTTACAAAATATGACGGGAATTCCTACATTTGGTTTATTTTAAGAGTCTTCATCCTGGAGAAAAAAGCATTCAGAAACTATTTCATTTTCTAATTTATGAAGGCAAGTAAGAGTGTATTAAGATAAAAATGATTAAAAAAATATTCTTTAAGTATTAAATGAATGAAAACGACATTTCCCCTTATATTTGGGCATTTTTTAACATTTCCAACATTAAATTGAAAGAATATTTTTGTATTGTTTCATTTCAGTATTGAAGTCTATCATTCATTAGTTAACGTCATCCTCATTTTCATTTTCGAAGTTTTCGTTTTTTTGTAAATAATTTCACAAGAATGTGTTGTTTTCGCGAAATGGATTTTCTTGCATTATTCCGTTCGAAATGGGAAATATCCATTTTCATCCCAGACAACTAATGAAGATTTATTTTAGCCGTCGACTAGTGAAAATAAGTTATTTCTTACAATTCTGGATTCCGACATGGAATTGAATTTATTTTCAATGACACGCCCCTCAGGTTGCTCCTCCCACATGGCCCATGGGGCAAAGAGAGAGTATCATAAAGCCAGTGTGAGATCTGGCACAGGGTCGGATTACTTATTATATTCCCTGCGCCTTGACATTTCTGCTATTAAACTAGAACTACCGGGAATTATATTATAAAATATTAGTATATCCACCCTTATTCATAATCAAGAACGTTGAAGTCAAGGTAAATTTAAATTGAATGACGACTGTAGCTGGGGGTACAAGAGGTATAAACTGGACGAGCGAGTGTCAGTCTCAGGAAGAGAAAACGACTGGTCAAATCGAGTACCTTGGAACGGTGGCTCACTTGTGTGCCACGTAAACAGAACGTCAAATAACATTCAGGTCTGGGTGTCAAGCTGATTCATATTCACGAACTTGAAGTCAAGGTAAATTTAAATTGAATAAGGACTATAGCTGGAGGTACAAGAGGTTCAAACTGGAAGAGCGAATGTCAGTCTCAGGAAGAGAGATCGACTGGTCAAATCGAGTACTTGGGAATCACCTTGGAACGGTGGCTCACTTGTGTGCCACGTATACAGAACGTCAAATTACATTCAGGTCTGGGGGCCAAGCTGATTCATAATCACGAACATTGAATTCAAGGTAAATTTAAATTGAATGAGGAATATAGCTGGAGGTACAACAGGTACAAACTGGAAGAGCGAGTGTCAGTCTCAGAAAGAGAGATCGACTGGTCAAATCGAGTACTTGGGAATCACCTTGGAACGGTGGCTCACTTGTGTGCCACTTATAGAGAAGGTTAAATTACATTCAGGTCTGCTCCGAGGTTTTTACGGGATTTCAAGAACTTTGAAGAACATTCCTTCTAACAAGCAGGCCATTCGAAGTAATAATCAAGGAACTCTCGATCCTGCGGAAGCGTACCAAATCCCGCTGGAGCCTTCCCATTGTAAGCGGTACAGGTACTCATTTGAGTGTAATGGTATCTCCACAACCCTCGCGACATGGACGGAAAAATACATTCGAAATTTCTTTTAAAACAAAATAATTTAAATTCTCTGATATTTCCTGAACCAAAGCCATTAGATTAGATTATATTTGTAACTGGGAGTTGGGTGCTTGGTCTGGTCCATCGCAACCTTTGCAGATATATGGAGGATCTCCCTGTGTGATTTTAAAGATCGCTGTCTAGCTTTATCTTCCTCATTGTAGCCTTTGGCTTTTCTTCTTCGTATTGCACAAGCCTTGATCTTGTAAGACCCTCAATGGTTTTGTTTTCGACCTTCTGCCTTTAGTATCTCCCCAGCACAGTGCTTGGTTGCATGATGTCCTAAGCCAAAGCCACATTGAAATTGAAAAAACGCGAAAAAGTTTAAATTTATCAGTAAAGAAATATTAATAATCAAGATCCAGGAAGAACAATGCTTGAACATCATCCATATGTGAAATATATTTGGGAATATACCTCATTGAGTGGCCATGCTATCCAGTCTTTTTATTCAACGTGTGGGTACAGGTTGGGTTCTTTCTTTTTTTTTCTCAAAATGAATCAAAGAGCAATCCTTGTAGGCATGAACGACTCACACACACACTCAAATCGTTCACCAGAAACATTAATTTGATTAATCACCACATAAATTAATTAAAAAAATATTCGAAATGCCAATGGATTTTAACAGAAGTTTCAAAACCATATTTGCAATCGGTCGTTTAGAATTGGAAATTGTGAAATGGTTACTGCAGTGTAGTCGAGTCATAAAAGGCAAAATGTTAAATAGAGCGGTTTGGAAAACCTGATACGTGTATCAAATCCATGAAATATGCAATCTATATTGAATTACTGAGAAATATCGAATTATCAAACTTGAATTTTTGTTGTTGATGTAATTGGTATTATGGAATTTCAGTTCTCATTAGAGAATGTTTCATAATGCTTTACAGTATGAGTACGATACAATTCAAACAATGGCTAATTAAAAATTGTATTAAATCATTATATTAGATTTTGATTATACGTTCCATTATCAAACGTTTTTATGGAACTACATTAGTATAATGATTTCTTTGAAAATATAAACAGGATGTTCATAAAAATAAATGAATAAATCCACGTCTGAATGATAAACAAGGACATCTTCAATAAGGAATTGACAAAATTGAGAGTTTTCTCCGGTTGTCAGTAAACGAGCTATTTTAGTAACTGTATATAGGGACATTTTTCTTGGATAAGCACTAAAAATTAAGTTTGGGGTAATTACGCCTACCGAACATTAATTTACGCTCTTAAATATTTTCGGAGTTAGGGCACACCAACAGCAAAATCTAGACCCTCCATTAATTTTTTTACAAAAAATTGACTACCTAAACATTCCATTTTGCCAAAAACTCCCTCTGATTACTACCCCGCAAACTAAAACAACTTTGACAGAAATACTACCGAGAATTAGATATACTCATTTCAGTCATTTTGGTAGCACTAATTATCCTTCAACAATAAACGCCAAAAATCAAACGGTATAGTAGTACAATAGTTGCATTTTGTTGACCCATTCTCTTCGTCGAACAATTGAACTTGAAGGTATTCTGCTGCACTTGAAAGCAACAAGAAATGTCCAATCTGAAAAAAATGTCACTTTAGTTTTCAGGTAATTTTTCAACTTGTCCCATTTCTAGTACAAGATATTTTTCAGTTTGATCGCCATCACGTTTTCAAGAAGGCTCTCACCCCCATATACAGGGTGTTATGTAAGTACGTGGCCAAACTCGAAGGGGGATTCTTTGGTGATTCGACGAAAAGTTTATATAACCAAAGGTCCGGTAATGCTTTGTTTTCAAGATACAGATTTGGCAGTGTTATTTGGAGTAGTAAGGGGCTGATTTAGCCCTAACTAGATTGAAATCATCATGTCCAGTGGCGTCCCGGAAGGCACCTTAACCAATATTTTTGACCAAAAAAATGTGCGCCAATGATTTTTTGCAATTTTTGTTTTTTTTGCATTGAGCAAATGAAACTACAACTTTTTTTTCCACCATTTTTTTCGTATTTTGCTTTGTTTTTGAGAAAAAACATAAACATCACTTTGTTGCATGTCCCTGGGACAACATAATACAAAATTTGAACGACCAAACCATCAACAAGTGGGGTGTACTTGTTATTTTTTCCATATCAATAGTCTATTCTAGTCTTAGAAATTGTTATCAAAAGTAATACAATCAATAATTTTTTTAAATTAATTATTGAAAAATGTTTTTATTGTTGTCCATGGATATGCAATAAGAAGATTTTTATTTATGATTGAACAATTAAAATTACACGAAAGTCATTTTTTGAATTTTTAGATTAACTGTTTTCGATGAAACAAAGAACGCTAATTATTACTGCAGTGTTTTGAAAGTAAAGTTAGAGTGCCATGGAAGGAAAAACAATTGTTCAAACAAATTTGACTTCGACATAACTTGAAACAGTGCATACATAATTATTTGATAGTAATTATTTGATGGTGTTTTTAATAGTTTTAGGCTATAAAATTCGTTACTGATATTAGGAAATGGTTCGGTTTACAAACTCAGAAATGGCCGATATGCAATTTGTCTATGGAATGGCCCAAGGCAATTCCAAAGCGGCTAGACGCATTTACCAAATAGGTAAACATTTGTAAGAATACACGAAAGGCTGTGCGAATCAGGTACCTTCCAGAGGT
Organism: Gonioctena quinquepunctata; assembly: GCA_018342105.1. Taxonomy (NCBI): domain Eukaryota; kingdom Metazoa; phylum Arthropoda; class Insecta; order Coleoptera; family Chrysomelidae; genus Gonioctena; species Gonioctena quinquepunctata. Next base: position 118,386 of record JAFIRS010000706.1, on the reverse strand, counting down.
CGGCTGCTCTTATTGGGAGTCCTGCAACGGTAAGAACAGTGGAGCTGGAGGAAGCACTTTTACGTGAAGTTGAGCGTAGCCCCGATACAAGTACACGCAAAATTGCACAACAATTTAACATTTCTCACTTTACTCTATGGAAGATTTTAAGGGACTATCAACTGTATCCTTACTTGGTACTTGGTTTTGCATCGACATTTCTATCCCGTATATTGTTTACCGATGAAGTGTGTTTTTCCCGAAATTCAATTAGGAACTTTCATAACAATCATATCTGGGCTCAAGAAAGTCCCCATGCGGTTATAGAACATCATTATCAACAACAGTTTTCCGTGAATGTTTGGGTTGGTATTGTGGGTGATTATCTTATTGGACCTAATTTTTTATCCCCGCGATTAAATGGTCAAGAGTATCGTAATTTTTTGGAATTTGTGTTACCTGTACTATTAGAATATGTCCCACTGGCAGTAAGAGGAGCAATGTGGGTCATGCACGATGGGGCCACCTCACTTTAGCATAGTAGCACGTCAATTTCTGGATGCAACTTATGGAGAAAACTGGATCGGTCGCGCAGGTCTGCAGTCATGGCCACCCAGGTCACCGGATTTGAATCCCTCAGATTTCTTCCTTTGGGGACATTTAAAGTCCCTCGTTTATAAAACTCCAAACACTGAAGAAGAATTAATCCAACGGATACGGGATTCATGTGATCAGATAAGACATACGCCGGAAATATTTCAACGTGTTCGGCAATCGATGTAAGACGAGGTAATGCTTGCATTGAAGTTGAAGGAGGACATTTTGAGCAACTATTGTAAGTTTTGTGTTACTTATTGTTGAATGTTTTCTTACTGAAAAAAATTGCGTACCATTTGTTAAAGTGTGGTTTTAATAAAGGGTTCTTCTTGTTTCAGGTTTTTTTTTAATTTCCGGCGTTACCACATAACAATAACGTGATTTTAATTTTTTTTCTGAAAAACAATGCAAGATACGAAAAAATGCTGAACATAAAAAAGTTGTAGTTTCAGTAGCTCAATGCGAAAACAATACAAAAATTGCAAAAAAATCAGTGGCGCACCTTTTTTTTGTCAAAAATAAGGTGCCTTCCGGGACGCCACTGGTCATTATATTTTCAATCTAGCTAGGGCTGAATTAGCCTCTTGCTACCCCAAATAACACTGCCAAATTTTAACAAAATCGGCTGAAGGATTATTAATATATTTAGGAAAAAACTATTTCTTTTGAAAATGTTGACACCCTGTATCTTGAAAACTAAGCATTACCGGACCTATGTTTATATTAACTTTTCGTCTAAGAATGACTCAAAGAATCACCTCTTCAAGTTTGGCCACGTACTAACACCCTGTATTTTAATATTTTTTTTCGGCATTGAATAAATAGACTGTAACGTTGTTGATTTCGCCTAATTGGTAAAATATGCTATTCAAATATCCTCAGAAAAAGTTCCGATCTGCAATTTTACTGATTAAACTAGGATGAATTTGTCGTCAATGTTCCCTATTTAGTTGAATTTCTTCAACAAAGCTGTTTTGGAAAATATTCCCCGTGATATCTCATGGGATTTCAATGGACGGATAGGCAATTTTCGCAATAACTTTATCGTCAAAACCTGACTATGATTATAAAACACTAACATATAGATAGTTCCCGATAATATGTCAAATAATTATCTGGCGATATTGTATACTTCCAGCAATATCATTTCTAATTAAAATCTATCCAATGAAATTAATAAAAAGTCATCTGATTATTCGAGATTTTGTGCTTTCACAAATATGATGAATAGTTACTCATTTCTTCCGATAAGCTCTAGTAACTTCATAGTGAATTGAAGAACTTTTTAAGCGCTCGTTTCATTTCTTATAATTACATTAATGCACAGTTATTGGCAATAAAATAACTAATCGTTTTAAGTGAATGATAGAAAGCGGACTTGGTGCTATATTTTTATTTTTCGAGAAAACAGTGGAGAAAGACGATATTAAACTGCTATTTCATTAAACCGAAGTTTTCATACCAGGACATTGTTTTTTACCACAATTAAGGTTAGTTAGATATATTCTGGTAGTTAGAAACTCATATCCGAAGTACTATTCTGCCATTTTGACAGATGACCATGAAAAATTCAGTCAACGATTTCAACATCTACGAATGTAAAATAATGAGTTGAATCTGAAAAATGTCTTTCCTCCTTTCGATACGCACAATGCGAAGGGGTTTTTCGATCGGCTCTTCGACCCATTGTATTCCATTTTCGAACTGCTTAGATCGATTTTTTTGCCATTTTCACGAATTTTCATTTTCTTTAAAAAAATGCCGTATCACAAACTTTTCGATCTCGAAGCGACCGGTATTCGCGATCTGAAGTGGGATGAAAATTTTGTTCGAGTCGATAGGACGATTTTCGTTTTTTCTCAAATTTCTGAGAATTTTTCCAAAAAAATACTTTTTTCCTTATTTTTCAACCCCATATAGATCATCTTCTCGTTCTCAAGATAGATGAAAACATTTTTTTTAATTTACTGTTAATAACCCAAAAACAAATTTCGGATTCATTATTCTTCCCAATTTTTGTGAGCGTCTATATCAAAATTGCTAAGTTTAGAGCTAACTGTGATTTTTTTGGGGTTATAGGGAGTAAAAAACTTTTTGTTTGTACGTTATTACTTTGGGATTTCCCTTTGAAATTATGATTGCATTAAAATTGAAAACCTGGATTTTGTTGTTAACCAAACAATATTAACTAATACACAACAAAGCGTCAGATTTCTTGGAATGTTTTTAGACGAACATCTGAGTTGGAAAACATATTGTCACAAGCTGGCTTCCAAAATAAACTCTTTGAATTTCCTTTTTCTCAGTCTTAGGAAACTTCTCAATGAAGAGCAGTTACAATAATAATAATAATAGTAATAATATATGTTTATTCATAATAATAATACATAATATATACTTATACATGTGTGCTTGTGAATAAACAGATGGCTCACAGAAGTAGTATTAACTGCTTGTGTATGTGATTTCCATAGTAAAATTATTACATTAAAATGGGTAAAATTTGTTAAAAAATGGTAAAAAATGGTAAAAATGGTAGACAATTGTGAGTTTGCCACATCCTGGTAATATATTACATCATAAATGGGGTCTTCTCATTGATTTTACATATATTAGAGGTAAGTCACAATCGGGGTAATTTTCAGTCACAATCGGGGTAATTTTCCAGTCACAATTGGGGTAATTTTTCAGTACTAATAAAAAAAAGTTATGAAATATACATGATGGATACACACATTGATATACACAAATACACTAATAGGCACACATACATATACACACTTATATACATCATAAATTGCTCAGTTATATGTGTTTATCTCTGGTTAACAATTTCGGTAAATATAAGTCTATCTTTGGCAATCCATTTTTACAGTTCTTTTTTGAACGTTCGGTAGTGCTAAATAATTGGTATTCGATGGCCGATAGTTTTTTCGCAACGTGGGAAGAAAATTTCATCAATTTTTCGAGTATTGTAGCGGTGTTTAGTAGAGTGAGTTCAATTTTTCCTAGTTTTACGAATATAATAATTTTTTTACAAAAAAATCTGTCTTACATCTTTTATTTGGGATTCACTGTATAAGGAGTTTGTGGGAAAAGATGCCTTTTCACCGTATATTATTTTCAAGATCCATTTTTGTAAAACATGTACTTCATTTAGAAAACAGTCATTAACTCCGCCCCAACCTAATATTCCATATGATAGTATAGACTCTATTAGGGGGAAATATAGTGTTTTTAAATGTTTTATGTTTAGGAAATCTTTGAGGTGCTTAAATTTTGATAAGAATCTCCTGAGTTTTCTGACAATTTCTCTTGTCTGTGAGCTCTCTACTAAGCCCGAATCGATTCGATATGGGGTGTATTTTTGTGTATTCGTTATCCAAAAACGAATATTGCGTACTATTTCTCATAGGTCACCGAGAGATACATGTACGCCTCTTTTCAAACTTTATAATATTTTGCCTCTTCTCTGTATGTTCATCTTTGAAATGACCGTGTATGTTTTCAAACATGAGTCATTGTTTCGAACAAGAATTGATATTTATTCTCATAATACTAGAGGTAAATATTCCCTGCATATTTCATTTGCAAAGGTTAATACGGCATATTATGCCCCTAATTATATAGGTTCCAAGATACTCAATAGCTTACAAAAATATCTCACTATTTAAGAAAGATTTGAAATTATTTTTAATGGAAATCTGTTTTGATTTATTTATTTATTTATTTATAGTAGTAATACATCCAGCAGACAAAAGAGTCCAATTATAGTAGTATATAACGTAAAATTTGTGTAACACAGTATACTTATTCTAGGTTTATATGTATATATGCATTTGAAAAGAATATATCCATTGAGGGAAGTTTGTTTAGACATCTACACATATGATTTAGACAATTATAGAAATGATGTTGGGAATTCGGTACATCAATACGAAAGGTAAGGTTCGTTCTAGAGGCTAAACGAGGAATATTGAAGTTCAATAAAGATAGTAATGTTGATGAATCGATTTCATTGTGTATAAGTTTATGAATGAAAGTAAGGTCGGAAATTTCACGACGTTTTCTCAAAGAAACCTTATTGAATTCTTTCAAGAGAAGATTATACTCACAGTGTCTTGCTGGACATGAATACATGAATTTCAGAAATCTACGTTGGACATTTTCTAGTTTGTCACTGTATTTTTTCTAATGCTGGTTCCATATCTGGCTGCCGTATTCCAATTTCGATCTCAATAAAGCAAAAAATATGCATTTCATTGCTTCTGGTGATTTGAATTCTTTGCAATTTCGTATGACAAATCCAAGAAGACGTATTGATTTATTTGTGATATCCTCTATCGACGAAAACGTTAATTTCGCGACAAACGTTATTCCTAGATCCCTACATTCAGAAACCCTCGTAATGATGGTATCCTTCAATAAATAATTGTAGACTATTGGAGATCTACGTGAGAATGTCATAATTTTGCATTTGCTAATGTTCAGTGGTAAGTTATTCGGTCACACAATTCAACTAAATTATTTATGTCGTGATGTAATGTGGTACAGTCCGTAGGATCTCGAATTCTTTTATAAAGTTCCATATCGTCTGCGAAGAGAAGTTTTTTTGATTTTTTGGAGTCACAAATGTCGTTTACAAGCATAAGAAATAAAAGTGGCCCCAGGTTTGAGCCCTGCGGCACCCCAGAACAGGCGATAAATTCAAAGCTTTTTTCCCCTTCATATTCAACAAACACATTTATTTTCGAGATGTAACGATTCAGGTTTTGGAGTTTCGCAGAAATTCAGAATCGACTTATGGGAAACTCTGTCGAACGCCTTACTGAAATCAGTATAAATGACGTCCACCTGATTTTTATCATCTAAGGATTTCGAAACTTATTGAATAAGTGTACATAGATTCGAAACAGTGCTACTACGTGCTCTCATGAATCCATGTTGGAATTCCGAGAGAGATCTGGTAATTTTATTATAAATTAGATCCGACAGGATGATTCCAATAAGTTTTGAGAAGACTGATATCAGCAAAATTGGTCTGTAGTTGGTAATATCATTTGCCTCTCCTGACTCATGAACAGGGCAAATGCGTGAGGTTTACCATACAGGAAATCGGTCAGTATGTAACATTTTATTGTAAATTATTTGTAGGGGTAAGTTATATATTTTTTGACAACTTTGGCAGATCCGCTAGACATTTTGTTTTTTAATTTTTTTTGTCGCTTTCACGATTTTTTCAGTACTAATGTTGTTCAAAATTACCGGAAAACTGAAATTGTTTGGGATATCTGGTAGTTCATGTTGACTATTATAATCATTGGCGGTATAGTTACTACTAAAATGTGTAGCAGATGCGTCCACAATTTCCTTTGGTGTAGAAAGAGTGATATCGTTGAAAATCATTTGCACTGGAATTCGAGTTTCATTTTTCTTTGAATTAATAAACGCCCAGAAATTATTAGGGTTGGATTTCAAATTGTTTTCGGACCTCTCGATGAAGGTTTTATATGCCGCGGCTATTTCCTTTTTTATAGTCCTTCGTTTTTTTATACATATGAGAGTGATGATATTTCATTTTAATTTTATTAATTATGTTCTTGGTATACCAATGTCGATAACCACTGACTGTCGGAATTTTCACGGTATCTTTAACTAACTATAAGTCTACTGAATCTTTAGTTTGTAAGTTTTTCTATTTTAATGTGTTCCCTGTATTTTACTTTTAGGTTTAGTTATTGACAATTCCCATACAATGTCATTGTCAAAAGGAAATAAATATTTTATTATTATTATTATGCCTACAGTATTTTACACAAAAAAGAGTACTCACTGAATCGATAGGAGCATATGTTTTCGAGAAAGTTTTCTTTCGAGCAAATTTCACTTAAATTTTCTGAAAAACTGTTCTGAATCTTTTTGTGTGAAAAGCTAAATAATTCAGTCAAAAACTTGAAACATTCATAAAAAGTAGAGGTTGTCTCTGCCCATCTCAACTTTCCAAAATCTGAAAAAAAAAATAAAAATAAATCCAATTTTAGGAGATAAAAATTATTTCAACTTTTTTGTGTCAGTTTTTTCATTAGAGATTATGAAAATAATATGATTTTTGTACCATGTGTCGTCGATAAGAGCAACCGTTTTTGGAAATATTTAATTTAAATTTGGTAGAAATTAAACTTGAAAATTAACTAAACTTCTAACTTGATTTCCTCCAAAGTGAGTTGACAAAAGAGTGTCTGTCTTGTGGGTTTCACAACCTCCAAAAATTATATTTAACTTTGAACAGATTCGTTTTTCAGGCTTTCAAACATCATTTTTACTTCAAGAAAAAGCAGTGGCGTATCACTTTTCTCTTTAAAATAATTCAGTGCAAATCCCGCGCGCACGCTACTGGTAAGAATAAAAAATTATGTTGTACAGAAGAAAATGCCTTTTGATACATAGAAGATGCGTACTACGTTTCACAAAAATATCTCGGGTCATACCAAAGTAATCATAAAAAAAAGATTTTTTTCTTAAAACTTTAGCACCCTGTAGTTCAATAGTTAAGACCTTTAAGACATATTTTCTCATGAAGTTTTTTTCTCAAAATGTACCCAAGAATAACTTCCTCAAATATTAGCATGTTATCAATTGCCTCCTCCCTCAAGCTCATCTCTCACTTCCCATCACGTCATAACTTACATAATTCACCTGAGCGAAACTCCGAGGGAAAGTTGAAGGAACTCCGAGAATTCAGGTCTTCAAACTGGTCGGAAAAAATCTCATAAATATCGGATGATCGCCGTTAACAGCCATAACTTTCCCCGAGATAACAAGGTTTGGATTCGTGTCGAAAATGCCGGTAATGCAAGATCGAATTATTCTCGAGGGAAATTTTGCGTTAAAAGTGAAATTTTCTCATAACGGAAAGGTGAGCAGAATGATGACCCCTTAGCACGAATATGGAAGGTGCAATTATGATGAATGTTGGTTTAGCGAATTCTATTATCAGGAAGTGTAAACATTCAAGAACATTATAGGAATAAAGGAGGCTCAAAGATATCTCCACATTAATAGTGAAAAAATAACTAATAAAAGTACTTTTTAAAGACAAGCTGTGTACTAAAACCTATAAAATAAGTTTAATTTCATTATTTTTTGTTGAATTATTTGGTTTTAAAAAAGTAGGTACCAATTAATTTCATTGGACAATGATTGGTTGGTAAGTAACAACTTGTCGAAATATTAATTCCATTACAATTCAACAAAAAATAATTAAATCATTGTCAGCGATGACTTAAACTTATTTTCTACGTTTTAATACACGGCTTAAATAAAAGCTTGTCTTTGAAAAGGTTATTCAATAGTTATTTTATTTCTGGCTTTTTAGTTAGTTCGCCTTAATCTGTTCATTTCTAATAGATCATCGTTATTACAAAGTCTCTTCCCTGTAAGTTTTGAGCTGAAAGAAATCATGATCTCCGACCCCAAAAAATCCCACAGAATCTGACCATAATCACAAAACTCGTCCGCCATCCCGAATTTATAGATTTTGACACAAAATTCATAATCTCCAAACCTAAAAACCCTCACATACCAATTTTGAATGAAATATGACTATAATCAGAAAACTCGTCCTCCATCTTGGGGCGGCCATTTTGAATTTATAAATTTTTACAAAAAATTCAAAATTTCCGACCGCGAAAACTGCCGCATACCAATTTTGAATCGAATCGGACCACGATCACAAAACTCGTCCTCCAGCTTGGGGCCGCCATCTTAAATTTATGAGTTTCGACAAAAAAAGCATAATCTCCGACCCCGAAAACCCCCGCATACCAATTTTGAATCGAATTGGATCATAATCACAAAACTCTATTTTACACCTCCATGTTGTGGCTGCCATCTTGAAATTATGAATTTTGACAAAAATTTCATAATCTCCGACCCCACAAACCCTCCTCCATCTTGTGGCCAATATTTTAAATTTATAGATTTAGACAAAAAATTTAAATCTCCGACCGCAAAAACTGCCCCATACCAATTTCGAATCGAATCGGACCATGATCACAAAACTCGTCCTCCAGCTTGGGGCCGCCATCTTGAATTTATGAATTTTGACAAAAAATTCATAATCTCCGACTCCGAAAACCCCCGCATACCAATTTTGAATCGAATTGAACCATAATAAAAGAACTCGTCCTCCATGTTGTGGCCGTCTTTTTTTTAATTTTAAAATTTAATCTTTGACTTCGAAAACCTCCTCCATCTTGGGGCCGCCATTTTGAATTTATAAATTTTGACAAACTATTCAAAATCTCCGTCCTCCGGCTTGGGGCCGCCATCTTGAATTCATGAATTTCGACAATAAATTCATAATCTCCGACCCCGAAAACCTCCACATACCAATTTTGAATCGAATCGGACCATAATCACAAAACTCGTCCGCCATCTTGGAGCCGTCATCTTGAATTTATGAATTTTGACAAAAAATTCATAATCTCCGACCCGAAAACCCCCACATACCAATTTTGAATCAAATCGGACATAATTACAAATCTCGTTCGCCATATTGGAGCCGTAATTTTGTTTTTTTCTCCAATTCATCTTTTTCCATAATGCATTGTCACCGGAATTATGAACACCTGCCAAATTTCAATTTATTAGGACGACCAGAAGTCGGTCAAAATTCACTTGCAAGATTTGACCCAAACTAACTAACGAACTAACAAGTGAAACTAAATAAAAGCTTGTAAAAAGTTCAGTTCATTAGCGGAACATGTTTCGAGTCTATCACAGACTCATCTTCAGTCTAAAAACAAGAATTGTTCAATGAAAATTTGTGTAAAGAATTACTTATGGAACCTTCCACAATCTGTCAATGAAAATATCAACAGGAAAATATATACAAGTGTAGAAAGGGCAAACTAATTAGTTTCACCCCGTATTCTGAATTTTCCTATAAAAAAATAGTAAAAATTCAAAAGATACTCCTTTATAAAGTTTTTTATTGGCGTTTCGGGGACTATATCTGCCTTCTCCTAAATCTCCTTCAATAGTTTGAATAATTTGGTTTTTTCTCTATTGAAGGAGATTTAGAAGATTTTGAGAACAGGGGCAGATATAGTCCCCAAAACGTCAATCAAAAATTATATAGAGAAGTAGCTTTTGAATTTTTACTATTTTTTTGGTAGGCAAATTCAGAATACGGCAAGTTACTGACTGACATTTTTCTTAAGGAAATATAATTTGGTGAACGCAGTAACTTATCGGGGCGAACTAATTAGTTTGCCCTTCCCACACTTGTTTAGATTTTCCTGATTATATTTTCATTTTCAGACTGTGGAAGGTTACCCAAAAACCATGTCAAGAAATGTTGTTCCTCCACAAAAAAATCACATTCATTCAATACCCATGGAACAATAAGGCAAAACGACTTACTTAGTTCTGCCATAATAGTTGGTATAACGAAACCATGTAAGGGATGAAGTGAATTCAAACCCTATATGACTGTAGAGTAACATGTAAAAGAATACCATTAGTTTCCTATTGCCAATGCAAGACAAGCGATACGACACCTGGAGGACAAATCTGAACTATAACTATTCAGTAGTTGGTTTTGTTTACATATGATAAAGTGGTTTTATTTCATCATTTATTAAGATATTCTTGATTTATTTTAAAGTTTTAATCATGAATCGGTATTGTTCAGTGCCTCTTTGTAATTCCTGGGAGACAAAACACCCCGAACTCTCGTTTCATTTACCAAACCCAGGCAACGAAAGGTGGGAAGGCTCTAGTTGACCATCAGAAGGCTTGGATTTTGAAGTAAAAAATTGGAAAACCTGTTAGCAAATTCATGAGAGTGTGTTCTATTCACTTCACAGAAAATGATCACTTCAATAAAGGTGAGAAGGTTCTTCAAATTTGAGTTGAAACCCTAAGTGTGTTAATGTATAAAATTCCATTAATATTATGTGGAGCGGAATTCAAAGCACTTGTTTGTAAGCATAATGCACATAACTTCTCATTTTTCATGTCTGATGAGTTTATTCTTCCTAATGTGATGATCTGCCCAGCATTCACAACTTCTTCCCCTTCAGGAACACATCTCGAAGACTCTATTCCTCCTAGATATCACATATACCCCACAATGCCCAATCTAACAATTTCAACTGAACCTGAAATAAGTCATTTTCAATTAAATTCCATGGAGCAGAACATGGATGGAGGAGAGTTTTGAAGGAGATATATTTTTATATTGCCTCAGTTTGATACTTATTGAGAATAATTGGCTCACTTTACCCAACTAGGAAATGCCCGAATGTTAAACTTTCACAAATAATGTCAATATCACTCCAAACAAACTTGACAATGGATAACTAAGCGGACTAATCGAATAAACAAAAATGAATGACCATTACAAACAACCACAACAAATATTGACTACTGACTTTCTATAGTTCGACTTTTGTCCGCACTGTCGCTTCGATCTTAAAACATGATACCAATAGCGATGCAAGGAAGAATTGAATGACGCCATTATTATGGTTGATACAGCAGAGTATGGTTAGCGCAGACTCAAGAAGTTGTGAAAAGGAACGGAATAGACTGTTTTGTTGTTTTTTCAATGAGAATGTCGGTTTGTATATACAATATCTGGAAGGTCTCTGAAATAGAATAGATTTCCACATAGGGTGTGTTCTTGAAACCAGTAATTCGACTATAATAGGATATCCTATCGCATACAATCGTATAAATCCTTTTATTTTTTGAACGGGTCAACTTAAAAAATTGAAATTTGGGATAATGAAATTGATGCATGAATACTATATTTTGGAGTAAAATTGACAGATGAAACTTTCAAGATGGCGACTGGGCGCCAGCTGGGAAAAAACAATTAAATTGAAAGGGCGGCCTATGACACATCCTTTTGAAGCTCTTGACGGATACTTCACAACCCTAGAATATAAAGTCAATATCTTCACCTACTACAAAATGGCGGAACATTCAATAATTACCTGCATACAAACACATTAATATCGATACATCTAGAAATATTTGTTTTTCTCTGCCATATGGCAATCCCAACAACCCGATAAGGTTTGATAGGTTATTTTTTGTTTAAACGAAAAATGACAAAAAATGTCAGTACGACAACGAACATCATTGTTCAGTTGAAATATTCTCATTTATTTTTCGGTTTTACTAGTAAATAGGTACCACGTGAACTATCTCTAAAATGGTCAATTCTCGTTCATTGGAAGAAAAAATCGAAGCGATTTTTATTTACGGTGCGACGCGCAACTTTCAGGAAACCGAAAGAATTTTCAATGATCGTTTCCCGAATCGTCCTATCTGTAGAAAATATTTAAGGAAACTTGCAACCAAATTTACAACTACCGGTAGTGTACAGAACAAAAAGCCCCCAGGTCATCCGTCCATTCCGGAAGAACAGCAAGTTCAAATAATTGGTGAGATGATATTACATCCTCAACAGTCTATTTCCTCCGTCGCGAATGTTTGTGAGGTGTGTCCTTCTACTGTGTGGAGACTTTTGAAGAGGAATAAGTATCATCCATACAAAATCAAAATGGTACACCAGTTAACTGAAGATGACCCTGATCGAAGAACAGAATTCTGCGAATTTATGACGGCAACCATTGCAAGGCATCCTACCTATCTCCACAATATTTGTTTCAGTGACGAATCTACATTTTATTTCAACGGCATACTCAATATCCAGAAAAAATTAACGTCTGGGCAGGAATATTGGGAAACCATATTGTAGGACCTCTATTCATTGAACAAAATTTAACAGGGGAACTGTATTTGAATATGCTGGGAAATACTGTTGACCCTCTAATCACCGAAATCGTCGATGCGAATCCTAATGAATTCGATATGGATATTGTATTCCAACAAGATGGAGCACCACCACATTACTACGGGCAAGTAAGAAACTATTTGGATAATACTTTCCCCGCTCGTTGGATTGGCCGTCGAGGTCCTACGGAATGGCCAGCCCGCTCGCCAGATTTGACACCTGTATACTTTTTTTATGGGGCTATTTGAAGCAAAAGGTGTACGGAACGGAACCTGCTTCAATATTGGATATACGGCAGAGAATAATAAATATTTGTAGAAATATCGACGTTACTGTGTTCGAAAATGTTCGGCGTGAAATATCGGATAGGCTGTTCTTATGTCAAGTAGTTCAAGGCAACCATTTCGAACATCTTCTGAACTGAACTCAGCTTCTTTCCTCAAATTATGAAGTTAAACGTCGATGTATTCAGGCAATTATTAAATGTTCCGCCATTTTGTAGTAGGTGAAGATATTGACTTTATATTCTAGGGTTGTGAAGTATTCGTCAGGAGCTTCAAAAGGATGTGTCACAAGACCCCCTTTCAATTTTTTTTCCCAGGTGGCGCCCAGTCGCCATCTTGAAAGTTTCATGTGTCAATTTTACTCCAAAATATAGTACGCATGCATCAATTCCATTATCCCAAGTTTTAATTTTTTGAGTTGACCCGTTCAAAAAATAAAAAGGGGGGCATTAAAGAAAAGTACTGTATATATTGGGGTTTCTTACTTATGATTGTGTGATGAAGGGTGAGAGATTTTAGCATGAACTTGTTTTTCATGTCACGCCATTTACTTCGTTAAGGTATGAGGAATGCAGTTGAATTTACGTATAACAAAAATTAATTTCAAATAAGAATTCTGCACTTTTTTGTTCTGTGGAAGCGAACAAAATGAAGACAAGAGTTTCACGAAATGTGGCCTATGGAGAAATAACATTTTGAGGTTTGAATATGCTGGGTACACACGATTGCATGACACCCTGTGTTTGTCTTACCTTTTTCCTCCGAAATTTTTATGCTAATTGACAAAACAAAAAAATATAATTATTTAGTATTTATCAATGAATTTCACACATAGAATCCTGAAGTATTACTAAATTCAATTGTATTGTTTTCAGTAATAATATCCCTAGGACATTGATAATAGACGAGATAATTTTATGACAACCGAAAGCTCGTTCCTTGGTAACGTTACGAAGCAACAAGCTTGAGACATTTGTCATAAAATTATGAGGCATTTGTCAATGTCCGAGGGATATTCGGCGGAAATTTTAAATTTTTTTGACAAAAAAATGTTTAACTCAACACAATGAAACATTTATTTATTCATTAAAAGTATAGTTAGTGAAAGTACAATTATTAAAATTTAACTTAACATTAGATTCGTTGCTGTTCTCTACTATAGAAGATCTATTACCACTCATAATATTTATGATCTTGTTGTGGTGTTCTCGATCGAGATTTGAGTATGGTTGTATAGAATTTCGATTGCCATGACCAGTAATTTTCAGCAATTGTTGTTCTTCTACACCACTTTTTGCCAATTCGCTAACAGCAGTTGATCTATTCGAGTGATTTGTTATCTTTTTGTCCTCTACATTCAAGCCAATTGCCTTGCAGATTTAGTCCATCCATTTATTGTATTTCTTCCAACAGGTACATTATCGTACCATTTGTCAGTTTCATTTTTCCAGTATCGATTTGGTTTTAAGAACAGTCGTGGTAAGGTAATATTGTCGCCTCGTTTTGATATCAGTTTATGAAAAAGACGTACAGGGCAGCTTTGTCTTTCACTATTGGAAACCAACCATTTACTACTTGTACAGCTTTTAGAACCACCTTGGCACGTTTTACTGAACACCGGATTGTATTCAATGCGAACTTCAGATCAATTTAACGAAACTGAACTGGACTTACGTTTACATGGATCTGCTTGAAGTTTCTTCCTGATTGCATCGCGAGCATCTCGGGCTGGTTTAAATACTGTATTGTTAAACGGGTCAATCATAATATTATAGTCATTATAGTATTTTTCTTGCAAAAGTTTGCACGAAACGTTCCACATTGTCTTCACCGTTGCTTCTTAAAATTCGGTCCCGTCTTTCTTTCTCATATAGACCGCCCAATCTTTTAGTATCAACGCCAATTCTTCTAAGCTTCTATGTTCATTTAATTCATATTCTCGTTCGCAGCAAAATTCCATAAATATTCCACAAATATATTTGTGACTGTAGGTTGTATTTCTGGGAATGTTTTCTTTGATTAACGCATTTATACTTTGAACATTCGCATTGCCAAAACGTGACATTTTGAAATGTATTTGGAATGAAGTTGTCAAACTCAATCGTGTTGTCATAGTGATTGATAATTGCACTGAATGCAATTATCAGTGTAATGTTGACATGATTGGGTGAAATTGTTTCATATGACACAAAATGACAAAATTTTAATGGTTGTTATATAACTGTCAAAAATGTTTCAAGATAATTAAATATTTATAGGTTTATGGTTAATTATCATGAAAACGATGCAATTGAATTAAGTAAACCTGGAGATTCTATGTGTGAAATTGATTGATAAATACGAAAATGAAGAAATTTTAGAGATTTGGCCATCGTGTCAGTTGCATTGGCACTTCACTCGTTAAAAGATGCTCAGTTTGTTACTGTTTTTTGATTCTATGAAATATGATTTGAATGCATCTACAAGAAATAAAACTCCAACACCAACTTTTTGGACCTACCACATTCACAACACCGATTCTGGTAGTTAATCAAGTCATGAACTCTTTCTGTTGAAAATTAGTTCCACTTCTTTCATATCTATATCAAACATTTGCAATTTTCACAAATAAAATTTTAATCATATTTTGATTTTATTATTCTCGAATAATCATACTGTATGTTGCTGAAAACGTGAGATTTGAAGCTAGTATAGAAGTGTGAAAAATATATTTCTGCTTATTCTTTAATGTCAACGCTTCCGCTTTTGAGCTTTTTCCTCCATTCAAATATGCTTTTTCGCAATCAAAGGCGGATTTTCATCCTGGCTCAGTGCAATTCAATAGAGATGCTCTTCTTTTTTTATTTGAAATTTACTTTGAAGTTTTCCACGTATACACACCATATAAAAACCTTTGAGAGATGAAGAATTGTCGTTCTTTTGTGATTTTTTTCTCTTCACCATTGGATTTTCGATAGGACTTCCATACCCATGCAGTAGAAGAAATGAAAATTTATCATAAAATAAACAGGAAGAACCCCGCACGAAAACATATGGGAAATTGCATTTTCACAAAAGTTTTTAATTAATTTGTTGTGTTTTCGCACATGTAATTTTATAAACATTATTGAATTTTACAGATAATATTTCTTGAATGTTTTGTGTTTTCACGAATGTATTTCAACAGATTTTCTGTACTTTGGTAATTTCCATATATTCTGTATTTGCACAGTTGTAGTGAAACCTTTTCCTGTATTTTGACAAATGTAATTTCTAGAATGTTTTGTGTTTTCATGAATGTAGTTTCACCGATTCTCTGTGTTTAGACGATTGGAATTTCAAGAATTTTCCGTATTTTCACAGATGTGATTTTATGGATGTTTTGTATTTTTACGAATGTAGTTCAACCAATATTCTGTATTTTTAAAGAAATTATTTCATGAATTTTCTGTATTGTCACAGAAGTTATTAAATGTTTTTTCACAAATGTAGTAATGGGAATACGATTTCCTGGCATTTCTCCTGAAAAATGAAAAAAAAGGCCATGAATGAAACGATAAAAATAATAAAATAAATAATTTGATGATTGTTAATCTCACCTAATTTTTATATAAAAACTCATTCATTAAAAATATCTAACATAGTTGGACTGTTTATGAAAATAAAATAACCCAACAAGGAATCTTTCATTTCATCATTTCTGAAAGTTGTCCCGCCAAATAAAAATATGTTCCTAAGAAAAAAACAACTCATATATTAACCCACATATAATACATTAAATATAACAGTCGTGGGCCCTATACATGATAAAATTAAAACTCTTATTTTCAGTTTTCTTGGAGTGAAACCATGAAAATGATAAAATAAATAATTCAATGGTCGTTAATCTCAATCACTTATTACATTAAAACTAAAAAGCATTAATTCTATTTTATATAACACAGTTTGACACTTGTATAGAAATTAAAAAAAAAACATAACTCAACTGTTGAGTTCCAAATTGTTGTTGAGTGTGGTTTGTATTGTTTATAGTATCAAATAATTGATTTAGAAAAGTTTTATAATAGAATTGAATGTGTCGAAAGGTTCCATAAATCATAATATCGTAAACTTCAATAATGCATATCTTGGAAACGCAACATACAAAGTTAATAATACTATCGTATATGATAGTCAACATTTTCAAAATAATGTGAGTAAAATATGGTCCAAATTAACGGAACAGTTTTCTAGATATTATAAAAACATTGTAAATGACCTAAAAAAAATGTAACGCACCCTTTATCTAAATGAAAGGTAATATTGAACAATTGAGTTCATCAGAATGCTACCCTATATTTTATTCAATGGGCAGTAGCAATAAATTCTTTTTTTTTGTAATAAATAACGACCTGTCAATTGTTTTCAGTATAGGGGTAGGTATACTCGAAAATTAAAAAAATATATATATTTCAAACAGAGAGTGTCATCAAGAAACAAAACACGTTTTTTCGCCTACAATAGACTGAAACTATGATAGCTTAACAAAATATAACTTGGTTTTGAAATAGTGCTGGAAATTTTTTTCGGAAAAACGTTTTTTTTACTATTTCCCGTATACACCCTAATGTACTATCATCAATACGATTATAATTGAACATGCTTATGAGTTCCGATCAATAAATGTTCATCCTTACTTTGTCTTATTTCGACTAAAAAAACAGTTTTTTTGTCAATCATACCCCAATACGACGTTTTTACGAACTTTGGTCGCTTATATCTCAGAAACTAAACATACAAAATCATTTGAACTCACACTTTTTTCTAATGACCCATCCTACTAGAACATAATAAAATTTCAGCCAACAACTCAACAATCATGATGTTTCATGTTGAATAGGCAGAGAAGGTAGTAGTAGAAGATATATATGGGAATGTAATTACTATATTTCTATATGAAGACTATCCAGTACTACTAACTCGAACAATAAGTATAAAAGACGAACATTAGATTTTTTGTAATTAAGTTATAATTTAATAATTGTATTCTAGATTTTGATAAAATTAGTTTACCTTCGGAAAAGTATTCTTGCTTTTCAACAATTTGCCATTTTATCACTCCTCTGAAAACCATAATAGTTCTTGATAAAATTGTTGCCGAGTGTTGTAGCCGTCGCCGTCGATATTACTAATTTTTAATTTCGCAGGATTTCATGGGAATTCACACCAGACGGATGCGTTTTTTATCTTTTTCTCTGTTTCAAGATTATAATTATTCCATTACAAAACGTCGGCTCACAGAGCTCTTTAGTCACGATGACTTTGTTTTTGTTTGTATTCGCGGATTATTTCTAAGTAGAAGTCAAGGATGAAACTTGGTTGACGGAATAAGTAATGAGTAATTACTCTGTGGCTGACAGGAAAATGTTGGTTGTGGTATTAGAGCATTCGATGATTATCTACCAAATCGAAACACAGCCAAGCAGATTTGATTGCTACTGTTGTACTGAATAGTGGATATACAGAGTGTAAGCAGTTTTATTGAAAATATTTCGACGATTGATTGTATATAAAGGAAATATTATTTCAAAACAAAATTTAAGAATTTGTGACATTTGACAACGTCAGTTTGTTCTCAAATGGCTGACTACAGCAGAGCTGGTCACATAACAAGCAAATACTTACTTGCAGGAATGTAAGGACACTAATGTTCTGACATACCTCACTTAACACTGGTAAATAAAACATGGTTTGTAATTCGGCTTGTACTCTTGTACACAATCGTTTCACAGTTCTAAAATCCCCTATTGAGAAAAACATAACTGGCTTCCACATGAATGAGTACACCCAGTTTTCCATTTTGAAATGCGAACTTGAACATCTCAATGGGAAACACAAACAAAACACTTCGTTACCAGAAAATTTTCCCAAGGTACGCTTTCTTAAAATACCGATTTGGGATATGAACTAAGTACAATCAATATTGCGATTATATATGCTGAGGTTTACAAATGTTCTAGCAAAATTGACTTGAGATTTTTGGAATCGAAATTTTAGGTTAAATTATTGCTTCTTCATATAGGTTTTACTCTGGAAATTTTTATAGTTTTTTTTTCTTGAGACTGTATTGAAGACTAACAAAAAAACTAATGAATACTTGCGGGTGATTTTGATGTCGATTTCCTGAAATTTTCATTAAATTGCTCAAATTTGTCTGATTTATTTACTCGTCACGATTACTAATTTCACGAGGATTGGTCAGATGAGTGCTACTTGAATTGTTAACATAACTACGAATCTTGATATAGAACAATATAATCTAGATCCCTGGGTCGAATCATCTTGATCAAATCATTCAGGCTTGGAGGATCTGAGACATACCCTAGGTAATCATAATTGGAAATTTTTCCAGAAAAAATCTCCGAACACCATAAATGATCATTTTAGAGTATGCTGAGTTGCCATATCAAACAGATATTTCCTTTGGGAAACTGAGGAAACAGACATAAGTCGCCCGTTTGCTGGTTCAATGATGAATTGCATAACAAACTGAGAGTGATATCTGATGTTGAATTAATTTATAATCCAAATAAGGATCCAGTTACTTTGGGTACCTATAAAACATTGCACAAGGATTACATAAATTCTATTAAGGAAATCAAAAGGACGGCTTATGAAACTTGGCGATTAATCAATTTTGAGTGTTAACAGAAATCCATAAAAAAACTGATACACTCATATCAAACAACGAGTTCAATGAATATTTCATCAATATAGCGAACACATTGATTTCTTCTATACACGAGTCAAATCTTGAACCATCTGACTTCTTAAAGAATGAATATCAGTTCACCAATGAATTCATTTTCACTTTCTCCTGCCACTCCTGAAGAGGTTATGGATACCATTAGGGCATTGAAGGATTCGAGTTGTCCGGACTTTTATGAAAGCTATAGCTCAGGTCATTGCTCAACCTTTATCATTATTAATTAATGAATGTTTTTTCTAGGTATTTTCCTGATGTGCTGAACATTTTATCCATTAATCGAGGCTATTTTGACATAATGTCTACAAATTTCATGAAAATAGTAACTCGAAAACTCAAAGATTGAAACAATTTTTCATATTTTCAGAATTAATTGGAGATATTCCACCCATTTTCGCATCAAATCATACTTCATAGAATCAAAATAGAAAAAAAATGAAAATATCCGTTTTTTGTAAATATTTCCTCTCACTCACACTTTCTCCCAACTAGGAATTAGATCTTGTGAAATTTCTTTCACCAAATTCTTACATCCATAATCCAATTATTCCATAATTTTATCATTATTATGTCTGAAATTTCATATGAATTTTTTTAATCATACACTTTTAATAGCTTCGATTATCTCGTTGTCATTTCTTTTTTACTATAGCGCATGTCTTTTGATCCTTCCCGCAATTACACATGAAATGAGTTCAGATAATTTCCCAATCATCAACTTCGTGTTTTCCGAGTGAAAAACGCAATATCATCTGAAATTGCTGTATATTTCGCTGAAGTTATATATCGCTAGGTTATACTATAAGAATTACTCGTATCAGGTCCGGACCAGAGTTGATCTTCTGGGGTACAATTTGGAAAAAGGCATAGAATCAATACGAGTAGCTAAAACAATCCCACATTTCACATAACATGTGATGGTCATTGATAACAAGTTCATTTTGACATCCAGTTGGGAATATTCAATGGTCGTGCATTCTAGGATATATTACCTACTGGACGTTGTTTCAAAATGTCTAAAACCTGACTTTGATGGGAGTATTGAGCAGACTTTTCTCATTATCTAAGATCTTTGTTTCTAATACTATAGGTTTTTGTGTGTATTTCGTGTAATTTTATTAATTACAATTACAGAGCGCTTTCCATTTATAAGCATCATCAGTGCTTATCCCAAAAATGATTGTTGTTGCTGAGCCTAGCATTGGGATGGCTACCTCAAACCTGAAAAACTGTAAACGTGGTCTTGATTCCAAAACCTGGACAAGACTCATACGACCAGGCGAAGGCATATAGACCAATGAGCCTATCTTCATTTTTTCTGAAAGGCTTAGAAAAACTGATAGAGACATAAAGGAAACCGCTCTTATAGAACGGCCCTTACATCAAAACCAACATGCCTATCTAACAGGAAAATCATGCGAGGTAGCACTTCATCAGCTTGTTTCAAGGCTTGAAGAGTCTCTAGCAAACAAAGAAATTGCACTATGCACTTTTCTAGACATCGAATGAGCCTTCGACAACACCTCCTTTGAAAGTATGGTATCTGCGACCACTCGAAGAGGCATTGATGAAACCACCTGCAGGTGGATACACGTAATGCTTCACAATAGACCGGTCCAAGCCAACATGTTCGAAGAAACAGAGCAGGTTTCTGTGGGACATGGTTGTAGATGAACTGTTAATTCCTCTGAATAACCAAGGGTGTGCAGATGACTTGGTCATTCTCATCAAAGGAAAGAATAAAAACCATTTAAAAATCATTGATTTATTTAGGTTAGGTTTATCGCCGAATAGTTGGTATGAATTGATACCAAAGTGACTAGTGCCAGTCCTGTCGGTACAATTTATGTTTCGACTTGGAAATTAACGCAGAAATAGGTCTCGAGACAGGTTAATTATTAATTTCGAAGCGATAAAGCAGCAATTCCCTCGGATTGTAATTTGTACTATTCTTTTTGGTTCTGAATGTCGAGAGAAAGCCTCATTGAATGCTCTCATATCGTCAGAGATGCGGTACAAATTATTAAATTGCGATACGGGATCAATCCAAAGTTCAAGTGCATTAGTGACATAAATCGATATATAATCGATATACCATATTACCTGTTTCAATTAGTTAACGATAAAAAGGAATTCTCATCTGCGCGGAATTAAACTACCAACAAGACTAAGTGGCCCTGATCATTTTCGGCCGTAATATCAAGGAAGGTTTATCTTCTTTCATTTTTTCCCAGCAGAGTAACTACTCTGTTTTTCCAAGAATCCAAAAACGTTCAGAACAAAGAAGACTTGAAACTCATAAATCAGTTGCGTAGAGCGAGGACCACTCTTATCAAGGACCCATTTGAGAGTCTAGTGAAACAATATAATAATAATAATAATAATTTTTATTCACAGGATAGAAGATAAAGAATTACAAATTGTATAAAGGTAATGTGTGAATAAAATAGAGCCTAATCTACGAGGTATAGTATGTATATCAGGATACACATATATACCTGTATGTAGAGCGAGAATATATAAATATCTAAAATAGTATAAGATAAATTATAAATATATATTTATATATATATATTTAATTGGTATTTGGGTTATGCAGCAGGCCAATAAGTGTACTCTATGTTTTCACATTTCACAGGCAGAAAATCCTCTAAATAAAAAAAACAGATTTAAATCATTTGAGTGAGATTTACTCTTATTTAATTTTTGTAGACAATCCTAATGTGAGGGAGAATCAGCAGATTACCCCCATGAATGCTAATAACATAGTTTGATTATTTCAATCCACATCATTTTATATTCACACATCTAAATTCTCAATAGTCAATAAACTTTTATTTAAATCTATATATGGAAATATTCCATGCCATTGTGAAGTTCACTTGGTAATACTACTTCATTCCCAGTGGTCTATATTATCTGTTGTGTCAGTCTATTTGAGAATTCATCCATTCACATGTCTAGTTGACAACCCTTTCAAAGTAAAACACGATCCAAAATTCTCAACATAAGAATACATTGTTTACGTATGTAATGTGGATTGTGGTTGATTCCTGTGAGTTGTATACACACTTTTGTTCATATAACATTATTAATAATTTTAACATCATCGCCGCTTAACCTCACACTGTAAGTTAGGAATGTCTTGTTTTTTTCTATTATATATTCCTATGTGTCTACCTATTTTGTAGCATCCCTGATGATGATAATAAATATTATCGAAAGCTTGGAATCCGTGTAAAAGAGTACACTTATTGGCCTGCTGCATAACCCCAATACCAATCCCTTAATTCGTATCTAGTCAAAAAAAAACAAATTCTATATATAATATATATATAAATACTAAATATGAACATAATCAAAATATATAAAAATAGTGAAATAGTAAAAATAGTAAAAATAGTAGAATTAGTAAAAATAGTAAAAATAGTAGAAATAGTAAAAATAGTAAAAATAGTAAAAATAGTAAAAATAGTAAAAATAGTAGAAATAGTGAAATAGTAAAAATAGTAAAAATAGTACTCTAACATCATATTAATTGTTAGTAATATAAATAGTTTTAATTACTATTTTTTATTCTTTCAGTTTTCTATTATTGATTTTACGTATGTGGTTGGTAACTCTTTGATAAAGTCTTAGGATTGTTTTGGATACTCCACCCCATCCTATAATACCATAGTCTAGATGCGATTCAACTAAACTATGATAAAGAATTTTTGTTTGTTTGAAGTTGAGTATATTTGAGACTTGTTTGATTCTATATAGAACACTACGTATTTTTTTTACTAGAAAGTTTATATGTATGTCCCATCTGAGGTGGTGGTCTATCATAATACCAAAGTATTTAGCGCTTTTTGATCGTAAGATTTCGAGGTCATCTTCTAGTGATATTTTGTCAAATGCTGGGAGGCTTGTAGATAAGCTACAGAACGGCAAGTAGAGAGTTTTTTTGAGATTCATTGATAGGAGTCTATTATCGAACCATTTTTTGATGTTACCAAAATCAGTTTCTATTTTATTTTTTAAGTCATCCCAAGTGTTACTTTCATCAAATATTACCGTATCATCTGCAAAACTTATGATGCTGCCTTGTGTTCGTATGGAGAATAAATTATTCAAATAAATATTGAAGAGCAAGGGTCCCAGTACCATTCCTTGGGGTACACCACATGATATAATTTCTTTTTTGCTAAGTATGTTTTGTATTTGTGTTTGTTGTTTCCTGTCAGTTAAGTATGAGTTGAAAAGGTCGTGTGCTTTACTCTTCACTCCCAGATCGTCAAGGCTTGATAAAAGTATATTGTGGTCTACGGTATCGAATGCCTTTGCTAAGTCTAGAAAAATTCCAATGGCCGGTTTATTTTATCTATAGAATTATATATTCTGCTCGTGAGTTCTCTTATCGCATCGTTGGTGGACTTTTTTTCTGTGAATCCGTACTGCGCTTCTGACAACAATTTGTGTTTCTTCAGAAAGGAATTTAGTCTTTTTTTATAATTTTTTCTATAATTTTACCCAAATTTGATATAAGTGTTATAGGTCGATAATTTGACACTTTTTGCACCACTTTTGTAAATAGGTACCACAGTTGACATTTTGAAAGCAGAAGGAAAGTGACCACTTGACAAAGATTTATTGATAATACAACTAAGAGGTTTGGCTATGTAACTTGATATGAGTTTCAGTGGTTCTGCTTTCAAGCCATCAGGTCCTGGTGATTTTTTATTTTTTAACTGTGAAATGGTTTCTTGTATTTTATATGCATCAGTGGGAAAGAGGAATATGGTATGATCTGATTTGATTTTAGTTTCCGTATAATTTCTATTCTGCTCGATATTTTTTGCTAGATTTGCACCTACATTGCTAAAGTATGCGTTGAATTTTTCAGAGATTATGATTGGATCGCAAGTTATATTTCCATCTTCGGTCTGTATCAATGATATTTCTGCATGTTGTCTTGCTTTGGTTGATTCATTTACTACTTAACATAATTGTTTTGAATTTGCCCCTTCCTGTTCTATCTTGTTTTTGTAGTATTTTATTTTTGTGTCTTTTATTGCTTTCTCAAGTATTTTTTTGTAGGTATCATATTAATTTTTTTAAATTTTATTTTGTGGATTTTTCTTTAACCTGGCATACATTGCATTTTTTTTATTAATGGATTTTAGTAATGACCCAGTAACCCATGGTTTCCTCTTCATATCTTTGTTTTTTACTTTTATGAATTTCGAGGATCTATCTATTGCAGTTTGGACTAGTATAACAAATCAAGTAACCGATCTTTCCAAATCATTTATTTCAAAGAAACAATTCCAATCAGTATTTTTAATGGTTTGTATCAATTTTTTTTTTCATTTATTTGTTTATAAAATTTTGAGTTGGTTGTGCTTTCTTTTGCGTACTTATTGTTGAATATCATTTGCACTAGTATTGTGTGATGATCGGTAATACAAGTTTCTATAGGTTTCCTTTCTTCGACTTAATGAAAATATGGTCTATGCATGTACCTGACTGTGGTCTAGTGGTAGTGTTTATTGCTGAATTATATCCATGCTCTCCTAATGTGTCTAGGTAAATCTGTGAGTTGTCTATATTTTCATGTAAGTCGATGTTTATATCGCCAATAAATACACTATATGTGAAATTCTTTGGGTGATTTCTTAATATATTATCCAGGTATTCAATAAACGGTTCGATTTATTTATTACAAGGTGATCTGTAGAATGCATTAATAATAATAACTTCTTCGCCAATAGTTATGCCAATTGGAGTATATTTGTACCATTTATTCGACACTCTCAGTCTCCTAGTATGGAATTTTTTTACTTCGATCTGCTCCATATCATTTTTGTAGAAGTCAGCATTCGGATAGGATATCAACCATTATATGATGGATTGGATTGGTTAAGATCAGTTTAAAACTATTTGAAAGTTACCTGACAAATAGACTTCAGGCTGTGAGGGTGGTTGGTGTCTGCTGTAGTGTGGTAACGATCGAATACGGAGTTCCACAAGGATCCATGCTAGGCCCTATATTGTTCAATATATATATTATATATATACTAGCGGACCCGACAGACGTTGTCCTGTTCAAATTTCTATGTTCCCTAAAATGTTTTTCCCGAAAAATTTTCCGTTATCCCATTTTCCTGTTACCCCTTTTTGTCTTTACCCTGTTATCCCGTTATCCCCTTAACCTGTCATCCCGTTTTTTCGTTATTTCCGTTATCCCCTTATCCCGTTTTCCTGTTATCCCATTTCTTCTTTATCCCGTTATCCCCTTATCCCCTTATCGTGTCATCCCGTTAGCCCATTTTTTCGTTATCCCGTTATTCCCAATATCCCGTTTTCATGTTATCCCATTTTTTTTTTCGTTATTCCCTTATCCTGTCATCCCGTTATCCCGTTTTTCCGTTTTTTCGTTATCCCGTTATTCCCGTTACCTCGTTTTCCTAAAAAAAATAAAAATAGGGGTTGATCGTAGAAGGGTGAATTAAGAGTAATATGAATTTGTTTATTCTAAGTCATGACAAAATAAAAATAAAAATATTCCAATAAAAATAGGGGTTGGTCGTAGAAGGGTGAAAATTTAGGGTTGTATGTATTTTTGAATGCTGTATCATAAAAAAATAAAAACTAAAGATTTTGTCTCAAAAATAAAAAAATAAAAATTAAGGGGTGGACCACCCTCAACATTTAGGGGGATGATTTGTGAATCTAAACCATCCAGGGCGCCCCCCAAACGCATACACAAAAATTCATTCAAATCGGTCCAGCCGTTTAGGAGGAGTGCAGTGACAACACACGTACAGTAGAATTATATATATATATATATATATATAAAGATATATATATATAAAGATATATATATATATATATAAAAAACTATGAATTTGAAATAAACTTAGTAGAAAGGATATTCCTTGAGGTGGCAGTCAAAATTAATGGCCAGTGAAAAAAGAAAAATTTTTTTTAATTTAAAATTTTTTATAAACAGTGAAAAAACTAGTTGATATATTCATACATTGTAAATACGATTTTAAACAAATCTATAGAACTTACTAAGGTGAGGTTAAGTGAAGACAGCGATCTAATCACCATTTTGTGATTGAGAAAATTTTCAAAATCATATCACTATGAAACACTACTAGTAATATATATAAAAATTAAACAATTGCAAACGCACATATTGTTTAAGAAACTTAATTTAAACAATTTAAAATTTGACAAGTACAAAATTACCACATGGTTGAAGCATGACTGAAAAAGGAAAATGGTAGATGACAGGTAATGCATGACATGAAGTGTCAAGTGTCATATGTCAAAGTCAAAATGTCATGGGAGAAACATGTGTTTGTCCACAAAACAAAAGGAATAGTACCAATCTATATGACAAAAAATTGATAAATGAGAGAAAAAAATCAAGAAATACTAAGCAGTTTTTATCTTTCAAAACTTCAGTTAGAATCAAGTTTCAACAAATAATTGTAAATGACACTTAGGTTGGAAATATCAGATCGTTTATTCATGCTATTAGGTTCATTTTTTATGTAAACCATTTCAAGGAAATTCCTTTCGTGGTAGTTATTCTCTACTGCTGAAATGGAAGGGTTGTTGAAATTACTAAAATGATTAGAATTTATATTATGTTCAGCTAATGCACAACTGTTTTTTTTAATTTTACAATCACTCTTATGAGATGCTATGCGGCCTGTTAAATTCCTACCGGTCTGCCCGACTGTAATAAAATATATATCGGGCAGACCGGTAGGAATTTAACAGGCCGCATAGCATCTCATGAGAGTGATTGTAAAATTAAAAAAAAAAGTTGTGCATTAGCTGAACATAATATAAATTCTAATCATTTTAGTAATTTCAACAACCCTTCCATTTTAGCAACAGAGAATAACTACCACAAAAGGAATTCCCTTGAAATGGTTTACATAAAAAATGAACCTAGTAGCATGAATAAACGATCTGATATTTCCAACCTAAGTGTCATTTACAATTATTTGTTGAAACTTGATTCTAACTGAAGTTTTGAAAGATAAAAAACTGCTTAGTATTTCTTGATTTTTTCTCTCATTTATCAATTTTTGTCATGTAGATTGGTACTATTCCTTTTGTTTTGTGGACAAAACACATGTTTCTCCCATGACATTTTGACTTTGACATATGACAGTTGACACTTCATGTCATGCATTACCTGTCATCTACCATTTTCCTTTTTCAGTCATGCTTCAACCATGTGGTAATTTTGTACTTGTCAAATTTTAAATTGTTTAAATTAAGTTTCTTAAACAATATGTGCGTTTGCAATTGTTTAATTTTTATATATATTACTAGTAGTGTTTCATAGTGATATGATTTTGAAAATTTTCTCAATCACAAAATGGTGATTAGATCGCTGTCTTCACTTAACCTCACCTTAGTAAGTTCTATAGATTTGTTTAAAATCGTATTTCACAATTGTGTTTTCCTTTTTTACAGCTGTCTTAATAATGAAAATAAACATTTTCGAAAGCTTGACTAAATAAGAAAGAGTTTTTCTTTTTTCACTGGCCATTAATTTTGACTGCAACCTCAAGGAATATCCTTTCTACTAAGTTTATTTCAAATTCATAGTTTTTTTCAACTAGTCCAGCCACGAGACTACCCTTCTTCAAAAATATATGTATATATGTATATATGTATTATAACGAGCACCCCAGATTTTTCAATGCTTGTTTGGAATCTGAATTCAGCGATAAAGCTGGTTGGTTGAAAGCTGACAAGCCAGAGACAGGGTTGGCACTTAGCTTCCCTTGACACTGCGACCAGCTGGGGTCTATTGTATCACTCTGTCGTCAGTGGTTCCTCATTCAAATAGGTTTGTGCCTTCAATTAGGTTTAGTAGCCTGTTGATAAGGTTCTTCGGATTCATGCCTGTTTCCGGGCTGATCTCTCCAAAGGTAATGTGTCGCCTACTACTTAGGGCGTCACAGTCGAAGATGATATGAGAGGCTGTTTCCTCCTCTTCATCACATAGCCTACACTCTACGGTTTCCCTGCGTACTCCCATGGTGTTTAGGTGTTTTCTTAGGTCGCAGTGTCCAGTCAACGGACCTATTATTATACGTGCCTTCGTTCTGTTCAGGTTCAGAACGTCAGCCGTCAGGGTCCAGTTTGGATGCCCTACCATGACTTTGCTGTGTATTTGCCCGACAGTTTGATCCCAATATTGTTGGTGCCTTCTTTTTGTCCACTCGTCGATCGTTTTTGCTAATCCCATGTACAGGTTCTGGCCCTGTGAATAGCGTTTCAGATGCTTGTCTAGCTAGCTGGTCCGCTTTTTCGTTGCCTTCAATGCCTCTATGACCTGGCACCCACATCAAGGTGACCTTGTTGTGTTTTGCCAGCTCGATGAGATTCTGGAGGCAGTCCCAGACCAGTTTAGACTTTATCTGTATAGAATTGAGTGCTTTGATAGCACTTTGACAGTCAGATAGAATGTAGATGTGTTTTTTCCTATAACCACTTTCTAGATTCTTCTGAATGCATACCATAATAGCATGTGTTTCAGCTTGGAATATCGTGGAGCATTTGCCAAGTGGTATTACGTAATCCCTTCTTGGCCTTACCCCATGTATTCCTGCTCCCGTTCCTTCAACTGTCTTTGAACCGTCTGTATACCAGACTATGTCCGCAGTTGATTGTGATTCTATACTCGGGGCCCATCCAGATCCGTCAATTCGTGTTTCGAATGGTTTTTCGAATGATTATAGGGGTTGCATGTAGTCTGAAATCATTTCGAGTTCTTTGATGTTGATTACATGAGTGATTCTGGTATCTCCAGTTGTTCGGATTCTCCATTTTTTTTTTTTCAGTCTGTATGCACTCATCCTGGCCTCTCCAATAACATGTAAGTCAAAGGGTTCGAGGTTTAGGATGATTTCCATTGCAGCTGTTGGAGTGCTATTCATTGCACCCGTGATACAGAGACAGGCAAGCCTCCGGATTTTCCCAAGGTTGGTTTTTGCCTGTCTTTGATTTGTTTTTGGCCACCATAAGAGTGAGCCATAAGTTACTCTTGGTCTTATTACCGCTGTGTAAAGCCAGTGCATGGCTTTTGGTTTGAGCCCCCAGGTTTCTCCAAAAGCTCTCCTGCACATCATGAAGCGATATAGCACACTCATAGTTTTCCTTGACTACTGATGAAAAACGGCAATGAGAAAATAAAAATCAATAATACGAGAATTCATCGATCTGTCAGTAAACCTGTCAGATTTTACGGAACTGAATTCAATTTTGTGTTGGTTAAAAAAAATGGCGTCGATGTCGCGACGCCCTAACGGATGACGCTCAGTGATGAATCTCTACGTAACTAAGAGGACGCTTCGGCATCGAAAATATCTGTTTTCACGAAATATGGATATCCTCTTTCATTTCCCAGATATTTGCCAGTGGAGTTTTATATGGGACACCCTGTATATCAGGACCGTAACAGGACCAATTTCATCGGCAAATTGTGTGAATTCGTAATTTTTTTACATTTATTTCTGGGGAAATGATCTATTATGGCGAGTTCTACATCCTGATAGGAAAGATGCCTTATCTTTGAGAACATCCTGTACAGTATACATTTCAAAACTCGTAAGTGGTGAGATTAAGGTAAAAATTGGTTACGTTGAATAAAACAACGGGGAATGTAATTGACCCGGTATCAGTTGATCGGGAATAGTGGATCTGAATTCAATACAAATAAATAATAGTTTAAAAAACTGAAAAACACGCTTTTATAGAAAACCGAACTAAAAAAATTGAAAATAAGAAAAAATTTATTTTATTTAAAAAAAAGCGTGGGGTGCATGGTATCAATTACCTGTGATCTGAGACATTTCTTACTTTACTGCCCTAGGTGAATAATTGTTTTGTTTTTGTTTTTTTCTTATTTTCTACTTTTTTAGTTTGGTTTTCTATAAAAGCGTGTTTTTTAGTTTTTAAAACTATTATTTATGTTTAACTTTTTAGTCCGTATTGCTATATAAGCGTGTTTTTCAGTTTGATTTTCTATAAAGGCGTGTTTTTTAGTTTTTTTAAACTATTATTTATTTTTAACTTTTTAGTCCTTATTACTAAATAAGCGTGTTTTTTTAGTTTTTTTAAACTATAATTTTATTTTCAACAATTTAGTCCATATTGCGTGTAACGTGTAGGAATCTCCGACATCAAAAACCCCCACATACTTATTTTGAATAGAATCGGACTATAATCACAAAACTCGTCCGCCATTTTGAAGCCGTCATTTCGAATTTTCCAATTTTACGAAAGAATCATAATCTCCGACCACGAAAACCCTCAGATACCAATTTTGAAGCGAATCGAACCATAATCACAAAACTCGTCCACCATTTTGGAGCCGTCATCCTGAATTTTTTAATTTTGACAAAAGAATCATAATCTCCGACCACGAAAACCCTCAGATACCAATTTTGAAGCGAATCGGACCATAATCACAAAACTCGTCCGCCATTTTGGAGCCGCCATCTTGAATTTTCAATTTTGACAGAAGAATCATAATCTCCGACCACGAAAACCCTCAGATACCAATTTTGAAGCAAATCGGATCATAATTAGGAAACTCGTCCGCCATTTTGAAGCCGCCATTTCGAATTTTTCAATTTTGGCCAATTTTGAAGCGAATCGGACCATAATCACAAAACTCGTACGCCATATTGAGCCGCCATTTTGTTTTTTTTTCACACAATTTTTTTTTAATGCATTGTCACCGGAATTATGTACACCTGCCAAATTTCAGATCATTCGGACGTCTAGAAATGGGTCAAAATCGCGCCCAAAGGAGTCGGTTACAAACAAACATACAAGTGTAGCTAATATAAAGCGTGTAAAAAACAGTGTAATTCCCTCTTTCACTTCTAGCGCTGGAATGTAAAAATCCAAATGCACCAATCTCCATTATTTCACGAGACTTTTAGTGTAGGCGTTAATCAGTGACACCTATTTCTGAAGCGCATTTCACGGAAAGACGCTTTGACTCTTTGCTTCATCGTCGACAATTAACCTCTGCAGATATAAAGCATTAACAGTGTGACCTGCCTTCCATAGGAATCTGGCACTGAACGCGAGTGACTAAGTGACTCGTCTATTCATATTACAAAAGACAAATTTTCGTCGTAAGAACGACATGGAAAGAACGTTATGGTACCTAAGAATGACCTGTTAACGATCGTGTACGCCAGTAGCGGGTTAAAAAATTATGAGTTTTTCCATCACGGAATTCGTTTAATTTTTTACCAATGTATATAATCCCTGGCATATGTATGTGTATGTCTTGTCGTAAATCACAGCAAATAATGTATAAACCAAAAATTTGTCAAAGTTTTTCTGTTATTGAATGTATAAAACTACACATTATTTCTCACATCCTTATTACAAGCCTTTATTTAGTTTCATTTCACTTGTTAGTTAGTTCGTTCGTTCGTTCGTTAGTTTGGGTCAATTCTTGCAAATGAATTTTGACCGACTTCTAGTCATCCAATTAATTTGAAATTTGGCAGGTGTTCATAATTTCGGTGACAATGCATTATAGAATTTTTGTTAGGGAAAAAAACAATGGTGGCTCCAAGATGGCGGACGAGATTTGTAATTATGGTCCGATTTGATTCAAAATTGGTATGTGGGGTTTTCGGGGTTGGAGATTATGAATGTTTTGTCGGAATTCATGAATTTAAGATGGCGGTCCCAAGATGGAGGACGAGTTTTGTGATTATGGTCCGATTTCGATTCAAAATTGGTATGCGGGGGTTTTCGGGGTTGGGGATTATGAATTTTTTTTTAAAATTCATGAATTTAAAGATGGCGGTCCCCAAGATGGAGGACGAGTTTTGTGATTATGGTCCGATTCGATTCAAAATTGGTATGTGGGGGTTTTCGCGGTTAGATTATGAATTTTTGTCAAAATCATAAATTTGAGATGGCGGCCCCAAGATGGAGGACGTGTTTTCTGATTATGGTCATATTTCATTCAAAATTGGTATGTAGGGGTTTTCAGGTTCGGAGATTATGAATTTTTTGTCAAAATCTATAAATTCAAAATGACGACTCGTCCTTTCGTGATTATGGTCAGATTCTGTTCAAAATTGGTGTGTGGGAGTTTTTGGGGTCGGAGATCATGATTTCTTTCAGCTCAAAACTTACAGGGAAGAGACCTTGTAATAACGATACTATATTAGAAATGAACAGATTAAGGCGAACTAACTAAAGAACATAAAATAAAATAACCAATAAAAAATATTTTTAAAGACAAGCTTTTATTCAAGCCGTTTACTAAAACGTATAAGATTAAGTCATCGCTGACAATGATTTAATTATTTTTTGTTGAATTATTTGGTTTCAAAAAGCTTGTCGCGCGAATTGTAATGAAGTTAATACTTCGACAAGTTGTTACTTACCAACCAATCATTGTCCAATGGAATTAATTGGTACCTACTTTTATGAATACTTTGTAAAGATTAAATATGTTGACAAGTTCCTATTTACCAACCAATCACTGCCCAATCAAATTATTTGGTACCTACTTTCATGAACACTTTGCTTTTTGAAACCAAATAATTCAAAAAAAAAATCAAATCATTATCAACGATTTTATACGTTTTAGTACACGGCTTGAATATAAGCTTGTCTTTAAAAAGGCTTTTTATCGGTTATTTAATTTTTTGCTTTTTAGTTAGTTCACCTTAATCTGTTCATTTCTAATAGAGTATCGTTATGTTTTGAGCTGAAAGAAATCATGATCTCCGACCCCAAAAACTCCCACATACCAATTTTGAATAGAATCTGACCATAATAATCACAAAACTCGTCCGCCATCCTGAAGTCGCCATCTTGAATTCATAGATGTTGACAAAAAATCCATAATCTCCGAACCGACCCCAAAAACTCCCACCTACTAATTTTGAATAGAATCTGACCATAATAATAAAACTCGTCCGCCATCCTGAGTCGCCATCTTGAATTCATAAATTTTGACAAAAAATCATGATCTCCGACCCCGAAAACCCCCACATACCAATTTTGAATGAATCGGACCATAATCACAAAACTCGTCCGCCATCTTGGAGCCGCCATCTCAAATATATGAATTTTGACAAAAAAATCATAATTTTTGACCCCGAAAACCCCCACATACCAATTTTGAATCAAATCGCACCATAATTACGAATCTCGTCCGCCATATTGAAGCCGCCATTTTCTTTTTTTCTCTAACAAAAATTCCATAATGCATTGTCACCGGAATTATGAACACCGGCCAAATTTCAAATTATTCGGACGACTAGAAGTCGGTCAAAATTCACGAACGAACGAACGAACTAACAAGTGAAACAAATAAAAGCTCGTAAAATAAATGCTTGTAAAAACAGTTATTTCCATTCTGAAATCTTAACCACATGTGTCAATTTTGATGAATCATCCACTTCATAATGATCGAATAACGGAGCATATATTCTTCATCGCATCGAATATGAAAAAGCCACTCAAATGGTCATTATGTGCCAAATTATATATTGAACGAATTCATTTAGTCAAAGTAGAATGGATAAAGTTGTATTTGTGTTGGAGAAGAAAACCACTCAACTCACAGTATTACAGTATATTATTATAGTTCCTAGTGTAAATTATACGGCTTGATTTTTTCTTGTAGGGCAATAATAAATGAAAAAATGAATATCAAGAAATTCTTTAAAAGTGTAGAAGGACAAAAGAATTAATTTGATGATTCTACTTGTCAATAATTTATTATAATCTGGATTTATCTGTCAACAAATTAACTTAAAATATTTGTGTGAGTAGTGTATTTGTATTAGAATTATTTCTATTTGTCACAGATTTTTTGATAAATCAAATTACTCTTCGTTAGAAATTCTATAGTGAGCACGTAAAGGTTGGAATATATTCGCTAAAGTCTTTACGGGGCCAGAAGAGAAAAATCACTCGTACACGTCAATTTAGATATTTGAACGTGCACGCTTTGACATAACTCTTTTGGGTGACGTGATAATTGTGCCAGTTATAGCGTCATCGACATTTTTTTTAAATAGCCACCCTCGTATTTGATAGTGTCATTTGAAAGAAGATTCTCTGCATGCAATACGTTACATTTTATGGCATGGTACAGTGGAAAATTGCCGAGAAAGAATTAATTGAATGTTGAAAGCTCGCACAAATTATACAGTGCTCGTCCGAAGTCCGCTCCCCCTACTAATTTTTGAACCACCTGGTATATCGCAACGAAATTTGGAGGGCTTAAATAAGAGATGAAAACCTACTCTTTCATGGAAAAAACACAGCTGAAAGTTTCAAAATGGCGGCTGAGCGCCATCTTCTATATTTTTTTTAAAAAGAACACCCCGTATATTATTCCAATTTAGAAATCTGCTCATAATTCTCAACAGTTTTCTCTGATACACTTTACTCCTAAATTCAATTATTTTCGAAATATTAACGTTTGAAAAGTGACATTTTGGTCATTTCAAACCCAACCAAAAATACTAATGTTGCTTTCAATCAAGTTTGCATTGGAAAAAATCGTTGTCGCGGTAACATCTTGTTTACTGTCAAACTGAACTGCTAACTGTCAACTAGTCCGTTGAGCGCCTGAATCCTTTTATGAAAAGTGTGATCATGGCTCGTAGTTTAGACGATAAATTTGAAGCAGTTTTGATATTTGGAGAAGCTGGAAGAAATTATCATCTAGCAGTCCGTATGTTTAATGATAGATTTCCCGAGAATCCTATTTCGAGGTCATATTTGCGCAAACTTTCAAGTAAGCTTCCAGCAACAGGCTAAAAGATGCTCCGAAATCAGGAAGACCGCCTCTTCCAGAAGAAAAAAAGGTAGAAATTGTTACTGAAATGGTAATCAATCCGACTCAGTCGACGTCTGCACTTGCTGAATCCTGTGGAGTAACTTCAAAAAGTGTCCAAAGAGTCCTAAAAAAAGAAAAGTTTCATCCCTATAAAATGAAAATCTGCATGCTCTCACGGAGGATGATCCAGACCGGAGGGTTGAATTTTGTGAGTGGTTAACAAGAACAATTGAGGGAGAACGGGGCTTCCTGAAACGTGTATGTTTCGCAGACGAATGCACGTTTTTTCTTAATGGAAAAGTCAACAAACAGAATCTACGATACTGGAGCGATACTAATCCGCATATTTTCAGAGAGGGACATACCCAGTCTCCTAAAAAGGTGAATGTTTGGGCGGGGATTTTGGACAATCGCGTTGTTGTACCAATTTTCTTCAGAGGCAATCTTACAGTTGAGGGAGAACGGGGCTTCCTAAAACGTGTATGT
Source organism: Gonioctena quinquepunctata (assembly GCA_018342105.1). Taxonomy (NCBI): domain Eukaryota; kingdom Metazoa; phylum Arthropoda; class Insecta; order Coleoptera; family Chrysomelidae; genus Gonioctena; species Gonioctena quinquepunctata. Next base: position 82,639 of record JAFIRS010000706.1, on the reverse strand, counting down.
TTCGCAGACGAATGCACGTTTTTTCTTAATGGAAAAGTCAACAAACAGAATCTACGATACTGGAGCGATACTAATCCGCATATTTTCAGAGAGGGACATACCCAGTCTCCTAAAAAGGTGAATGTTTGGGCGGGGATTTTGGACAATCGCGTTGTTGTACCAATTTTCTTCAGAGGCAATCTTACAGGAGTTCTTTACAGAAATCTTTTAGAAACTGAAATTGAACCTCGAATAAGACAAATTGTATAAAACAATCAGGAAGAGTTTGAAAATAAGCCAATACCAGTGAGACAGGCTGCTCTCAAGAGACAAAGACTGAGTTTGGTTCAAGATACTCTATCACAAGCTGCTACCAGAGAAGTTATTACAGAAACCAAACTATGTGGAGGCCCTGCAGATACAACAATCACCAGAGAAATAAATTATTGTGAAGCTGGTCCTAGTTCATCTTCACACGACGTTTTCTCAACAAAAAGTGAAAGCCTTTCTTGTGACAAAGCCGTACAAGTGAACACAATAAAACAAAGTGCAATAAAATATAGAAGCAAAGGTGTCAATGTTGGTTCTAAAACAAAAAATGTAGCAGTATCACCATTTCTTGTACCAGTTAAAAACACATCGACTTCACCTATTAAAACTGCCCCGATTGCCGGTACAAAAAGGAAGTTATTCCCAGATATAAAACCAACAGATGATTTATCTCTGACTTCACAATCTTCATCAATATCTAGTGAATATGAACAAGAAAGTACTTCATCCGAAGCGAGTTGGGCTCAAGATAACGAGGACAGACAATTTAAAAATGTTATGCGTAGTGCAATATTGACTGCCATTGAAAAAGAGCCTAAAATGATGTTAGGACTGCCTAAAGACAGTTACCATTTGATAAAATTATTAAGTGAAAATATCCCAGTTCCCACTATTGACATTTTAATAACCTTGAAGAAAATAAAGTTAAATGAATCATTTGACATATTAGCTATACATTTTGGGTATTCACAGAGCACTATAAGTAGAATATTTTCAAAAACAGTAATTATTCTAGCAGAAAAATTGAAGGAGTTAATTGTGTGGCCTGAACCATCTGACATAGTTAAATGTTTACCTATCGCTTTTAGAGCACGGTATTCAAAAGTTGTTTCAATTATAGATTGCTTGGAAATAGAAATTGAAAAACCTTCTAACGCAATTCATCAGTCTCTGTCATGGTCACAATATAAGAAATGTAACACTCTGAAGTACCTTATTTCCTGTACTCCAGATGGGTTGGTCAATTTTATTTCTGAAGGATATGGTGGAAGGGCTTCTGACATCATTATAGTAGAAAATTGTGGATATCTAGAATGTATACCTCCAAACACAGCAGTCATGGCAGACAGAGGCTTTAAAGACTTGTCACATTTGATAGAAAAGAAAAAATGTACCCTTATACGGCCTCCTTCAGTCTTCAAGTCTACAGCAAGTACTAAGCATGAGGTGAAGCAGTCTAAAAGAATAGCAGCATTGAGAATTCATGTAGAGCGTGTTATAAACAGATTGAGAGAATTTCATATATTGTTGCCTCACGCATGTGTGCATCACAGCTCAGTTCCAATAATAGATGAAGTAATAGTAATAGCATGTGGCATAATCAATATGCAAAATGTTTTAATAAATTATTCCTTTGATGTCAGCATCAATGATGTATGCAGTTATAACTACAACAACACCATCAGTCCACTTGTGAATGAAAATGCCCAAATTTCCGGACTTAATGGATTGAAAAACATTGGCAACACCTGTTTCATGAATAGCGTAATACAATGTTTATCGAATACCAGATGGTTGCTCGAGTATCTTAGAAAAGACGAGCATATGAGGGATATCAATACAAGCACATCAAGTATGAAGGGTGCTTTAATAAAATCATTTGCAGTAGTGATAAAAGAACTTTGGTCGGAAGATTCGACTGATAGGGTGGTGAATACTGTTTCTTTGAAAAACCAGATACAAATATTCGCACCTCGTTTCGGGGGCTACGCTCAACAGGACGCTCAAAATTTCTCAGATATTTATTGGAAGGTCTTCATGAAGATGTAAACAGAGTAATAGAAAACCCAAACCTAAAATTAAAAACCAAAAGTAGTTAAAGAAGGCCAAATGTTAATTTTGTTGGTCAATTGAAATCAACGTTGAAGTGTACTTTCTGTGGCCATTGTTCTGTCTCTTTTGACCCCTTTTGGGACCTTTCACTTCATATTCCAAAGAGAACTGGCCAGCTCAGACTGTCACAATGTTTAGATTCATTCACTGAAGTAGAAACTTTGGATGGCGAACAGACACCATTTTGTTGTAAATGTAAGGAAAATATTAAATGCACTAAGTCATTATCTCTGTACATAAATTCCCTAAAATATTAGTAATTCACTTGAAACGATTCTCGCTGATGGATAGATTCGGGGGAAAATTAAATGTCACCATTGACTTCCCTCTTGAAGGATTAGACATGAGTAATTATTCAACAGATAACATAATTCCATGTCGCTACAACTTGTATGCTGTGTCCAATCATAGTGGAACATCCTATAGCGGACACTACACGGCTTATTGTAGGCACCCTTATGCAGACACATGGCACGAGTACAATGACTCAATAGTATCACCGATATCACCAGAATCCCTTATAAGTGGAGAAGCATTCGTCCTCTTCTATGAGCAAGAGAGCACCAAATCACTTATTTGATAATTTTTTTTTCTTCTGTTGTATTGTATTTTATACTCAAAAGTTACTTGTTATTGATAATAAAATTTATTGAATTAATAAAAAAATAGATTTAATTTTCAACTGTTTTATTTTTCTTCATATTGGTAAGTGGCACACTCAGAAAAAACCGTCTTTTTAATATACAAACTCCAAATACAATGAATATAGCTTACAAGTAACTTGGGTCATTGACAACTATTTCAGAACAATTTTGATAACTCACAATAAACATGTTACTGTCACTTATTTCGAAATACCACAAGGTGTTAGACCTGTAAAAAGTAAAATTTCAAGTTGCTTCTCATTACTACCATTAAAATTTCCTTTTTATTAAAATAAAGAATAAGAAAAAAAGTCCTCTTTTTTTATTTGAAAAATACATCTGCATTTGCACATGAGCCATATATTTTGAGGATATAACATTTTCTTTTGAAACATATCTGCTCATGGCTTTCTCAGATGATGGACATTTGACTTCAATACTACTATGTTTGCTTCCCTTTTAACTTGTACATATCCAATAGCTGAATCGCCATAAGAATCTCTTTCGGACCTAGAAACACAAATATTATCACGTGTTAGAATAAGAAGTGAAATATAAACGTTTTCTTGAATTTTATTGTTTACTACATTTGAGGTTATGTGCACTTTCTCAATCTTAGTAAGCAAATAACCAGAAATCATATTGAAAAACGGAAATTGAAGACACTAATACAAAACATTTATTCAATTACCTTGCAGCTTTTACGCCTCTAATCTCAGCAGAAGTGAAATCGGGATGATTTGCGAAAAAACTTGTCATCATGAACACATCTATTCTAGGCAAATTGTCGGATTGTGCCCTGACAAATCCGGCTTCAGTCATTGTATTTATTTTCCGGGAGGTTTACAGTAACTTAATAATGAAAAGAAAATAGCCAAACACTTGCAAAACTTAAATAGACCGACCAACTACAAGACAAGAACACGGAAATAAATTTTGTTGACATAGACTTTGACGTCATAATAAGGTCCGACCAATCGCGTTGCGTTTTACCTAATTTAAATTTGCTTGTCAATTTTCTCATTTCAAAATATGGAATATTTAAAACTTTCGAAAGATACGGTTTAATGAAACAACTTATAATGATTAAGTAACAAAGTAGATGGTGAAAACAAAAATTCAAGAGATTTTGTGATACATGCATATGACCTATTGCTGTACGAAACATTTTTCGAAAAAAGGACATACAAAACTTGTGAACAATTTTTGCCCAGGCTCTAAATGATTTTTCTTAGGTTTGCTGTGAGTACTAACATGTTATAGTTATTCATGCATAAGAGTGTTATATACATCCTAACGCCCAGAGGGTAACATTCAGCCCGAGGGATGAATGTTGCCCGATGAGCGTTAGGATCTAGTAACACTCGTGGTGCACACAGTATACGTATTTTTAACATTCAATTGATCCCTTCTCGGCCATTTTACTCGTGTATCAGGCATACAATTTAACGTACTGTATGCAGATAAATATCTTCTTTCAAATGACACTACCAAATACGAGGGTTGCTATTCGAAAAAAAATCGATGACGTCATAACTGGCACAATTATGAAGTCACCCAAAAGATGTATATGTCAAAACGTGTACGTTCAAATTTCTCAGTTGATATGTACGGGCGAATTTTCTCTTCTGGCACTTTAAAGACTTTAGAGCCAATTTATTCCAACTTTACGTGCTCACTGTGTAATATCTAGTATTATGTATTTCTTTGTCATTGAGCAATAGTAGGCGTGTATTATTAATCGGGAGAGATATATTGAAGGAAACTAATTGTGATAGGAATTCGGAAATGATTTGCGATTTTTTTTTAATGGCGAAAAAAGAAGGAGGTTCTCTAGTCGACATAACTTGTTACAGAGTAGTCCAATTTTGATGATCCTTTTTTTATTGCATAAGGGTATACCTCGAAGTTGGTCACATTTTGATCTGGAAAAAAACACCCCCTAAGGGTAGACAAATAGGAGATTATTGATTTTTCACCTGTGAAGCGATTCTGTTGAAACTTGGCACACATCTGTATGGGGCTACAAGAAATTATTTTATACTTTTAGTTCGTTTAATAAACTTGCCATATTTCTTCTAATTCAAATAATTTGCAGTACTAAAATAGTTGGAATAATATTTAAGATATGTATTATGCAGATAATTGTAATTATACGTAAATGGTCTCGTACAAATTCAGAAGTTTTGGTATATACCTCGTATAAAACAACTCGGGATTCTAATTGGCACACATTCTCAGGATGCGGTTCTCATAAACTTCAGCATTACGTTTCAAAAGATTTGTTCAAACGTTACATAAAACCATTCTAAATCTACAACAAAAACTCAAATGTAATATCATTGTTATCTAACTGGAATCATTCCCATGAAGATGGATACGATTGTGATGGGAGCCTCTTATAATTCCAACATATATATGCGACGGTGACTTGTCAGATTGCAAGGTTGCGCGTTGAGGCATTCAAAGTTTTTTTCGCCATTCCTCTACAATTTTTACGGATATGTGCTCCGTAACCGTACAATAATCATCACCTCTTCTGCTTCATCACTTTGACAGCTGGTCTTTGAAAACGAACGCTCTAGCGATGATGACGGCACTCTTATTTCTCTTTATTATACAGAAAAAAAAAGGATCTCTATAATCAAATATATACACATTGTTGAAGTAAATAATCTTGTCTCATTTCAGACAAATTGAGTAGTTTGCCTCTTGAAATGAATTTGGTTGAATTGAAATAGCCGTAATCTTCTCGTTACAAAACGTAGGAGTAACTCGTCAGTCAATTATATTCCTCTCACTTCAAGAATAGTAATCCCTTGTCAAAAGCATTGGAAGCATCATTACCGTGGCAGAGAATTCCTTACTTCTGACACCAACTGCTCATGTCGCGACAAAACGATTGTCAAATAATCCGACCCTAGTGCACTTGTTAACTTTTTATAACCAAAATTTATTCTGGACTTGTTGAATTCTACAGATGTGGGATAAATTTGCCGCAAGATACGATTTCCAATGTGTTTGGATGTTGGATGGTGTCTACCGGGTGATTCTCCAAGATGGCTCATCCCTATAACTTTTTTATTATTGAAAATAGAAAAACGAAATTTGGGGGTTGTGTATTATAGTTAAATTTACATTTTTTGACATATTTACTTGCTTTGCCGTATATCCGGTTTGACCGGAAATGACACCACCTTTTGGTTTTTAAATAGGACATCCTATATATTTTTACTTATTTCGATCGAGAATGACATTATAAATCCAACAACACCTCTCTCCTCAATATTTGACAAATCTAGTAATTTGTATTCCAATTTTAATTTTTCGATCTAGAATGCCATGGATCGTGTAAATCTCTTCATTCTTGATCAAGTAACTTATGACTTCACAGACGTTTTAAGAATCATATAAAAATCGCAAATTAGTCCATTATATTTCTAATTTTAAAAATGACCCCCTCCTTGATCACGGCAAAGTTCAACTTTTTCAATTGTAGCGCGCACCACATTGATTAGCTGTTCCGCAGTGATGTTCTGGAATGTCACCCTTCTTCACGAGTAGCTGATGATGATTTGTTGAAAATATGAACAGGATGTTCATAAAATCAGATGTGGAATCATCTGCGACTGAAAGATAAAGTTTAGTCACTATCTTCCATCGTCAAGATAACCTCTTGTGGGGTATTCATGTTGAAAAGGAAAACATTCTCAATTGAATATTGAATAGAAAGATTTTTCTGTGAATTGAAATTTTTTGTGAATATCTAACAGAAAACAACTACTTCCCCTGATGCTGTTTTAAACACCTGATTTTTAATTGTTCCCCAGAGAAAAAAATTTCAATATATTCTGACATAAGTTCTGATTTATTCATATGATGAAAGAGAATAACGTTTCCTCAGAAGTTTCGCAAAATAGTGACACTGGCAAAATAGTGAAAATGCCAAACGAATGAACTTATGACGCCAAAAGAAGCGGCAATAAATCTGTGTTTGAATGTCTCACTGAATTTGAGGGTTTTACACAATATATTTTAGAAAAAACGATGCATATGTAATATTTTATCACTATATTTCAACTTCAAGCTCATATGGAGCAAATTTGTGAGTTTGTGATCTCGTCTATTCTTATAAAATCCGAATTTTTCAAATAATTGAATATCTATAATATGCTGCATGTATGATTTCGCAGAATGATGTTATTGTTTTATATTATGATGTAAATCTATTCCTGCCTACATTCCTGTTCTGTAGATGGGATTTATCCTGTAGAACAGTGTATTTATAAATGAATAAAATAATTTACAATTCAAAGATATGGCGAATGCACTGGTTCTCAGCATATTCGCCAAAATTTAGTTATTAATAACTTCCATCTCATGTGGATGGAACAATCGAGGAGTTTTTCTCCCGTAGTCTTTTTTAGTATTTTGTAGCAAAATGGACTAAAAAGTTGAAAATAAAATTATAGTTTAAAAAAATCAACAAACACGTTACAAAGCAATAAGGACTAAAAAGTTGAAAATAATAAGAATAAAATTATTGACCAAAAATATTTCTGTTATGTAAAAAAAAAGCAAGGGGGCTTTTACTTACTTTTCATTTTTTGTCATTCCTTCTTAATTGACAATCCTAAAATTGTATGGAAAGTTGTTACAGCACTACACTAATAAAATATAAAAATATACACACTAACTTAAAAACATAAAGAATATTAAAAAAATTACAGATTACATACAATCATTTAGATAGTCGGATACTGAGTAGTAACATTTTTCTAAGAGAAACTATTTCAATGATTTTTGGAAAACATGTAAACTATTACCAATTTTTATTTGAGGTGGAAGATTATTGAATAATTTAGGCCCCATGCAATTTGGAGATTGATTACTCAACCTTAAACGGACTGTTCGAAAATGTATATCTTTTTTTTTCTCGTATGATAATTGTGCACGTCATATTAAGAGTGAATTTATTTTTGTTTCGGAGAACATACATACATGCTCCATATATATATATATATATATATATATATATATATATATATATATATATATATATACATGGAAACAATTTTTTGCATGAGTGAGAGCTAGACACTCCTACTATGCAGCGAACAATCTTTTTTTGTGCTATAAACACCTCCAGAGCACCTAGTTGACATACCCCACAATAAAATGCCTTATTTAAGTTGAGAGTCAATATGAGCGGAATAAAGAGTTATTAACTGTTCCTGACTAAATAATTCATTCTGCTTTCCAGTCAAAGTGCTCATCAATATAAAACCCTAGAAATTTAATTGTCCCATTAGAGCTGGATAAAGGCCTGCAATTCACTTTGATTTCTATTGGGTTACATGTATTCTGTTTGTTATGAAATCTATATGAAGTTGTCTTGTCTACATTTAAGTACAGGTCATTCTCATTGAAATAGCTGGTAATGTTTTTCATTACATTAGTGCCTACCTTTTCTATTTCCGATGTTGTAGGAGCTGCTGATATTATTGATGAAAAATCATCTGCATATGCAGTGTACTTGCCTGAATTGATATTCTGATCAATATCTGTCACTTACAGTATAAATGGTATAGGGCCTAATATTGAACTTTGGGGAACACCCCTCTCAATTGTGAGTTAAAATTTTAAGACTTGCTGTCAATGTTTTGGGTTATACTGACACACTGTGTACGATTTTGTATGAAAGATGAAATCCACGTATTTGCAACCCCTCTAATAACAAATATTTCCAGTTTTGCTAATAACTTTGCATGATTTACACAATCATAATTATATTAAGATAACTGAGCATCTCACGCTTCTTTTACATAAGATAACATTTTTTGGTCAATGACTTTATTCTTATTATTTTCAACTTTTTTTCTTTATTGCTTTATAAGCGTGTTCATTAGTTTTATTAACTATCATTTTATTTTTAACCCGAAGATGTCAAAAACAAGTTGACTGGCCGCGCCATCTATTTTTTATTTGTTTGATTTGGTAAAATAAATTATTTTAAATGAGAACATGTAATTTAAAAAAGGGTCGCTATTTAAGTTTGTTGAAAAATCAGTTTCCTACGCCAATGTTCCATATCTACCTGGCTATATACCTAATAATTAATTATATTAGCAGAGTTATATAGCAGAACATTCCACGATACGTCGCTCATCAGTATCTTTAATGTTTTTTTCGACGAGTTAAGATAAGTACACGCGAAACGAAAACCACAAACATTATCATTGAGTCAATGTGGCGCTCATTTGCCGACCGGACTTGCATATAATTGAGGCTCTGGAATATATGGAACTGACCAACAATCATGACAAAAAATATCAGGTTTGTTTCAACTTGTTGCGTGCTGAGCAGTTCCAATAAACGGAATAATAAAGTTTTTGTGTTAGTTGCGAGTTGGTTCGCGCAAAACAACATTTTTTGTGTTCAATGAAAGACATATTCGATCCACAACACTTTCGTAACAAGGCCAGCGAGAAATATACAGGGTGTAATCTGACTTCTTGCACAACCGCTAACAGTTGATAGTTCATCAAAAAATAAAAATAAAATTCCTATTAAATTTTTACTATACGATCGAAGTCCCTAAAAAGCCAAAATATATTAAAAATTATTTTACCTACCAAAACCGCGGTTCCCAAAATTTTGATTGATTTGACAAAAAAAAATTATTTATTTTTTTTCGAATTTTCAACCACTGTAATTCGATATCAAATGACCAGTCATTCACGGGTGTGCAAGAAGTTATATTATATCCTGTATAACAATTCAGCAGTAAAAAGTAGTGAAATCCATTAATCCGCCAAGTTCAACCTGAAGTTTTTTTGGGAATCCATTCCTTTTTGTGAGTCATTAAGTGGCTTTCGTTGAATAAAAATATGAAAATATTTTCAACCTCTTGGACTAACTGTAGAACGGACGTGTCTATTGTTCATTGTTGAAGCGCGTTCCACTATCTTTTTAGCATTTAGCGCAAATTTTATATACATGGTGTTCCACTGGGCCATACTTACGGAAATATGTAGTATCTGTAAAAGTAATACTAGAAGTTCCTTCGAATAGTGCCTCATGGAGCTATCACAGTGTCTGAACAATTCTCATGAAATTTGGAGAGTATACGTGGTAACTGACTAATGTCATTAAAAAAATTCCACGTTACTATCCCACCTAGAGAGAGTGAATGCCACTGTTTACTATACATTTGTATGCATACATTAATATGATACAATATTTACATTTTCTGGAAAGGAAGTTACGTTATCTTGTTCAAAAACGTGAAAAAATCTTTTTGAGGGTTATATCATATGTGATAGGGGTTTTATCGCTCAAACATTTTTGAAATTTTCGAGAAATTAAACAACGAAAGCGCAGTTACAATTCTTTTCAAAAACTCAAAATATATATAATTTTTCAATATGAAATAAAATATTATTGTAGGTGGAACTAATTTTGACGAAAAAAATAGCCACTGCAAGGAATCGAAACCGAGCCTTTCATGTGACCAAGGGCGTACCAAGAATTAAATTTTTTTATTTATTTTATTTATTTGGTATATCCATCCAGCAGGGCGAAGCCCAATTACAGGAGTACTTAATAAATATTACATGTGACTGTGCAATGAAAAGTAGTAACAATTTATAAGTTTGGTTGACTAACAGGTTAGTCAGAAAACAAACAGGAAACGTTATGTCTGAATTGTGTCTAAGTAAGAAAAATGTCAACTAGCTTATTATAATTTCTGCTCATTGAGTTTATTGGTGAATGAAAGTGATGTGTATTAGGTATATTGAAGTAGAAGGTATTGTGATACCGAGAAGATTGTCGGGGTATATTGAAGTTGATTAACGAAAGTAATGTCGAAGAATCTATGGTGTTCTGTATAATTTTGTACATAAATAGTAGATCATTGATTTCTCTTCTTTATCTTAACGACTGTGTCTTAAACTCGCTCAACACGAGATCATAATTGTAATTGCTTTCAGGGTAACGTTTATATTTCTTATAAAATGAGTATTTTAAGAACTTTCGTTGAACCATTTCAATTGCCGAAATTGTTTGTTGGTGGTACGGGTTCCATACTTGACTGCAGTATTCCAGTTTGGTTCTAACTAAGGTATAGTACAATTGACAGAGTGCATCCAACGATTTAAATTCACTACAAGTAATTGAATTAAAATTTCGGGAGTGGGGGGCGGCCTAAATCAACATGTAACATTTATGTAAGAAACAAAATAATGTTTTCATTAAATATAAACATAATATAAAACAAAACATATATAGTACAAAATCCGCTAAATTAACAATCTTTTACTAAACATAATCTATTAAAGTAAAAAATCCAGACGACGGTTTTCCTGAGCAAGTCTTTCAATAATTTTTTCTGGATTTAGATTTTCTTGCAAACGTGATGTGCTGAAGGTCTCAAAAATTGCTTCTTGCGTTGTAATTGTAGTTACAGTTTGATTGTCATTTAGGTACTTTAGATTTTTAAGGTTCCAAATATCCGAGTAAAGATGCCTGTCTCTCACTCATGTTTTTCTGAAAAATATAAAATATGTTTATTATTTACAATTACGTAATTATATTCAGGTTATATAATATATATTAACATTCAGTAGTTAGTAGTTTTACTTACTCTCTACTTTAATCTTACATCTTACACAAATTCACTTAATTATATGCTGGTTTGATTTATTTGAAAATATGAATAGGATGTTCATAAAATCAGATGTGGAATCATCTGCGACTGAAAGATAAACTTTAGTCACTATCTTCTATCGTTCAAGTTGTGGGGTATTCATGTTGAAAAGGGAAAAATTCTCAATTGAATATGGAATAGAAATATTTTTGTGGGAATTTAAAAAATCCACGATAAAAATGAAGTTATTTTTTGTGAATATCTAACAGAAAACTTCTACTTCCCCGGCTAAAGCTACGCTGGACATTGAACTACATTTGATAGATATTCTGAAAGGACTAACTCAAAAGAAAAAATCTGGTATTTCAACAAAAATATTTTAACCGTGAAAAATCACTATTTTTATGTAGTAGAATGTTCGAATCTGTGATGGGATTGGGATTTATTGATTAGTTAACCAACTTCGATTGATTATTGACTTGTCCAGACAATCGTCTCGTTACGAGACTCGTAAGTGTAATCAAATTCGGGATTCGGATTACATCTAAAACAAACAATATTGTGTGAACCTGTGTCCTTATTGTTGTGAATGTTTAAAGTTTTAGCATTGAATGTCATTTGTAAGTATTATAAGTTGGCAATGCCCCATCACTTGTTGGTAAGACAATTAGTCGTGTCTTTTCTTATCTAATCTTATATATACATATGGAGTCACTCTTTTTCCATTCTGTATGAATAATATTCGGTATGATAATATCTCTTTTTTCTCTTAACTCTCTTTTCTTTCTTCTCAACTCTCTTTGAAGGATCTCTTTTTACTTTTTTTTGGCCACATACGTTACAGGACGATTTTGGGAAGGAACTGTATTTTTTTCCAAGATCCCAAGAGCCCGTTGTCATTCTACAGACTCACTCAATCCTAGATTAGTCTAAACCAGAATACAATGGCTAAAATCATATAAACACTAATGTTTCAAAAAGTAAACAATGTATTGATTTGTTGAAAATATAAACAGGATGTTCATAAAATCAGATGTGGAATCATCTGTGACTGAAAGATACACCTTAGTCACTATCTTCCATCGTCAAGATAACCTCTTGTGGGGTATTCATGTTGAAAAGGGAAACATTCTCAATTAAATATTGATAGAAAGATTTTTCTGTGAATTGAAAAATCCACGATTAAAATGAAGTTATTTTTTGTGAATGTCTAACAGAAAACAACTACTTCCCCGGCTAAAGCCACGCTGGACATTGAACTACATCTGATATATATTCTGAAAAGGCCCTAACTCAAAAGAAAAATCTGAAATTGAAAATTTGCATTTTCATTCAGATAGTTATTTGATTTTTTATTCCAGTCTTAATTAAGAACTCATGGAGATGAATGAGGCAAAGAAGAATGTTTTCCAAAAGAAAGTACTCACCAGAAATCATTCATAACATTGACACAGGAGAGACATCGCATTCACTAGGTCTTCAATACATTTTTATCGACGAAAATCTATTTCACGCTTCCACAATCATCAGGAGAACCGGAAGAAATGGGAAACACATTTTCAAGAAGCAATCTCACTTTGCAAAGATGGAAAAAGTTAGAATCATTTCTTTTGGAGAGACACTTTGAAATTAGTGTTTTCTGACATTGAAACCTGTCATGGGGTATGATAGATTGATTTGTTGAAAATATAAACAGGATGTTCATAAAATCAGATGTGGAATCATCTGTGACTGAAAGATAAACCTTAGTCACTATCTTCCATCGTCAAGATAACCTCTTGTGGGGTATTCATGTTGAAAAGGGAAAATTCTCAATTAAATATTGATAGAAAGATCGTTCATGTTAAAAATCGAAAAAGCCCTAACTCAAAAGAAAAAATCTGAAATTGAAAATTTGCATTTTCATTCAGATAGTTATTTGATTTTCTATTCCAGTCTTAATTAATAAGAACTCATGAAGATGAATGAGGCAAAGAAGAATGTTTTTCAAAAGAGAGTACTCACCAGAAATCATTCATAACATTGACGCAGGAGAGACATCGCATTCACTAGGTCTTCAATACATTTTTGTGGACGAAAATCTATTTCACGCTTCCACGATCATCAGGAAGACCGGAAGAAATGGGAAACACATTTTCAAGAAGCAATCTCACTTTGCAAAGATGGAAAAAGTTAGAATCATTTCTTTTGGAGAGACACTTTGCCTCATTCATCTTATGAGTTCTTAATTAAGACTGGAATAGAAAATCAAATAACTATCTGAATGAAAATGCAAATTTTCAATTTCAGATTTTTTTTTTGAGTTAGGGCCTTTTCAGAATATCTATCAGATGTAGTTCAATGTCCAGCGTGGCTTTAGCCGGGGAAGTAGTTGTTTTCTGTTAGACATTCACAAAAAATAACTTCATTTCAATCGTGGATTTTTCAATTCACAGAAAAATCTTTCTATCAATATTCAATTGAGAATGTTTCCCTTTTAAACAATGTACTTATGTATAGTTTCAAAAACCGACACCAGAAGGAGTATCCGTTATTTTGAATTCCCAATAGGCCAGCTGGACGTTGGATGACCGATGATGACCAGTCAGTCAGCGTCCGTTCATCCGTTGGCGTTGCCAACGATCTAATTTGTTCTATTACTAGGTGGGCTTATTTTCTATTCGTAGGTGAGCTTATTTTACAATTATTATCTATAGCAAAAATCTCAATTTTTGTGTAACTATTATAAATCTCGGGGGGCTGCGGCCCCATGGCTCCCCCCTCTCCTTTGGGTGCGCCACTGCACGTGACAGTCTGAAAAAAGTTTAGAAGTGTTTCTCATTGATCATCGAAATATTGAATTGATAAAAATTTGATGTAGCTATGATCATTAAAAAAAATGCATAAAGGCAACAAGCAATAGAGTTACGGTTCATATTCAAATGGATGGCATTATTGACGAGGATGTTGATCCCGGGAGCCTTCCGTTTAACTGATAGAGCAATGTTTGCCAGAGTTCGCGGCTCTTTTACTAGAAGACTAGCAGCTTGTGTGGAAGATGTTGGTATCCTATTTGATCATTTATAAGTAGCCTTTCCTAAAAAATGCATTGTTTCCTGTGCTTGTATAGATTACTAGATTTGTTTCCTTAGGCCCGGTTGTTCAATCGAGGATGACCAAGTGATTTGGCTTAAACCAGGATTACCAATTTTGTTTCAGTTGTTCAATACGGGTTTATGAGATAAACCTAGTTTAACCATGGTTTAAGTTAATCTCATGAATTCGGGGGTTTAAGGAGATAATTTGCCGATTCTAACCTATTTGATTGTTTGACATTTCAATAGACATTGACTATTCTGAAAATTATTATTGTGTAGAATATTTTTGTTTTATACCCGACTGCAAAGATGTTCGTAGATTTAACAAACGATTTTTTTGAAATTTTTTATATTATTGCCCCAAGAAGAAAGATACCCGTATTTAGACAATGTACCGTGATTTCGGGTGACTTTGGCTCATTTTCAGAAATGGACATTATTAATTATAAAAAATGTAAGCCTGTTTTTTTTATCGGATTTATTTTTCGTGATTCTATTGTATATATACCTTCAACACTGTATTCGATTTAGGAGTCATTTGCAACCAAATTCAACTTGCTTAAAAATTGTCTGCAACTAGCAATGTTTTTTTACTCATTTATGATGATTAAAAATGAAATAACGTTTTTTGCTTATTTTATCCGTCGGATTACTTTTAAATCACCCAAAATTCAAGCCATGGGTCAAAGCCAGCCCTCAATATGCGGGTGACTTTGCACACCATGTTTTTTTATATATCCACATACAAAGTCTTAATCACATTGATAGCTAAAAATGGAAACATTCTCAAACAAATATTGAATAGAAAGATTTTTCTGTGAATTGAAAAATCAACGATAAAAATTAAGTTATTTTTTGTGAATGTCTAACAGAAAACAACTACTTCCCCGGCTAAAGCCACGCTGGACATTGACTACATCTGATAGATATTCTGGAAGGACCCTAACTTAAAAGAAAAAATCTGTAAATTGAAAATTTGCATTTTCATTCAGATAGTTATTATTTTTATTGATTTTCTATTCCAGTCTCAATTTGAAAGAGTGGTCAAAGATCAATATTTTGGTATATAATACCATTTAATTTTACAAATTAATCGTAGACATTCTTTGAATTCAAGTAAGCCAAAGTCACCTGAAATTACGGTACCTAGCATTTGGAAGAATGGACAGAAGCATAATTTTTGAATAGATTTCGCTTGCCTAAAGAAATCGTCCGCAACTAACAGAAATACAAAAAATCACCCCTCACTACAAAGGCAAAATCGTAACAAAAAATAAACTTCCAAATAAAAATCAAATCTTGATTTTTCATACCAAAAACGTTTGACATAAAACCTAAAATTAAATCATCACAAATGCAAAATGAAAAACTACATGATCTGTTCTCAGGAATCTAAAGCAAATGTTGATTTATTGATGGTTGATGAGTTATGTTTCAAAGATAATGTTTGTTTATATATCTCAATCATATGGGTTTTCTCTAGATTCTACTCCTCCCTTTGTAGTTCCAAGGAAAGTTGGTGTTTTTCTTTCATGTGTATTAATTTCAACTTGTGTTCTTCGAATGATCGTTTTTGTAAATCTACAAAATCTGCTTTGGACAGAGCCCAAGTAGAAATGTTGTCCTTTATTGTTAAGATGCTATTCCTTTTTTTTTTGGGACCTCCGCAGATGGTATTGTTTTCATTACTTATTATAGCCCAAACTTCAATTTTTGCGAATTAGTAACTGCGTCCGTTTTTTACATTCTACATTACCTTGAAATTTTTTTATGAGTGAAATTATGGGTAATTTTTTTCCATAGAGGCCTAACAATTTATACTGACAACACTTGGCTGTTTTCGATCAATTTTTCTGTATACTTTTGACAAAACTACGAATTCTTAGGTTAAGTTTGATTCAATGTTGATGTTTCTGAACGGTCCGAATGAAGGTACAAGCGGAAAAATGTGTTGCCAACATATGAAAACAATGAGTTAAGGAATCCAGGATTAGTTTTTCATTGAAAAATGTATAACGTTCTAATCCATAGTTTATTAATAATCCGAGTTTAGATAATCAACGGTTTAAACTCGCATTGAACAACCGGGCCTTAGTGATTTACTCCTGTTTCTATTACAATTTCATTTCGTTGGAATATATTCTTTTCAGAATTGTATGGATCACCCTGTATATACATTAGCGCCTCCGCCATATGTTGAGTAATAATTCAGTTTCATTATTCACTTCCAAGTTGGAAACAAGTAGTATTCAATACAATTCGAGGTTTACGTAATTAGTGATATTGCGAGTGTATGAGGAAATAAAAATTGCATATCATCGTTCGTAAAAGGACCCTCTCTCGACCAAGAAATCTTTTTCGCGAATTTGTTTTTCAGCTCTAATATGCTGGTATAAAAAACAAGGCCATACATGTGAAACTTTTTACCAAATTACTAACCATTTTTGAGATTATTTTTTTGAAAATATAAACAGGATGTTCATAAAATCAGATGTGGAATCATCTGCGACTGAAAGATAAACTTTAGTCAATATCTTCCATCGTCAAGATAACCTCTTGTGGGGTATTCATGTTAAAAGGGAAACATTCTCAATTGAATATTGATAGAAAGATTTTTCTGTGAATTGAAAAATCCACGATTAAAATGAAGTTATTTTTTGTGAATGTCTAACAGAAAACAACTACTTCCCCGGCTAAAGCCACGCTGGACATTGAACTACATCTGATAGATATTCTGAAAAGGCCCTAACTCAAAAGAAGTTGTTTTCTGTTAGACATTCACAAAAAATAAATTCATTTTAATCGTGGATTCTTCAATTAACAGAAAAATATTTCTATCGATATTCAATTGAGAATGTTTCCCTTTTCAACATGAATACCCCACAAGAGGTTATCTTGACGATGGAAGATATTGACTAAAGTTTATCTTTCAGTCGCAGATGATTCCACATCTGATTTTATGAACATCCTGTTTATATTTTCAACAAATAATCTATCATACCCCATGACAGGTTTTAATGTCAGAAAACACTAATTTTAAAGTGTCTCTCCAAAAGAAATGATTCTAACTTTTTCCATCTTTGCAAAGTGAGATTGCTTCTTGAAAATGTGTTTCCCATTTCTTCCGGTCTTCCTGATGATCGTGGAAGCGTGAAATAGATTTTCGTCGACAAAAATGTATTGAAGACCTAGTGAATGCGATGTCTCTCCTGCGTCAATGTTACGAATGATTTCTGGTGAGTACTCTCTTTTGGAAAACATTCTTCTTTGCCTCATTCATCTTTATGAGTTCTTAATTAAGACTGGAATAGAAAATCAAATAACTATCTGAATGAAAATGCAAATTTTCAATTTTTTTTTTTAGGGCCTTTTCAAATATCAATTATTAGGATTTTATCAATAATCTTTCTATCAATATTCAATTGAGAATGTTTCCCTTTTCAACATGAATACCCCACAAGAGGTTATCTTGACAATGGAAGATATTGACTAAAGTTTATCTTTCAGTCGCAGATGATTCCACATCTGATTTTATGAACATCCTGTTTATATTTTCAACAAATAATCTATCATACCCCATGACAGGTTTTGATGTCAGAAAACACTAATTTCAAAGTGTCTCTCCAAAAGAAATGATTCTAACTTTTTCCATCTTTGCAAAGTGAGATTGCTTCTTGAAAATGTGTTTCCCATTTCTTCCGGTCTTCCTGATGATCGTGGAAGCGTGAAATAGATTTTCGTCGACAAAAATGTATTGAAGACCTAGTGAATGCGATGTCCCTCCTGCGTCAATGTTACGAATGATTTCTGGTGAGTACTCTCTTTTGGAAAACATTCTTCTTTGCCTCATTCATCTTTATGAGTTTTTAATTAAGACTGGAATAGTAAATCAAATAACTATCTGAATGAAAATGCAAATTTTCAATTTCAGATTTTTCCTTTTGAGTTAGGGCCTTTTCAGAATATCTATCAGATGTAGTTCAATGTCCAGCGTGGCTTTAGCCGGGGAAGTAGTTGTTTTCTGTTAGAAATTCACAAAAAATAACTTCATTTTAATCGTGGATTTTTCAATTCACAGAAAAATCTTTCTATCAATATTCAATTGAGAATGTTTCCCTTTTCAACATTTTTGAGATATTGAATAAATTGAAAAAAATTATCAGTTTTAACTTTCTGCGAGCGGAGCAAAGCGATATTTTGTATAGTTGATCGTTTTGGCATATCAGGTTAAGTTGTGTTCCCTTCTTTACGTGAGATATTGAATGGATTTGTTTTTCTATAAACCGGATCAAGACACCGCGAGCGTTATTTTGTTGAATAGTTTACCATCAATAAAGATAGCCAAATTAGGTTAGGTTGTATTCCCTTTTTTTACAAAAGATATCATTCAAACACCTTATTGTGTTCATGATATTTACATATTTCTCATAGTTTCTCACATGAATACGTAATAGTAATTCATATTCTATAGATAATTTAAATTTCCTTGGAATATCTCTTACGATTGATGATTCCCCTTTTGAAATTTATGACAGTATCCGTGGATGATTCTTCCATTTCTTACAACCAGCCTGAGGATATGGTTTCCATAGCGACACCAGTAACAATTATTGATAAATCAGTCACGATCTCTTCAACCATAAGTATTTATTAATTTCTGCTAATCGGGTTTCGCTATTTAGAAATTTAAGTGAAAACAAATTGAAATGTGGATGTAGTACAACACAGAATTATGATTTCGTTACTGCTTTCTTGTGAAAAAGTGTTCGCAAAAAATGTAAGTATAATGGAGTCAAACGGGCATTTGGTAAATTTGGTCCCAGCCAATGATAAATATGAACCAAATGGTCAACATTAAGTAACTGAAATGAACGCATTTGAATTTATAATTGGGTTAATATTTAGTTTATCATTTTCCTTGAGTGTTCGTGGGCCATGGAAACATTTTTCTGTTGAACTAGAATTAAAACTTAAATAACTATAATATGAGGGTATAATTGGAGACGATTCCTCTTGCCTATAGAGCTGATAAGTATCAAAAGTCCTTCGTTGGTCTTGATAATAGTGTTCACAACTGACTACTCCAACGCGTTCGATATGTTGAATCATAAAATATTATTAACAATTTTAGATCACATTGGTTTTTCGAATCGTTCTTGCAGATTTATAGATTCATTCTTAAACAGCAGATTGCAGCGGGTAGTTTACGAAAATACCATTAGTTGGCAACTCAGGGGTTCCCCAAGAAAGCATTCTTGGGCCACTACTCTATGCGGTATATACCTCTAAATTTGTGACATCCATAACTAATTGCAAATATCACTTATACGCAGAAGCTCCTCGAGATATCCAGCCGACATTTACTGAAATTAAATCCGAAAAAATCTATGCCATGAAAAAATACGGCAAAACTTGGTAGCTAGTATATACCGTTCTCGTCTAAAGTCCGTTTCTCCCCAACGCAACGAAATTTGGAGGGCTTAAATAGGAGATAAAAACCTACTTTTTCATTAAAAAATCACATCCAAAAGTTTTAAAATGGCGGCTGAGCGCCATTTCCAATAATTTTTTTGAATAGAACACCCCGTATATTATTCCATTTTCAAAATCTGCTCATAATTCTCAACAGTTTTCTCTAATACAATTCGCTTCTAAATTCAATTTTTTTCGAAATATCAACGTTTGAAAAGTGACATTCTGGTTTAAAATGAAGTATGGATTTTGGTCACTCCCGGTAAAACATTTTGCTAACTAAACGTTGTTATTAATTTGTAGTCAAATCTCTTAATGAATTCAACTGATAAGAGGCGTAAAGAGAGTTTATTAAGGATGAACAGTACCGCTTACCGGAAAATCTCGAAGCCTACGAATGTGTTCTAAATTCACAATCAAAACAAATTAGTTAGCTAAAAAATTATAATTTATTTTTGAATAACACTTTTATTCAACCCCCAACAATTATATCAAGTATTCAATGTGGCCCCCTCCTAAATTTCGACAATAAAGTGCCCTATTATAAATAGCTTCTCTCACGTTGATGAAAGTCTGTTCATCTATTTCTTCACATGTATCTATTATTCTGCGTTCCAACTCTTGTATTGTTTGGCATTCAGTAGCGTGGATTTTTGACTGCAGATACCCACAAAGGAAACAATCTAGAGGTGTAAGATCCGGAGCTCTTGGTGGCCATTCTGTACTCCCCCTGCGACCTATCCATCGCCCAGGAAAGTTTGTATCGAGGAACTCTCTAGCCATGCGATCGAAATGGGGCGGTGCCCCATCCTACTGAAATATGATTTCACGATTTTCAAACTCTTCCTGATTGTTTAATACAATGTGTCTCATTCGAGGTTCAATTTCAGTTTCTAAAAGAGATTTCTGTAAAGAACTCCTGAAGGATTACCTCTGATAAAAATCGGTCCAACAACGCGATTGCCCAAAATCCCCGCCCAAACATTCATCTTTTTAGGAAACTGGGTATGTCTCTCTCTAAAAATATGCGGATTAGTAACGCTCCAATCGTACATTCTGTTTGTTAACTTTTCCATTACGAAAAAACGTGCATTCGTCTGCGAAACATACACGTTTTAGGAATCCCTGTTCTCCTAACCACTCACAAAATTCAACCCTCCGGTCTGGATCATCATCCGTGAGAGCATGCAGGATTTTCATTTTATAGGGATGAAACTTTTCTTTTTTTAGGACTCTTTGGACACTTTTTGAACTTACTCCACAGGATTCAGCAACTGCAGATGTCGACTGAGTCGGATTGATTACCATTTCAGCAACAATTTATACCTTTTTTCTTCTGAAAGAGGCGGTCTTCCTGATCTTGGAGCATCTTCCAGCGTACGATCAGTTGCTTGGAGCTTATTTAAAAGTTTGCGAAAATATGACCTCGAAATAGGATTCTCGGGAAATCTATCAATAAACATACGGACTGCTAGATGATAATTTCTTCCAGCTTCTCCAAATTTCAAAACTGCTTCAAATTTATCGTCTAAACTACGAGCCATGATCACACTTCTCATAAAAGGATTTAGGCGCTCAACGGACTATTTGACAGTTAGCAGTTCAGTTTGACAGTAAACAAGATGTTACCGCGACAACGATTTTTTCCAATGCAAACTTGATTGAAAGCAACATGCCACTTTTCAAACGTTAATATTTCGAAAACAATTGAATTTAGGAGTAAAGTGTATTAGATAAAACTGTTGAGAATTATGAGCAGATTTCGAAAATGGAATAATATACGGGGTATTTTATTTGAAAGATTTATTGAAGATGGCGCTCAGCCGCCATTTTATAACTTTCAGCTGTGATTCTTTCATGGAAAAGTAGGTTTTTATCTGCTATTTAAGCCCTCCAAATTTCGTTGAGATATACCAGGTGGTTCAAAAATTAGTAGGGAGGGAACGGACTCTAGACGTGCACTGTATATCCATCTAGATAATGAATATATACCATTCAAAAATTCCTGTAGAAATCTTGGTCTTGTTATCTATACGAAGTGAGAATTCACAGAACGTGTCACATCAAAGCTAAGACTCGCTTACGCTAACTTGAAACTAATTTACCCGCATCGAAAATTTTTGCGACACTATATATGGACCATCTTCAGACAGGCATGATACCAGGCGAGTGCAAAAACTACAGAACTCCTGCCTGCGATTAATTTTCGGTCTCAGACGAAGACAAAGGATAAGTCATAAATTGCCTGAACTTAAATGGCTGAACATGTATAATCGTAGAATACTTCATGCAACTTGTCTCTACTATAAAATCTTAAAAGTCAAATGACCACCATACTTATTTAGAAAAATAGTTTTCAGAAGTCACGTGCATAACTTGAATATTCGGAGAAGAGAAATTATTACCATACCCTCTCACAGAAACGATCCTTCACCGAACCTACTCAGCAAATTCCGAATCACTGACTTCTCAAAATCGATCGTATCGTTCAAAAATATGATGAAAGAAAGGCTCTCACAATATTGATTGATTGAATTCTATAGTTCTTTTGTATGTGTTATGTTACTTAGTTTTGAGAATTTAGTCTTCACTAGGCTTCAACAGCACCTGATTTCGTATCAGAAAGCTGAATTTATAAGCCTTTCAATCTCAAATTCACCTATTTCGGATATTACTGGATTTATTTCTTTATTTTTTGTTATATTGTGAATTTGGATTGATAAACGTCCTATTATTATTATTATTGCGCTAGTCTAGTATTCGGATATGCTATAGTTTTTCTTTAACGAATGAAGCAATCATAATAGACAATAAATAAATCATTCGATATGAAATATTCCGATTGGTATGGCGTCTCGTTTGCAATTTTACAATTCGCCAATAGCCGAGAGCTATGGTTTATGAACAGGCCACGAATAATATTTCAAGTGTGACAGTTGCTGTACAATAACTTCGAATAATTATACCTAATATGGCATTTACTCAATTCCGAATAGGTTCTAAACGTTCGGCATTATATAACGTTAATTATTATATTTGATTATGAACAACCTGTTCAGCTCGACAGGTTGAGAAAACAGGAAGACCGTGCAGAGAGCTGTCGATTTCTACGCTTAATGCACGTTGCTTCGAGGCTATTTTGCAAATGATTTGTTGATAATTGTTAGGCATTGGTGGAATGTGATTATAATAACAATTTGTTCATTAATTTTTTTTCATCAATGTCGTGGCATCAAATGGTAACCGCTAGTCGTACTTAAGAGTGTGCCAGTTAACAAATATTTAGGAACTTGTTAAGTTATCCTCGGAGAATTATGAAGTTTTACTCCCCATGGGAGTATTTTCTCAATTTCTATCCATGAAACCCAGTAAATAGTTTCTTGTGCGAAAATGAAAATGCAAAAAACAGCCAGTAGAAATAGTGTATTATGCAACGATCATGTAATGATAGCTATTATACTCTGTCCTTTTTTCACTGGCAGCTAAACACCCTCCTCATCATAAATGCAAATCTGCGAAAAGTTGTTTACCGTCGGCTCAAATAAATTTCATGGTAACAAACACTTTTGATAGGACTTTATGTGTTTTCTAGTTTACTTTTCTAGTCCACTCTGTTTTATCTCTAATAACAATAGAACGAAGAAATTATTACAAAGCATCGAATGTAAAAGTACTGATCAGTGACGTGCGTTCGGTAAACCATGTTTTAATATTTATTTATTTATTTATAAAACTTTCCAAAAAACAATACATGTTTATAATAATATTAAATTTAGAGTATTAATTGACAATTCATCGATTATTGGATGTATCAAAGTTACACTTGTCAAACTATTATAACTGCGTCCTGTGCGCGACTTGGGCAGCTCACCTAAAATGTTTTAGTTGCAAATAGTGATGGTAATAAATGTATGTAGTTACTTACCTAAGTAAATGTCCATTTCACAGTCATCATCGGTATCCGAATCAGATGAAGCTTCGAGTCCTATTGAAATTACTAGAGATTCCACAGTTTGTGGTCAATTAAATTATCAAGATCCCACATCTTCTGTTCTTTTGTTGATACATGATTTACAGCATTGTTCCAATTGTCGCTTGTCACTTTGGAGAACGATGCTAGAAGAAGCTGACGTACATCATCCAATTTAAAAGTAGTGTTGTTCCTAGCAACGTCTCCTTTCACTTGAGCCCATATGAGCTTGATAGGATTGAGCTCACACTGGTAAGGAGGTAATTGTAATACAACCATCTTTTTATCTTCAGTCATTTCGTCAACTACCTACTGTTGTAGTTTGCTTTGTGTTGCCTCGCAATGGATAATCATTCTTTTTTTACCATACCATTATCATGTGGGAGATCTTTCTGCTGTAACCAATCAATTTTTTTTTCTGTTTGATGTTGGCAACGCTTCCTTAAGCCTGGAATGGTAGCTAGCATTGTCCATGACAATAACGGCATTCGCAGGCAACAGCTCTATCATTTGTGTAAAGTAGTACTCAAACACATCTGCATTCATCTCCTCGTGGTAATCTTTTGTTGATTTCGAGACTAATTGCAGCAAACCACCATCGACAAAACCATGCTCATTTCCAATGTGGGTGAAAATTAACCTACGCACTTTTCCGATCGGTGCAGGTAACCCACTGGAATATCTATTTTTATGTAAGTGTCGACCCATGTTTTCTGCACAGTATGTCCTTCGTTAAGCCATGTTTCGTCTAAATAATAAACTGTCCTTCCTTCAGATCGATACTTCCTGATCGTCCTTGAATAATTTCTTCTCCAATGCACAATTTCGTCTTTATCTATAAGGAGGGACTTTCTATTCTGCTTTTCCCAGGAGAAGCTTATCCCGCGTAAAAGTTTCCATAATTTGGTTTTGCCTATTTGTGGTAAATCGTCGTCTTCCTGAATTGACTGTAGAACTTTGTAGATTGTTGGTATCCCTTTATTTATATAAGAAGGGTGAACTCTCCTTCGGATGGCGGTCCTATCAGAGTCATAGATAGATAGTGATTTTCTTCCTGAATTTTGTTTTGCCTGTAAATTGTTCTTTCACTCACTCCCTTCGTATTAGAACATGTAGACACTATCTGGCGGAACTCGTGGGTTGTTGATAAACAAGTGCATCATGCACATTAAGCACTATAGTTTTTTCTCTTACAGAGAATGCAACAAATGTATTGGGTTTAACTGGTGTAAAGTTTGCACCCGATGCCATTTTCATAAACACTACTCAAAGATCACAAACGTATTGAGAACAAACAGCAAAGCAGTATTCTATTGTATTTTGTAGAAACTAGCCGACGGGGAAAACCCAGAATTCCTTTATTTATTTGCATTCATTATCCTTCATAATAACAATTTCGAATTGTATTGGTTTTACCTAGGAAGTAAGCAAATTTTAATTGTGAAGTATTAACTAAGAACCCTCATTTTGTAATAATGTCCGATTCTTAGAAACGAATGTACAGTTAAAGAGTATCTCGGGAATTTCCATCTGAATATTTTATTTCGACCTGACTATTTACTATAGTAATTGTGCTCAAATATTTACCTCGATTCCTTCATAATAACAAGTGGTAAGTGGTGAGAGGAATAGGTATTAGTATTATCATATATTCATTTTGTAGGTATTTAACCATATTCTCATAAATCCGTGTTTACAGTATGAAAGTTCGTAATAAGTATCATTGAATTTCCGTCATACATTTTGGTAAGAAAAATGTAACGTCTTTGGTTTATGTTTATTTGATACCTGAGACCACGGAGTCGTGCTGCTAGTGAAAAAAGGATTATAATACACGAGCACGAGGCAAGTTACGACACGAGCCGAAGGCGACTATCGTAAACCGTTTTCGAGTGTATTAATAGCCATTACATGATCGTTGCATACACTATTTTTTCTACGACCAATAAATATTAAAATAAACTACCAACACATTTTCCGAAAAAGATGAAATATCTGTTGTAATTCTCCAGTCCATGAATTGCCTGTACAATTTGTCATAGATTTTATTTTTATTTTGTTGGAACTAAATTTTCACAGACACTTTTTGCTTTATCAGAAATTTCTGGTGGTGTACAGGATAATTCTTCACTGCTTAGTACTTAGAGGTACTTTTGAAGCGTTGTGAGTGAATGTCAATTAAAATTAAATGTCAAGCAAGTATGTAGAAACATATCACTTGTACGTGTTTCTATAGGCCGAAAATTCGTTTCATAATGAGGAGTGCGTGTTTTTATTTGCCACAATCTGTTTCGAAATTAAATTCCGTGTTAAAATGGACGATATTAATAAATCGGTAGCAGATATTTAATTCGCATATTATAATACAGTAGTAGAAAATAGTATATTGTGCAACTAGTGCGGAAAATAGGATATTTCATACGAGTTTGACAATATGATGAAGCGATGACGAGCCGTAGGCGAGTGGTTCATCATCTTGTCAAACGAGTATGAAATATCCAATTACCGCACGAGTTGTACAGTATACTTTTCCGACGACCTACATGAAAAAAATAGGTATGTCGGATTTTAATTTCGCATGACTGTATTACCTACTTACAAATCATTTTTACAGGAAACCAATTCAATTGCCTGAAGTAGCATATAAGAAAGATGTATCACACAAAGAGAACAAATTTTATTGAACATTTAACAAAAATATTTGGGTACATTTTGGCCTGTATTTATGAAATATTGAAAAAATAATTATTGATGGTAATATTTGAACAATTGTTCAGTACTAACGGAATACTATTATTTTCTTTTATCAAACCTTGAATGGCTTGATTATTAATTCCCGTCATAATATTATTATTAGTTTCCAAAACTGTAGTGGAGGTTGATGGTCTCGCAGTAGGGACTGATTGTGATTCCGAGCTAGTTCCGAATAGTTCTGGTGTGAAGGTTGTTGCATGTTCAATGGATTGGGTTATTTGATTGGATATTTCCATTTTTTTATCGATTGATTCATCAATATAACCCTCTGCGACTGTGCTGCTTTTCCAGCCGCCATGCCTTTTCAGAGTCAATAAGTCACTGCCACTATCCACTAATATTGTGGCTGAAGAACGCCTAAATGAATGACCAGTGTAGTTTTCTGGGTTTGGTGATTCCAAGAATGTAGCGATTTCTTTGGCCATTGCAACAAACTTGTTAATTCCCACAAACTGGGAGGTACATTTACCTTTCTGGTAATTAATGAAAAATCTGTTATTTTTATCCACCATGGTTTTGGGTCGTAGATCAGCATACTTTTTATATATTTCATAAAATGTTCCTGTTAATATAAAAGTTCGTGGTACTTTATTTTTGGTGTCCGGAACCTTTACAATTAATGCAGTTGTCACATCATTCAGATCGTTTATTTTCACATTGGCCAATTCAGCTCGTCTCAGAGCTCCGTTTATAGCGAATGCTTGGCAAAAAAATGATAATTTAGACAATTTGTATAATATATCTACTATAAAATAAGGTTATAAGTGACATGATTATCAGTCCTTAATTATGAAACATTCAAATAAGAAAAAAAAAGGTACTCCGTCAGGATTCGAACCAACGCCATACATTCTATATTGTGTGTTTGTCGATACATTGACGCATTGAGCTACTGAATGACATTAATATTATTTGTCATAAACAACGATTTATTGATACAAAATATGAGTAGTAAATTAGTAGAATTTCAATATTCTTCAAAAAAAACTCATTCTAAATAAATCAACTGTAAATGCAAATCAAAACATACCTTGATTAACAAATATTTCTCATCCGGAGCAGTCTCCATAAATTGTTTGATTTGCTGGGAATTTAAAATATTTGATTTTTTTGGTTTATATCCGTCTGAGCGCCTTTTGAGTACCGCTTTCAGTTTCAGGTAATTTCCAATGTTTATGTTATGTTTAGCTATCAAGGATGTTCGTAACATAGAATATATTGACCAGACAGTACTTGGCTTGTACTTATTTCCCAATTCTCCTATGTAAGCCAATAAAACAACCTCGGAGAAGCTTTTTGCGATACTTCTTTCTTTCCATGCCATAAAATTATCGTACGCCAAATCATACTTCTGTTTTGATTTTTCTGGCAGCAATTGCTTCGTTGCTTCGTTTGCTAAATTGCATTCTTCTGGGGGAGTAGAATCTACCATTTCATCGTCGGATGACATTGCAGCAAAGAAAACTGAACAAATTATGCGATTCGGTACCTATCTACTTGGTAAATCACATTGACACTATAATGTTATGAATTCGTTTGTAGATATGTCATTGTCACAGCTACCCATGAGTAAAAATCATTAACTATATTAGGTAATCGCACCAATCGCAGAGCGTAGAGATGAATATTTCATTTCGCACTAGTGCGAAATATCTTATTTTGTGTATCTACTAGTTTACAGTGCGAAATGATACGTATTTCAGGTAGGTCGTCGGAAAAGTTATATTTTACCATTTATTGCAAAATCTGCGGATTCTGAAATGACATCATTTAGATATTTTTTTGTATCCAGCTTCTTCAGTTTTTGATTCATTTCAAATGAGGGAATGTTTCCAATCATTCGAAATGAAATTTGGGAAATTCGATTTTATCCAAGAAATCTGAATTTGTTTTATTATTCATCCCAAGTGAAATAAAATTTGCCCCACGCCATTCCACCTAATCCACCAATTAAAAATTTAAATGTGTTTCGACTTTATCCACATTATTTCTCGTAATACCACAGGTTGTTATAAAAGTCGAATGATTTATAGGTCAACTCCGGGGCTTCTCGAATTTCATTTCGGTCTGGACAGTTCGGGCATAAAAGAAAGCGCTGGTTTTTATCCAAGTAATAATAAAACGAAACCGTCTCGTTTTTTATGAGCAGTAAGTTAAGATGTAGAATTTGTCATGGAACATAAAGAGTTGTTTACTCCCAGTACTCGGCAAACCTGGTCCAGTAGCGCGTGATGAATCTTCAAGAGGTCGATGAATTCTTTTGGTTTTTTGCATATATTTCTTGTATTTTTTACATGAAAACCGCAACATTATTTCCAATTACAGTATGCTCGTTATTGTGATGTGTCATTTGACAAATTGCTGCAACACGCTTTATCAAAATATCAATATTAAAATTCTAAAGAAAAAAAGGGTTGCATTTTTAATTTCGGCCAGGAATTGTCTGCGCGATGATGCAATGTTTACATAGGGATGGTTAGATTTCGGAGCTGTCATGTTATTATTCTATTTTCGAAATTCTAATTTAATTATGTCATAATTGTATGCGTCTAGATATGCTTTATGTAATATATATGTCACTCGATCTGTCATCTTCGAAAATATAATTTTTTCAATCATGTAGTATTATGTTTCGTTTCAAAGATTTAACTTGAAACTAAAAAGGGGGCATAGTTTTTTAGGTTGATATTTAAAGTCTAGCCACGCCGATCGTGGTTAGTACTTGGATGGGTGACCAACTGCCTGTCAGTGACACTCACGTACAACTACAACAAGCATATCCATAGCTCGTGGACATTATATCAATGACTACGATATATAACGAAAGGTATACCGTCCTTCATTAAAATGGCGTTACCGAATTCACAGATGTATCTACCTATACTTGGAAACACCAGAGGATTCGACAAAATTTGCCAGTTTGGGGAAGTGTGTAAGAAACAAACTAAAAAACAAATTTATCAATTAATAAAGTATACATTATTCGAACGCACGTCAAAAACAAAATTTGTTTAATTTTTGAATATAATTATATGAGGTTTTATTCTATAAATCAAGAATTCTGACGAACACACTGCATGAAATATATATATATAT
The DNA here is from genome assembly GCA_018342105.1 of Gonioctena quinquepunctata. NCBI lineage: Eukaryota > Metazoa > Arthropoda > Insecta > Coleoptera > Chrysomelidae > Gonioctena > Gonioctena quinquepunctata. Next base: position 52,834 of record JAFIRS010000706.1, on the reverse strand, counting down.
ATATATATATATATATATATATATATATATATATATATAAATTTTTATATAATATATTAAAAAATATCGTGATTTTGTTATCATGAGAATAATTCATGAACTGCTATCAAACACGAAGTAGTTCATGAGTATTGTTGCTCATTCATATGCATAATGTTAATCCATATTGTGATTTCCACAGAAGTACTCTGGTGGAATTGTTCTTTCTTATGGTTAGAACATCCAGCGCTAAAGAGGCTTGTCATATAACAGATCGACACATATTTATACAAACAAATTGAGACTATGAGAACCTAAAAACTAAGAATTGAACCTATCTATTAAGAGAAAAGAAGGAAGTGAAGAAATTACATAGTAAGAGTATGCTTAGAACAATTCAATTATCTATTCCTAGTATACCTAGTATGAGAACATCAAATTCAATTATCTTCTTAGTCAAAAACACGGGATATCGAGGGAAATTTATTAGTTGAACTTTACTTCAATAGGTAAGTAAATAATGTTACGAAAATAAGTAAAGTATGCCCCTGTGTGTTTATCGATCTTTGATTCCCTTGTGACCTGGCATCCACATCAGATTGACATGATTATTCACATCCAGTTATCTCAGGAAAAGTTTGCAGTTCCAAGTCAGTCTAGACTCACAAGTGTGTGACTTTAGAGCTTTTAGTGTTGCTTGGGTGTCTGATAGGGTACAGATTTTGCCCCCCTGGAGCCTCCTGCAAAGCATTCTTGGGCGCAAATTTCTATAGCAAGGCTTTTCGCTTTGAAAATCGTTGGGGCTTTTCCTAGCGGTTTTTCTCATTCACATTTAGAGATATATTTTTCTCTCTCGATGTCAGATCGCTTACTCATTTTGGCGCCTTTTCTCGATATGTCGAGACGAAAAATCAATCAATCTTTTCAACACGCATTCTGCGATTCTCCCAGTATAAAAAACCGACCAAAGATCCAGAAGAATCGTCAGTGTTATCGCGAACTGATTCAATAATACTTCAATTATCACTTTATTATAATTTTCATGTTGTGTATTCGAATATCTAATCGCCGCGACTAACCTTGAATTGCACAAGTATTTCAAGACGTTCTACTTGGATGGCATTCATTAAGTCGTATGATGAATTAATATGCTTTCTGAATACATATCGTGTACTTCTGGGCCACCCATTTGAGCAATAGTTGACAGTTTCGGAAAGGATGACAAATTAATTATATTATTATGCAGAGTGGTACGTCTTCAAGAGATTAGTATCAGATAATGTGGCACAGGTTTTATAATCAAAGCGAGTCACGGTACCTTATAAGAAGTTATTTTGAAGACCAACAAATCGCTAGTCTTTTCGGAGTGAATTTTTTATGCAGTGATATACAACATTTAAGATGGATATTCAAAATACATCGATACGACCGTGATGAACGTATTGTTTTCTGGATAAAATATAGCACATGGAAATAATGAACAGTCGTATTAAAAGTTTGGAATAGTGCCTCACTTTTTAGGAGTTAGTTATCGACACATCCCTCTTTCTTAATCAATAGTATATTATTTAACGAGCGGTAATGTAGGTCATAACTCACGCAGATAAAGTTTGCAGCACGAGCCGCAGGCGAGTGTTGTAATTCATCAAGTGAGTTATGACCATTACCGCAAGTTGAATACTATACTTTATCTACGACTATAACAATAAATACTAAGATACAAGTACAGAGAAAGAACTTTATTCACAAATCTTAATAGTTACCTATAACAATGCTATACAAATTTTAATTGTAATAACTCATTTTTTTTATTAATAAAATTACTGTAAAGTTGAACAACCAGTAAACTGAATATGTGGGACTGAATTATGCAAGTTTATTTTTTCAATTTTTTATTTTTGAAAATACAACCCCCTCAGTATGGATATCAAATGAAAGGTCTTGACTAGTAGAATACAGAACACTATGAAAAAATTGCAAATCCAAGATGGCTTCCGAAACAAAATGGTGGATCATAGAGTGTAGACAGACAATACAACCCCCTCAATATGGATATCAAATGAAAGGACTCGACTTGTAGAATACAGTACACCATGAAAAAAATCCAAATCCAAGATGGCGTCCGAAACAAAATGGCGGATCATAGAGTTTATACAGTCAATACATTAAAACTGAAATCTAGATATCTAATCAAAACAAAGGACTTTGTTAACTTAGAATTGTGATTCATGCATGAATATCCCACCCAAGTCAAGATTTCGTATCGTTGTCATGGGCTTCCACTGTTCTTCCCTGCCAACAGAACTAATCTGTGTATATATGTCGGCGAATGTTGGTTTAAGACGTAGTCAGAGAATCAAAGAAAAAGGGTAGCTTCTCAAGTTAAATCCTGTCCGGAGCTATTGGAGTCTCATAGCTGCATAACTGAAGGAAGTGAAACCAGAACTGCACCAAAGACGAGTGAAATTTTCAAAATGTCCAAATCAGTTCCTGCGGAGTCCCGAAGTTCCAGGTCAAGAGGAAGTCGAACAACGTCAAAGACAATGAAAAGCGATTCCAAGCGTCACCAAACGGAACTGGGTTTTGCACTCGAAAAGAAGAAATTGGGGCGAGAAGAGCTTCGAGGAAAACAAGAGATGCTAGACATTGAGCTAGCATTGAAAATATCGAAACTGGAAAATGAAGAGTTGTGTTCAGAAAAGAGTGAGATCAGTGAGATGGTGAGTAGACCTGACATAAAAAAATTGGTCAAAGGTGAACATCCATGGCAAGATAAGCTGGATGGAGATTCATTATCAAGTGTGAAAAAGGAAGAGAAGGTGAAGAATAATGTTTTAATAACTAATTCTCCCGAGAATAATTGTCAATTACCTGGAATTGCCAATATTCAGTGGTAATCTTATGGAAGGGCCAAATTTCGTTATCAATATAAAAATTCGACAAAGGTATGTGGTTATTCTCAGGAAGAAAAGCAATGTAGACTTCAAAAGTGTCTGAGAGGAAATGCTTTGAAAATTGTCCAAAATGTCGACAGGATAATGAGCATTTTGGAAAAAAGATTCGGTCAGCCATAACACATTATTTTTATTTGTCTCGAAAAAGTGAAAAAATTCCCTTTTGTGAAAGAGGAAAGACTTGACTTACTGATTCTCTTTTCCGAAAATGCAAGGCAGCACTGTAGACCACGCAGTTGTGTATTTAGGATCGAAATTGTTTGAGGAAGGACAAGTTTACGTGGCACTGAGTCGAGTGAAGTCTTTAGATGGATTATGCATTGAGGAGTTAGATTGCAACAAACTGACAGGAAAGAAACCTTGTATTAATAAGGCACTAAATGAACTAAATAGAATGAGAAATATTAATAATGATTTTATTTTAGTCTGATCAATGCCCTATATTGATGAGAAGAGTGGTGTGATGACTGGTACCTGGTACCTCCCTAATTATTTTTCAACTTTTAGTACATTATCTGCATCATTATTATGTTTCTCCACAATAAAACCGTTTAACTTGAAGAACAAATTTTACTTATTTTATTTTAGTTTCGGACACGTCAACTACATTTTCGAGGGGGACATCGTTCGCGATGAAATTCACCCGAAATACATTCCATCCCTCGGAGCTGTGACCGCCCCCTAAATTTTTAAATGTCAACATATGGCAAGTGATACCTCATTTGAAAGGTATTTTCCTTCTTAATATCAATTAATTAATTCTATCGATTCGTTTTCGAGATATAGCAACTTGAAGTTGGGAAATAACTTTTTATTCACTCAATCAATAAAAACAATATCTGATAAAGCAACTGTCGCAATAATTATTATTGTCAATTAACTAAAGACGAGGCACCTCCACAATATGCACAGCCTGTTAGGGCGTTTTTGGATAGAATGTTTCCTGGAAGTTGGATTGGAAGAAGAGGCTCTATAGAGTGGCCAGCCAGATCTCCAGATTTAACCCCACTCGACTTTTCCTGTGGGGTCACTTGAAAAACAAAATATTTGCAACCGAACCAGAATCTCTGGAAGATTTACTAAGGAGAATTATTGAAGAATGCCGTCGAATAACGCCGGATATGCTACGAAATGTGAGATATCGTTTTGAACAGAACTTGTACCATGGAAATGGGTGGTAGACAGTTTGAACATTCAGTTCATTGACAATAATAATTATATTGCTTTATCAGATATTGTTTTTATTGATTGAGTGAATAAAAAGTTATTTCCCAACTTCAAGTTGCTATATCTCGAAAACGAATCGATAGAATTAATTTATTTTTGTTGTTTGATATTAAGAAGGAAAATACCTTTCAAATGAGGTATCACTTGCCATATGTTGACATTTAAAAATTTAGGGGTGGCGGTCACAGCTCCGAGGGATGGAATGTATTTTGGATGAATTTCATCGCGAACGATGTCCCCCTCGAAAATGTAGTTGACGTGTCCGAGCGTTTTTATATAATTCGGTTCTGCCGACCTACAGAGCCGCTGTTTCGTTTTCAATGGCCCACTCTGTATATATATATATATATATATATATATATATATATATATATCTAATATATAAAATTCTCGTGTCACAATGTTAGTTACCTTACTCCTCCGAAACGGCTTCACTTATTTTCACCAAATTTTATATGCATATTCAGTAGGTCTGAGAATCGGCTACTATCTATTTTTCATACCCCTAAGTGATAAGGGTTGTTCACCCTTAACATTTTTTTTTAATTTTTGGACAAAATTTCGTGTTTTTATTTTTCTATAATGTGGCATTAAAAAATACATACAAACCTAAATTTTTACCCTTTTATCACCAACCCCTATTTTTTAATAGCCATTTTAGTAATTTAATCATTTTTCATCCCGCTCGATAACTGATCTATTATCGTCTTTTTTGTAAATGTAAAATTGAAATTTCGTGTGCATATCGGGTAGGTCTGAGAATCGGTCAACATCTATTTTTCATCCCCCTAAATGTTAAGGATGGTCCACCCCTAATTTTTTTTTGTTATTTTTCAGACAACATTTTTTGTTTTTATTTTTTTATGATACAGTATTCAAAAATATATACAACCCTAAATTTTCACCCTTCTACGATCAACCCCTATTAGAATAGAAAAACGGGAAAACAGGAAAATGGGATAACGTGATAACGAGAATAACGGGATAACGAAAAAACGGGAAAACGTGATAACGGGATAACGGGACGACAGGATAAGGACATAACGGGAAAACGGAATAACGGGATAAATAGAAAACGGGATAACTGAAAAACGGGATAACGGGAATAACGGGATAACGAAAAAGCGGGATAACGGGATGACAGGATAAGGGGATGAGGGGAAAACGGGATAACGGGATAGAGCAAAAATGGGATAACAGGAAAACGGGATAACGGGATAACGGGATAACGGGATGGGATAACGGACGGAAAAACGGGGAAAAACGGGATAAAGGGATAACGGGATACAGGATAAGGGATAACGGGAAAAGGGTAACAGGAAGCGGAAGGAGTCAAAAGCATAATCTAGATGGAACAACATAAAGGAAAACATAGAAAAAAAGAAATTATACGCGGACATTGGACAGGACAACGTCTGTCGGGTCAGCTAGTATATATATATATATATATATATATATATTAAAATTTTTTAAAAAACTTTGTAGAAAGGATATTTTTGAGGTTGCAACCTCAAGGAATATCCTTTTAAAAGTTTATTTAAATTCATTATATATATATATATATATATATATATATATATATATATCGAGAATGAGAGAAATCTGTTACGAATCCAAAAAGACACACCATCCGTCTACAGCCTGTTTCATGGTTTCCCAATCATCAGGACGGCTTGTGGTCTCTTTCAAATTCGCATCAGATTTCTCGTTGGTTCATAGCCTTAGGCCAATACAACATGTGAATTGATCAGATTATTGATAGTGACATCTATAATCTGTGCGGTGAAGCTTGGACCTAATATCGTGGAATTTTAAAATCACGAGATTTCGTGCACTTTAACAGGTCACTAACAAATTGTTAGAAAGGCCTACCCACGATATCAATAGTCGTACTTCTCATGCGTTTAACGCAAACATCGATATCGAGAATGAGAGAAATCTGTTACGAATCCAAAAAGACACACCATCCGTCTACAGCCGTCATTCTCGATATCGATGTTTGCGTTAAACGCATGAGAAGTACGACTATTGATATCGTGGGTAGGCCTTTCTAACAATTTGTTAGTGACCTGTTAAAGTGCACGAAATCTCGTGATTTTAAAATTCCACGATATTAGGTCCAGTTCACCGCACAGATTATAGATGTCACTATCAATAATCTGATGCAATTCACATGTTTGTATTGGCCTAAGGTATGAACTCAACGAGAAATCTGATGCGAATTTGAAAGAGACCACAGCCGTCCTGATTGGAAACCATGAAACAGGCTGTGACGGATGGTGTGTCTTTTTGGATTCGTAACAGATTTCTCTCATTCTCGATATCGATGTTTGCGTTAAACGCATGAGAAGTACGACTATTGATATCGTGGGTAGGCCTTTCTAACAATTTGTTAGTGACCTGTTGAAGTGCACGAAATCTCGTGATTTTAAAATTCCACGATATTAGGTCCAAGCTTCACCGCACAGATTATAGATGTCACTATCAATAATCTGATGCAATTCACATATATATATATATATATATATATATATAATATATCTTGCTCACGCATCTACCCCCTTTTCTGTTAGAGTTATTTTCTCAAATAATTTGAAGCCGCCGGCAAATGCTTGTTGAGGTATGAATTGTACTGAATATTAACCTAATCGATTCATTTTCTTCGGAAATAATAGCCTTTTGTTACCTTCTACAATAATTCGCTTTCAGTGCAAGTGTTTCAACGATGGCCGCCTCGCACTGTGAGGATAACAACGTTCGAATCGATAGTATCTAAGCATTTGACCGACTCTGTTTATTAGGTCAAGTGGAGTATTCATTGTTATATTCTAGGGATGGGTTTCCGATTAAACTTGAATCCACTAGAGGCATCAGAACTCATTCCGCATTCATAGAATTATTCAAGCTGTTGACTTAATTATTACCAAATCTGACAACCTAATAGGTGCAAATAGTGGTCAATATTCACAGCCATCTAATATAGTAAGCCTCAACCGGTAAAATTCATTATAATTTTTTTATGAAGACTGAATTTGGCTGAAACTTCCATGGGGTGAAGCATCCACCGTCTCAACTTCCTGAAACCGTGTATGCACGTGTATGCAATAGTTAGCGTTTATTTAACTACGTTATGTAAACACATACATTTGTAGTAAGTCAAGAGATTCAAGTAAAGCCTGATACTAAAATCAGGTAACCACATAAGAATAAAATACCTATATACATATATAAAGACACATATAGTATAGGGAAGTAATAACAATAAAATATGATACTCTGAAAACAAGTATATAAGAACATTAAACAGTTTTTGATCAAGATAGGAGAAATATACATATATATGTCCATAATTCGAATAATCCTAACCGCTTTTTTCTGAAGTTTGATATGTGAAGAAAAAAAAGCGTAATATGCTGCCAACAAAATCTTGGGACTAATTAAAAATTTCAACTGTCGAAGCAAGAATATGTTCAGAAAGTTTAGAGCATAGATCATCAATATGATGGGCCCAGTTGAGATTATCATCTAAGTTGATCATCAGCAAAAACGACACATCTACCAGGTAGCATGTGATGGAGAAAATCATCAATATAAATGATGAAAAGAAGAGGCCCCAGAAGAGAACCCTGGGATACTCTTGGTTTCACTATTTCAAATGCTGATTGTTCGTTATTATTAAGGACTACACAATGCTTTCGATTATTGAGGTACGGCTGGAATAGAGAATGTGTAATGCCTCTTACACTATAGTCAGTTAGTTTGCTCAAGAGAATATCGTGAGAGACACAGTCGAAGGCTTTGTTCAGGTCACAGAGAATGATCGTTGTGAGCTACCCGTTTTCAAAGCCTTCAACTACCTCTTCCACAACTTTTGTTTTGGCTTAAATTGTATAGTATGATTGATTGAAGTTATTTCACCAAATATGGGTACAATCGATATTGGCAATAATTTTCCAGTTTATCAATCTGTCCTTTTTGGAAACTGGGTTATCTTGGTTAGCTTCAGCTCATCAGCTTCTGTAAACCGTTAGGGAGTTTCCTCGACTGTCTTCCGTCTCCATTATCAGATTAACTTCAGGTTTCCATTATGTTGTAGAATGTCAGAACCACATATGTGTGTCATAATCGGTTCACAGGTGAGAAATCAATACTTGGCTTTGTGACGAACACTTTGTCAATTCTATTTGACGCATTTGTGAGAACGAAACTTGAAAACGCCCCAATTGTTTGGTCTCCAGGCTATGATAATCACATAAAACATGTCGAGGATGTTCAGAGACGTTTTCTTAAAACAATATGTTACAGACTCGACCAAGAATATCCTGCACGGGGTATTTCTCAGAATTTTTTTATTGAACGTTTCGATGTAGTTTCTTTGTAAACACGTCGAACCTCTTATAGAATAGTTTTCTTGTTCAAGCTCACCAACAAGTTGAATTTTCCGCAAATACTTGTTATATGTTGAATATATGTTACCAGATATGTATACAATGCAAGTATTCTATAGATTACCTAGTCGTTCTGTATAATACCTATAAAGTCTCGGTAATGTATTAATGCCTAGGAATTCTTTGTGACTTTGTCAACTTTTTTTTTCACTGCACATACGAGCTGCAGAAACATTCCCGTATGTGTATCTTATTAATTAATTGATTAAATTACATGTCTTGACTGACTGACTGACTGATTCATTGACGCCCAAACCAAACCGCTTTATTAGTTACTATCTGGAACCACCAGAAAATCAGAACAGAAAAATAAACGGAATATGGAGCGCGTCTCCTTTGCAGTAACATCCAGAAGTTACCAACAATATTTTGAAAAAAAGCGTGCTCCCAAAGAAGAAGGAGAAGAGAAGAATACATTGGAAAGAAAACGAAAAAGTAAGCAAGCAACGGTAGCAAATACGAAAAAGGAAAATTCTATCGAAGTGAAATGTTTTGTCTGTAAAAAACTCGTACTTAAAGGTCAATATTTAACTTGTGATCATTGTTAAACAAAGTATCATCGTCGATGCATTCCCAAAAAACATAAACAACACATACCCGATGCAGACGATAAAGATCTTTTCATGTGCCATATTGCAACACCCCTTACTTCTGAAGCCCAGATTTTAAATTATATGATTCAAATTTAAGAAGGTGAAATCACTTTGCCGATAGGCTGCTCAGATGGATACGGTTAGGCCGTGAGTAAGGTTCAATTAATGACTTTTCCTAGTTAATCAAATTTGGCCACTTAAAAAAAATTATACATTAATTAACTTGACTAGTTCAAGAGTTGGGGCCAGATTGCAAAACAAAATGAAAGATAAATAAAATTAAATAAATGTTACCTAGCTTGTATGGGAAGGCAAATAAATATGCAATAAATCAACTTAACAAATTTATTCCAGATGGAATTAATATGATTGGACAATAAAAAAACAGGTTGACAATTATACTATAAGAGTATTGATTTCTGTGAACAAAAATTGAGAAATTACATAAAAAAACAGTATTCTCGACTCTGATCAAAACCCGAACATTTACAACTATGATTCCTCCAGTTGTTGGTGCCACGGATATACCTTCGGAGTTCTTGAGTGAGAGATGAAGGCTAGTTTCTTGAAGCTGGTCTTAGCGGTTCTAGGAGGAACTTGGTTTCAGCGGTTACGATGAAGATGGTCGTGGGTGGTTCTATAGTTGGTTTTAGACCCCCTTATCGGCGTGAATTTAGTTGATCTTCACGGACCAGTGCTGATATGGATGTGCTGTAAGACCTCCCAGGTTACTAGTCCTTCTGTCTCCGTAGATGGGTTCCCTCCGTGGTATATATCATGCGAAGAAGATTATAGGAATCAAAATATGTACAAAAAGGGGAGAACGAAGGATATTCTTTGAACCTCAAGTTTTATGTTTCAAATTTTAATCGAGAGTCAAAAGATAGATGCAAATGATAGCATACAATAAAAATCTCAGTCTATATAAAAGACTGGGAAGTTACAGTGAAAGAACAAAGATAATAAATAGCAATCCAATCTGCTAATCTGGAGTTAAATTTACAAGAATATTTCAATAATTTAAAAAAATATTAAAAATGAACAAAATTCAAAACCAAACGAAACAAACCTCACCCAAAACGTTATGTTCAAATTCAGTTAAGTTTTGAAACAAGTAAGTTTTGATAAGGTGATTCTATGTACCAGAAGGGTAAAAAAGTTTGGGGTTCCAAAAAAATAAAAATTTCCTTGAAATTTTACCAGAGAAAAAATATAGTATTTTAAAGCAAAACACTATAAAATTGCCAGAGAAAAAATCTACTATTCCAAAGCAAAATATTTAAATGTTGCCAGTGCAAAAATATACTATTTTAAAGCCAAGTGCCAAAGGAAAATATAGCGTTATAACCAAAATACTCTAGTAAGCTACAAAAATATAGGGTTTCTGAACCAAGATAATAGTCAGAGTAAAAGTATACTCTTCAGCCAAGATAAGAGAGAGGAACACGTCTTTCAGTGAGCACGACTCTCTTAGATGAAGATAAAGTGAAATAATTCTTTTTATTGAAGAATTTCCAGAGATAAACCGAAGAGGGAGACCACACGTCTTTCAGTGGGCACAGCACAACTCTCTTAGAAAAAGATAATGTTAAATAATTCTTTTAATTGAAGAATTTTTAAAGATAACTGAAGAGGGAGACCTCACGTCTTTCAGTGGGCACAACTCTCTTAGATAAAGATAATTTTGAAATAGGGCGGCAATTCCCTTTTCAAATCGATAAACAGGTAATTCTCAAAAATTAGAATGAATCTCCCTGCTCTTGGCGATAAGGTAGTAACTGAAGTGAATTGACTCTACAACGATCAAAAATCAAATAAGCTACACTGGGAATTGAATGGAGTAATAGATATAATTAATTTATTAAACGGAAATCAACTTTACGCTTGAGGCATATATTGAATCGAATCGAGTGTTCTGAGACCATTAGGCCAGAGGTACAACTCTCTCCATAAGCAATTCTTTCTCAAGAGAAAAGAAAATTACTCTCATAAACATATAGTTATGAAATAAAGAAAATTGCTTACCAGAGAGCCGTCCTATTAGTCACTCCAAACTGTCCCAGAACAATCAATCGGAATCCTCGGAACAATCCACTGGTCGTGAGGTAAGTAAGCTCTAGTCCATTCGAAATTACCAATTAACTGGTACCTAAAAAATGCAAAAGCGTAGAACTGATTTCCAATGAAAAAAATCAGTTCCCAATATTCGGAACAGATGTTACGTTAGCCACAATATGTACTATGAATGCTTTGTCAAAATGGCCGAAGTATTGATATTTAACCTTCAAAAATGACCATGCGGTATATCCAAGAATTCTAATATTACAAGCATAAGGAAAAAGAAGAAAATGCTAATCAGCTACAACATTAATTGCAAGATAAAGAGAATAATATTACTCAACTAAACTCCAGCAGTGAAACTTATTTAACTTATAGATTTTACATACCAAAATCAATTCACTCAGTCCACCTGCCTATCTCGACGTTCAAATCAAGAAAGAGAACGATTATCCTTTCGGTTCGACGAAATCACAGTTCACCTGTTTTTCATTCTCGGTTTTTTTTCTATTGAAATACACTTATAAAAAATGAACAACTGCTCGACAACATTGCCACGAAAACAAAACTCGTCCAACTTGACAGAATACGAACTCATGATCACGAGTTCAAAGACGATAATAATGGCGCTGTCCCATAGTTCACGATCGACCGTGACTACTGACCCGTTCCACCGTAAGATAACCGGAATAGTTATGAGAAATTGATTATGTATAAGGAAGTAACGAAAAGTTCGTTACAATATGTGCTATCAAGAAGAAAGTGAAGAAGTGAACCAAGAGACAGAAAATATAGACCACGGCAGCTCCGGAACAAGATATTGATGATATGTGCAGTAGGACTAAGGGCCAGGAGAATAATACAAATAGTAATAGTAGTATTGAATTGGGAGTACCTCAGGGCTCAGTACTCGGACCCATCCTCTTTTTGCTCTACATTAATGATATAAACCTCTTGAACATCACTGCCAAGATCACTCTATTTGCGGATGACGCAACTTTCCTATGGCATGATAATTCACAGCAACTACTGCTAGATAGCATCGAAAGGGAATTTATTACAATAAAACAATGGTGCGACTCCAATTTGTTAGTGATCAACATAAAAAAACTAATATAATCACATTTCGCTGCACCCTACCAGATATACCACTGGAGGATGAAAATATACTTAACAAAACAGAGACACGTTTTCTTGGATTAAGTATAGACTCTAGACTGAAATTCGATTATCACATTAACAATCTCTGTAATAAGTTGTCCTCGGGATGCTACGCAATTCGAGTAATCTCGAACGATTTGGGTATAAACGCAGCCAGATCGGCGTACTTTGCTCTAATCGAATCTCATCTAAGGTATGGGATTGCATTTTGGGGCGCTTGCTGTTCTTACCAGCTCAAAAATGTCTTTGTAATTCAAAAAGAGCCTTAAGGTATATTGGCAGAGACTCATGTAGAACGCTGTTCATTGATCTCAGTATACTTACGGTAACATCTATATACATTCTAGAATATGTCACCCTTATACATAAAAATAAAAATATCCTTGTAACAAATGATAATTCATATAACACTCGACAGAACAATAATATCAGACTACCTAGACCATCTAATAATTTGGTTAGAGATTCTATAATATACAAAGGCATTAAAATGTATAATCATCTCCCCATAACTACTAGATAAACTACATGTCTCAGGCGATTCAGAAGAGAGGTAAAAAAAATCTTGATACAACAATCACTATACGAACTAGATGAATACTTCAACCCTTGACGAAATTGTAAGACTATAACAAATTTTCTCAATAGCTCCATAATACGTGACATTGTCTTCATTTATTTATTTATTTTCACACATACTGATTTCTGTCTTTTATTCAACCTTTTGCCTATTTACCACACTTTGTATTTTTTGGTCTGCACTTCTTAAATGTATATGGCGTATCTTAGACAATATCAATCTATTTTTATATATATTTTTATATTGTTACCCACTTATTTAGTTATAATCTAACCGTATGTGCATAATCTCAGATTATTTTTATAGTTTTTACAAACCTATTACTTATATGTTCAACTATGTACCTAAGCTTTGTCTTTAAGAATTTTATTCTTTGACAATAAAGCATATCTTGATTGATTGATTGATAATATCGAAAATGATATAAATTAAATTCAGAAACTTACTAGTCATAAAAATAACAATGGAGGTAAAGAAGATACAGTTGATGATAGTGAAATCGACGTTGACAAAAGTGAAATCGACGATCTCTTCAACAATTATTAGCGGGAATACAAATCAATGTTCAATTAAGTTATTCACCTATGTGCCATAGTTATAAAATAAAATATTTCTAGCTTTGACACTTCTTTATTTATTTATAAAATAAAGTGTCCCATAACTAATTTTTTTTTGACAAGCTGTATATTTTTCCAGTATTTATTAAAATTTTCTCAATGATGGATAAAAGTGAGCAAATATATATTAAAAGCATAAAGCTAACTTCATATTAGTACTATCAACTAAACCGTATGTCGAAAAATAAGCGTGATATTCATTTCAAATAAAAAAAAACCTCAACTGTCCCATAACTGGGTGGTTTACCCTACGAAAGGTTTTATGGATATTCCACCCTAAAGCGGTGAAATTTTTTTATAGAAATTGTTATTTGGGCTCTTTTAAAATAAAGAAACACCTATTTCAGGGATTTTGGAAATTCAATTCTAAAGGGCATAAGCTATTTAATAAATTCAGTACCCTTTGTATATTTCCCACCCTGTTTAAGGCATGAGCTGGTAGGGTAGTGTAATACTGAATAAATAAACACAAGACCAATGCTCGCCCTGTATTATTGTTCATTGTGGAGATAAAACCGGATTCGTTAAGGGTGTTATTATATTCCGTGGTAAACTCGTTGTCCACCAATAAAAATGTAATAATTTTCAGTTTAGAATACTGACTCTTATTGTTGAAAATCATCAAATTCGTCGCGTATTCCACCGAAATCCATCTTCTCTAAAAGCTCCTTTATTGAATCGTACGCATGGACGCGTTGGCGCACGCAGAACCATAATAATTATGAAACCAAAGCCAAGTTCAAGGTCGACGTAGTATTACGAAACTCTCGCGAATCGATACCCAGTTCCCACTCTCTGCAGCGGATCTCCAGGTGAACACCGAACGGCCAACCTGTAATCGCTTTTACCAGACGTGCTCCACTTTACTTTCTCGAACGGTCTTTGATTATATGATAATAATAATTCAGGTATTGTGACTGATGCGGCTTTTGTGTACAAGGACAGGTGGGTTCCATTACTGTTATTTGAGCGCCATGGGCCATACCGTGAAATAATTTATGACCCAGACACTACCCCCCCACTACCCTTTCAACTATCGAGCACAAACAGGGTTGTTATAAAAATATTTGACAATATTAACTCAGATCATCAATCGATTTTATATAGCTTTGCGTTACCGCGGAAGATAAATCTAGAAATTGCACATATTTCAAGAGGAATTTTAATGATTCAGCAGTGACAGACTTTGCAAAAGCTCTCCAAAATGAAAAATGGAATATGTATAACTGTTATGATGTCAATGTAGCCTACTCTTATTATTGGGAACATTCAACTATCACTTTCAAACTCATTTTCCTCTACACAAAAAATTTACTAATACTGAAAATCACTCAAGCAAGCAATCATCGTAAAACAATAACTGTTCTTTTGGTAATGGCAGGACTGATGAAATCAAACTTTTTGAAGGTTCCAATGATGAAATAGTAAGTAGTAAATCAGTGAAACTATTGGGGGTTACCTATGATAGGAAACTTCACTGGAATTGTCATATTGATTGTTTGTGTAAAAAATTACAGAGTAGCTGTTATAGTCTGAAATTTATGAAGAACCACTGTAGTGAGTACACACTACTGTCATTGTACTATGCAAATTTTCATTCCCATATAAAGTATGGAGTTTTGATTTGGGGAAATTGTGCACATGTGAATAGAGTATTGGTACTTCAGAAATATGCGATTAGAATTCTTGCTAGTATCGATACTAGAACGAGCTGCAGAGATTATTTTAGAAAATTCAAAATCCTAACTGTTGTAAGCTTATATATACTGGAAGTTTGTACATACGTCTATAAAAATAAAAACGCGTTTTTGAATACTACTGAGAAGCATGACCATAATACACGTTTCAAAGGCCAACTACAACCTGAGAATCACCGGACTACGCTGTACCAAAAAAGTTTTTTTTTTACTGGCTGTAAATTATACAACTCTCTTGATGAGCATATTAAAAGCTCCCTCAATTTAAATATATTCAAAACAAGACTGAAACAGCAGCTAGTTCAGAAGGCCTGCTACACTATAGATGAGTACTTAGTATAATTTGTGTTATGTTCGCGATATATGCAATTGATTTTATTTGTATTCAATATAGCATACTTATATATACGATTGTCTCTCTTGTTGTCTCTTGTGCATTCATTTTAGTATATTGTCCGAAAAGTATGTTCCTGCAAAGATGAATTTCTCAATTTTTTATCATATATTTTAATCTAATGGTATGTATTTTATTTTATTTTGTTTTGATGTTTAATTTATTTTGTTTTGATGTTTAATTTATTTTGTTTTGATGTTTATTTGTGACTTGTTATAAACATGCATCTGTCTTTGGTCCTTGTGATTGAATTTATATGTATATTTTATGATGAATAAATTGATTGATTGAATGGATCACTAATGACATCATATCTTTTAGTACAGAATTGAAAAATACGCATGTAACGTCACGTATCAATTCTGAATTGCGAACCCTTTATAAAGAAATAAATAATATTTTAAAAAAACTGAAAAACACGCTTTTATAGAAAACCAGACTAAAAAAATAGAAAATAAGAAAAACATGTATTTTATTTTAATAAAAGCGTGGGGTGCATGGTATCACCTTGGCCAACAATTACCTGTGATCTGAGACATTTCTCACTTTACTGAATTTTTCAATTTTTACAAAAGAATCATAATATTCAACTCCAAAAACCCCCACATACCAATTTTTTCAATGCATTGTCACCAGAATTATGTACACCTGCCAAATTTCAGATCATTCGGACGTCTGGAAGTGGGTCAAAATCGCGCCCAAAGGAGTCGGTTACAAACAAACAAACATACAAGTGAAGCTAATATAAAGCGTGTAAAAAAGAAGGCTCATGAAAAACTCGTTGAAGCTACAAAGAAATCATTTTACCAAGACAGGATATCCAATTCTACAAATAAGAATGGGACAGGCTGGCAAGTTGTTACTGAGATATCTAATTGAAAATTCACAACCACCAATATCCATATTAAATTACAAAACGAAATCATTACCGACCCATTATAGGTAGGAAATAGTTTCAACTTAAACTTCCAACAAACACCTCTCCGTATAGTGAATACGATAGCTGCGAATCGTTTGCTGACCTAAACATTTTCTCAAAGTTCATTCTTTGTCCATATACAGAAGAACTTTACCTGTTAATTAAAACAAAGTTAAAAAATAGTAAATCATATGGTCTGATGAATTTCCAAGTTTCATAGTAAGAAATGTCCTGCACTCTTTGATGAAACCTTTAACTTTTCTAGTCAATATATCATTTTGCAGCGGCACTTTCCCAGAGCCATTAAAAATTCATAAAGTTATCCCTGTACATAAAAAGGACGACAAAAATAATTTAAATAACTATCGGCCCATTACAATGCCATAACAACATCGAACGTGAATTTAAATACACTGCAATTGACATCTCCATTGGAGTACCACAGGGCTCAGTTTTGGGGCCTGTATTATTTATCTTATATATAAACGACTTGAACAGGTCAATAAGTGATATCCCCCTTACTATATATGCTGATGATACATCTGCAATTATATCCCACAAAAGGGATATGTCAGTGCAGTAATATTATTAGAAGGTTGAATGAGTGGTCAACTCTCTCTACCTCAATACCTATAAGACACACTTTGATAGAACTGTGAGTTGGAAAATACACTACTATCTCAATTTGCTAAACTACTTATTCAAAAACTTCGACGGAAGATCATGAATGAAAAACAAATGCTCAACGTTTATTACGGACAGGTTGAATCGAGGTTGAGGTATGGTGTCTGTTTTTGGGGTTGGTCTACACAAGCGAATAATGTGTTTCAGAAAATAATAATAAGAACACTATCTGGTATTTTCAAACAACATAGTTGTAAGGATCTCTTTGGGAAACTGAATATTACGACTATACCTTCACTCTATATATTCGAATTGTGTTTATATATTTTCAAAAACAGAGATAAATATCCAAAAAGGTTCATGATAAAAACACGAGGTTCAAAGACAATTTCCAAAATCCATCAGCAAAATAAACAGTTTTGTATAGATTTCCAGATAATGCTGGTCTGATGTTTTTCAATAATTTGCCCAAAGATTTGAAATACTCTTCTACTCTCATACAATTTGAGAGAAAATTAAAGTTGTTCCTGATTGAGAGATGTTTTTATTCTATTAATGATTTCTTTTAATGTGTTACTTACCTATAGCTTTCTAGATACTGTAGGTACATTTGCGGAAGTTTCGGTAATTGCCGGAATGGTGGTTAATCCTCAACAAAGTACCTCACTTGTAGCAAATACGATTGACGTCAAGAAGCATTAAGCGGCATTTCGAACACCTAATTCGTTAATTCACAACAGTTTTGCTTCTTATTCTCAATAACAGTTGTATTCTTTGTTATACTTGACATTTCAAATGCATATTCTGAAAAAACGTAAGAAAGAAATAAAAAAAAGATGGTTGGAAAGGAAATTGAAGTGTGTGTTTTCAACGATGAGTCACATAACCCCCCACGCTATTTGAAATTTTAAGTTGATGCCCCCCGCGCCATCTATCGGGCAATCACAATGTCTTTTATTTCAAAAAGTAGTATCGGCGATATCATACAATCCTTTTTTTTCATTGTTCTACGTCGAACCGTTCAAAAGATATGAGGGGGGCATAAAAAGCCGCAAAGTCACATATCTACGGAATAAAAAAAAACTTATGTTTGGAAAGAGAATTGAATTATATTTTCAACGATGTGCCACATGACTCCCCATGCTATTCAACATTTATGAAGTTGATGTGCCCCCGCGGGGGGGGGGGCTATAAAAAGCCACACTGTATAGAGCGTATAGAGTCAGTTCAAAATAATGGAATTTCATGAAAAAATCACCAACATATTTTTATTTCATTACTACTCGAAACTTTCAATTAGGAGTGAGTTAGGGGTGTAACGGAGGATTATAGATCATTTCGTGATATCTTACGTGTCAAGAAAATGCCAAAATTAAGTTATCCATCAAAAAATTTCCAGGCACCCACCCCTTTCCAATTCGAAAATCACTAAATACTATAGCTGATGATGAAATGAATAACCGTTGCTGCTGGCACACCCCCCAAGCTAATCGGCCAAAATTTTCTTTTTCAAACAATTGCAAGAACATGTCATTTTTGAACGGCATTCTTTTCTGGACTCAATATTGTTAATATTATTCATGTCTGAAACTCGACTAATTAATTGAATTCTTATTTCATTCTTCCGCTATTAATTAATTTATTATTATTTTATTATATATATATATATATATATATATATATATATATATATATATATATAATGTATTTCTTTAAGTCATCGTGTAGTAGGGTACTCCTCAAGTTTATATCCAAAACGCGTAAAATCTAACGACTTGTATAAAGAATATATCGCAATTTTCCAAATGAATATTTGAGCAGAAAATAAAAAGCATTTCACGTACATGGAATATTTATGAGATCAATAGTTCCACCAAAAGACCGCTAAAAATTGTTTGTCTAGATTAATTAGCTGTATTACCTTTATTTCCTAATTAAGATTTATATCTGATTGCTATTCAATTCTAAACCATTGCCCAGGGAACCAGAGCATCGCGAAAATGTATATGCGGAGTAAATTGTAAGTAATTTATATATTGATAATTCTGCTCACTTTCAGAATTTTCATAAACTCAATATTTAAATATATTATAGCACAGAAGATTTTTATTTCAATATTGAAACAAATTAAGGCCAGATACTTTTCAGTTACCAATTTCCTATTGTTTTTTATTAGTATTTATTTCTTTCTCTCTCTCCACTTTTAACTAAACTATATTTTTTTCCACATTCCTCTTTTCTCTTTTTCTCTTTCTCTCTTTCTGTGTCTGTCTCTCTCTCTCTCTCTCTCTCTCTCTCTCTCTCTTTTACACACTTGATTCTTCAATCTGTAACCTGTTGCAAAATTCGTACCGAACAGAAAGACAAGAACGTGAGTTGAGTTGTTATCCAGTTCTGAAGTCAGTTTAAAATCTAATGCATAAATTGTACCAGACAGGCGAGAAAGCGGGTTAATAAAAACGTGGTCAAAATAAGACATTTTGTTTGTATTCAGTCGGAGACTACGAGAAAAATGTGTCCCAGTCAAAAATAAAATGTTCTTGCAATAATTTGAATAATTTCGTTTTAGACAATATGGCACCAAGTTCCTCCATGGAAACATGCATTTCAATTATCAGTACTTGAACTACATCTTCAATGATTCCCAGACGTTCACGTGTTTATTGCTATTCATTTTGTAAACATTCACCTTACCTAGCTTAAGGCTATTTATCTCCCTCATTAGCGTAATTCATTATTAATAATGCTGCTTACCTTGAAAAAAATAAAACGCCATAGCTAGTTTGTCAATTGCAGTAAACGCATTCATACTTTGGCTATGATTTCCCTTTCATCACCCAAATTATTCACCCATGTCTAAGCTTGACTATGATCATTATCACACAAGTGTTTCAACATTAAATATTACGGTACAGTGAAGAATGGATGGAGTATGTCGTTTGTGGATTAAAAAATAATAAATACAATCGGTGAGTTATATAGATTTTTCTTTCGGTGTTTTGCAAAAAATGTACATATTTTTTTTAAATCGTGGAACAGAAAAAAAACTAAGTCTCCCATACAAAGGCATAGAATACGGATTTTTTTGTATGCATGAATATGTAACTTAATAGTATTTATGTCTGTCCTGTGGAATTAATTTTTAGCGTAAAATTTCGCAGCCATGCACACATTTTTTTGTGGAACAGAGCCAAAAGCTCATTGCAGACAAGTTTTTTTTATGTTTTCACTCATATTTACTTTTCCCTTTTTTGTAGTTTTTTGTCAAATTGGACCATAAATAACTCATGCTCATTACGCGCTATCTTAAATTCTTCAAGTCTCGTCTGGCATTTTGGATTCGCCATTTTAAATAGATTCAGATCATGAATCACAAAACTTACCCGCGATCTTAGATCCGCCACCCTCATTTTTCATTGTATTGCCACTTTGCAAGATTTGATCCATAAAACGGCGTAAGAGGGGATTGAAGCTCCTGAAAAACAATCAGACTTATACTTTATTCCTTATAACTAATAGACTAATTTTTCAAAGGATATCTCACTAGAAAAATTATTTCAAATATCTCTGATTACTTTTTGGTATTAGGCAAGATAGACGAAATTATATATATTTTTTTTTTTTTCAGGGCGTAATGTGCCTGAGCTGTGGACGTTTGTGGACGGCCTTGCAAATATTATGGAGTTTTCTTTATGTGATTTGTGGAGCTGTCCAGCTCATGGCTGGAATATTTTTCACGATTTCGGTACCTGAACTACACCTTTATTGCATCTTGGTAGCAGGATCATGGGTGAGTGTTCAATAATTCATTTAATAAAAAATCTGCCCATATTATCGACAATTTCGTGTTTTTTATTTTTGAACAGCAACCAATAAAAATGAACAGTAATAAAATCCGCGGAATTAACTGCAGTGAGTTATTGGTTCCTCAAATTTTAAAAACTTGAGAAGATAAACTAAGACCTTGAAGTAGAATTCATTTCAAAAGTATCACAATCCAACGACAGCTTGTATTTCAGCAAAAACTCTGAATTCTGATTGGAGTATCGGATGGGGTGTTTTCAACGATGCATGGCAAAGCCAAGTTTGACATTTTGGCACATGCTATTTGTAATTGTAGTTCGGTAAACCTGCAGCAAAGTGAAATGTCACCGATTTTTCACAGATGCTTTAGAACACGATAATAAAAGTAGATCCATCGAAGTTTTTCCGCGGAAACGGTTATTTTCGGAATTATAGCCCTTGAAATATTCAAAAAGGTCTATTTTCAATCATAATTTCCACTTACTTGAGACGGCTTAATTTCTTAATTTTTTTATCAACACACTGTATGGAACCCTCAATTTCTATTCGATACCTTCTTCAATGCAATCCATAACATTTTTTTTTTCGGGTTTAGGATAATAGTTAGTTTACTTTCAGGAAATTAAAAATCGTTTGAGATTTCACGT
Organism: Gonioctena quinquepunctata; assembly: GCA_018342105.1. Classification (NCBI taxonomy): domain Eukaryota; kingdom Metazoa; phylum Arthropoda; class Insecta; order Coleoptera; family Chrysomelidae; genus Gonioctena; species Gonioctena quinquepunctata. Next base: position 31,132 of record JAFIRS010000706.1, on the reverse strand, counting down.
CATACATCTCATCTGTCAAAGAGAGAACTATAATCTTTGAATCTGTTTTCAACATTGTTGCCAATTATTCAATTCTTGATAAACCTTCATATCCGGTAAGAGCACTCCTGCTCTCCGAAAATAGCTGAAAGACTTTTCTTACGAGTTTTGCCCCCTGAACACGAATCGTACCCTTTCTAAATTAGAGAGCTTTTCTTGATCCAGAACTTAAGTTTTTCAAGCACGTTTTATCGCACAAAAATCACTCACAATGCCTCCTTCTTTTTACAATGTAAAAACATCCTCGATTTTAGTGATGGCGAAATGTCCCTAAACTTCATTTTTACCACTTACACATTTGCTTAAATGTCTGCTCCCATTGAAACCCAATTCAGTGTACTTGCATCTCGCGACTGACTGTCACTATTGTGTCCAAATAATTAATTATTCGTATAAAACGAGAATAATCACCGCGTGCGAAGCGTGTTCTGAACAAGTTGATTGGCTGGCCATCAACTTGGATAGCAAGGTTAGCCAAGTTAGGTTGTGTTTCCTTCTTTTACGTAAGCTATTGATTGGAATTCAAGAGCGGATCTAGACACACTGAACTTATAACGCATTTGTTGAAATATCTGCTCCTATTGAAACCTACACTGACTGTCACTATTGTGCCCAAATAATAATTCGTAAAGAACGAGATAAATCGCCGCTACCAAAGTGCCCGCGAGCGGAGTGAAGCGTGTTTTGAAGAAGTTGATTGGCTGGCCATCAACTTTACACAAAATATTTCCGCGCAAACGGTTATTTGAGACGGCTTGATTTCTTCAAATGATCTGTAATACACTGAATAAAACCTTCAATTCACATAATTTTGATTATCAAAATAAATAATGTAATTGAATGAATGTCAACTCTTCATGTCTATCGGACATTTTTTACATTTGGCAACATTGCATTTTTAACATTACTCATGAATGACAATTAACATAATGACAATCATCTCAAATCTTATTTCCTGTTTACTCAAATGGAAAGACTTTCAAATAGAAAAACTACGTTTTTATCCAAACTATCTGCGGGACATTTAAAACATATCTTTTAGTATCGCATTTATAAAGTCTAGTTCTTACTGTTTAGAGTGCTTGTTTCGTGAATAATTGTGAAATAATCCTTTCCAATTACAACTGTTCATTGATACCTACATGCCATGGAGTTGGACAATTTTTCACAAAAAAAATATTTCCGACTCTTTCCGCGGAAAAATTTTAGTTGCTCAACGAAGTTTAACGCATTCTGAAGCATCTGTGAAAATTACGTCAAAATCAGTAACATTTCACTTTGCTGCAGGTTTTCCTTGTAGTTCAAATCAAATTATTCAAGAACTTATGGAAATTGCGGAATCATTTCTAGAACACTACAGCATTCTGTGCAAGAAACTAGCCATCTATTGATCCAACATTTGATTGGGGAAAATTAGATGGAAAATTATATTCATATAAGTGAGTGTGATGAGATAGAGGTTGAAGAGACCATTAAATCACTGAAATCTGAAAAGGCATCTGTACCAGTTTGAAACTATACATTATTGTAGAAAATATTGAACAACTTCAACCCAAGATACCATGTTTATGAGAAGATAGAGTACACTTACAAAAATAATATATATTAAAAAAAAAAGGTAAATTTATTTAACACTTAATCTACAACTTAATTTATATTACTACGCTACTGAATAGCTCGATCGTATGGGCTCGTTCAGACTGTCCGTGAGACTTGAGGGCTGTCTATTTATCTCCGTCACAGAATTCCCGATCTTTCGAATTCCGGCAGTTGGCGATCCAGCATGTTCCAATCGTTTCCAATATCGACCGTTGCTCTCCGCGGAAAAGCGACTGGATGGTTCTCGAATATCTCCGGGGATGATCTCATCGCTGTCGATGGCAACATGTGAGGCGACAGGTCCGGCCTAGGTTCGTTACATTGCCCCCTTCTTAAAGACATTTCGTCCCGAAATTTCATCCTTGGAGTGTGACGATATCTGCATGACTCCCCATATCTGCACCGTGAAGTTCGATGGAAGTAACACTCCACGGTCTTCATGATCGGTCGTGGAAGAGGGTTACAGCAAACCAGAATCCTGACGCCGCTGGATCTGAATATCGCCTCCAGCATACTTCTTATGACTCTCCAGTCCAACCCATCAATACCACAGGATAATTTTGGAATTGCTAGATCCACCAGGTTCTGGTCCACCATAGTATCTCTTAGTTTGGTGAGACTCTTCCAGACATCTTCATAGGACGGTTTATCTTGGGAATGCCTCTTGGTAACTAGGTAGTAGATGTTTCTCTGGCCTTTCTTCAACTGTAGCACCCCACCAACTTCTGGATTCTGCTCCCGCAGTGTTTGGAGTTGACCAAATTTCTTGAGAACACTACGGCGATGCCCCTGGACATTCGAAGATCTTCTGCCACAAGTGCGCTAGTGCGTAGTCAGCAGGCACCTCGAAAGGCCTCGTGACTCCTCTTAGTAACCCATGTAGAACTTTCTGCCCGTTTGAATACAAGGACATAAACTTCTCGAACGTCATATCATCCTCCGGTGGCTTGAGGGTGCGAACTTGGTCATGGTTTCCAGCGTATGGGGCCAACCTGTTGAAATGGACGACCCTTGGTTTCCCTCGGGGTGGCTTATGGATTCGGTACACAAGGTCGTTTATCCTTTTCACAATTTTATACGGGCCTTCCACGAGTTCCGCAACTTTGGTGATAGTCCACGACGACGTTTGGGGTTGTAAGCCAAACCAGGTCATCAACCTTAAATCCTCCAGCGTCGGCCTTGATGTCATAGGTCTTCTTCATTTTATCGCTGGCACTCTGGATGTTCAACGGACTCGTTCGTGTATGTCGTCCATTCTCTGCCGGCGTTTGCTGCCGTAGTCCGCTGCCGCAGTGTCTTGTCCTGGCGGTATCCCATCCTTCAGGTCGCAAGGTCGGTCGCAGTTCTCGGCCCATTATAATACTAGCAGGAGTTTGACCGGTGGACTCGTGTACTGCGGATCGATAGGCCATCAGGAACAAATGAAGATACTGGTCCCAGTCTCTTTGATGGTCAGAGACAACCTTGGACAAGTGGCGGTTGATCGTCCTGTTCATCCGTTCCACCATTCCATCGGACTGCGGATGTAGGGCCGTGGTTCTTGTCTTGCGGATGTTCAGCAGTAGACATATTTCTTGGAAAAGGTTGGATTCGAAATTTCTGCCTTGATCCGAGTGCAGCTCCATTGGAATACCGAATCGACATATCCACTCTTTCACCAAGACGTCGGCGACGGTGATGGCTTCCTGGTTGGCAGGGCATAGGCTTCCGCCCACTTACTGAAGTAGTCCATTGCCACAAGGATGTATTTATTCCCGTGGTCGGATACGGGGAAACGGGCCGGCGATGTCAATGGCGATTCTCTCGAACGGGCTGCCTACGTTGTACTGACGCATCGGGGCCTTGGGGCGTATTCGAGGTCCATTGCTAGCAGCGCATACAGCGCACTTCCTGCACCAGTCCTGGACGTCAGCTTGACAATTGGCCCAGTAAAACCGTTGCCTCACTTTCTGCAGGGTCTTCGTCACTCCCAGATGTCCTCCGGCGACTCCATCGGATTTCCGCAGCACTTCCTCTCTTCTGTTCCTGGGAACAATTTTGGCGTCTGTCTTCCCACCAATATCGGCCTCCAACACAGTTTCAGGATCCCATTGTCCAGAATAAGAGGTTCCATTGTGCCCAATGGACTTAACAGCCGGCGAGTAACCTGCGACTTCCTGCCATGATGGTCTTCGATTGCCCTTCTTCCAGCTGACGACTAAGCCAAGGTCGGGGTATCTCTCTTGGTCTTTCTGGATCTTGCTGTCATTCCAGTTGTCATCCATTGCCGCGGTTCTACAAAGTGTTGCTTCTTTCTCTCTGCTCGTCGGCAAGTGAGCAGTCATCTGGACATGGTCTTCGCGACAAGGCATCTGCATTCTTATGGCTAGTTCCGGCTCGATGTTCGATCTCGAAATCGAATTCTTGGAGTCTCTCGATCCAACGTGCTACTTGACCCTCAGGATTTTTGAACTGTAAGAGCCATTTGAGAGCTGCATGGTCAGTTCTCAACAGGAATCTTCTTCCATACACGTACTTGTAGAAGTGCTCCACTCCTTTACAACAGCTAACAGCTCTCGCCTGGTGACACAGTAATTGCGCTCTGGTTTGCTGAGCGTCTTGCTGAAATAACCAATGACCTTCTCCTGCCCTCCTGGATCTGAGATAGGACAGCTCCAAGTCCCACGTTGCTGGCGTCCGTATCCAAAATGAACTTCCGTTGGGTAAGGGATAGCTCAGAACAGGTGCGTTAATCAAAGCCCCTTCAGCTTCCTGAACGAGTCTTGGCATTCTTCGGACCACTGGAACTTTGTTTGACCTTCCGTGAGCCTGGTCAGTGGTTTAGCGATGTTTGCAAACCCCAGCACATATCGGCGATAGTATTGCACAAACCAAGGAAACTTCGAAGTTGGTGAATGTCTTTTGGGATGGGCCAATCCTTAACAGCTTTGATCTTCTGGTCATCCACTGCTACTCCTTCCCAGAGACAACGTGGCCGAGGTATCGTACTTCTTTTTGGAACAGGTGGCATTTCTTAGGGCTCAGCTTCAATCCGAGTTCCTCAATCGCAGGAATACTTCCTCAAGTTTTTCACGTGGTCCTCGAACGATCTGCCGACCACAATTATGTCGTCGAGATACACTAGACACGTGTTCCATGAGAGTCCCTTCAGTACTGTTTCCATCAATCTTTCGAATGTGGCGGGAGCATTACAGAGCCCGAATGGCATAACGGTGAACTGCCACAATCCTGAGCCGATGGTAAAAGCAGTCTTTCTCGATCTTCCTGAGCGAGTTCTACTTGCCAGTATCCACTCTTCAGATCAAGGGTCGAGAAAATCGTGGAACCAGCCAACGTGTCTAGGGTGTCATCTATTCTCGGGAGAGGGTAACTGTCCTTCTTCGTGACATTATTAAGTTGGCGATAGTCTACACAAAAGCGTGTCGATCCATCCTTTTTCTTCACCAGTACGACTGGAAGGACCAGGGACTGTCAGACGGTTCGATAACTCCTTCTTTTCCCATATCGCTGACTATTTTGTCAGCCTCTGCCTTCTTGGCAAGAGGAAGTATTCTTGCTGATTGCCGGATCGGTCGGGCACCCCAGTATCAATCTTGTGCTGGACCACATTAGTTCGACCCCTTTTCCTTGTCCGGTATCGAAGATGTCTTGGTACTTTTGACTAAATCTCTTAGTTTGGGCTGTTGAGCTGGTTTTATGTCTTTGGAAGAGATGGCAACTAATTTCTCTAGTTCTGTGGGCAAGTTGTTGGGTTGGCTAATCAGTACCTCGTACGCCCCGGATCACGGATGAAACTGACGAGCAGTGCCCCAAAATTGTTCCTTTCTTCAAGGTCACTGGGAAATAATTGACATTCATGACCCTTAGCGGCACAAATTTGTCAGCACGCAACAAGGTCTTCCCTAGTGCAATCCCCCGTCCAATTTTCTCATCATGAAGTTTGGGCTCGAACATCACCACGTCTCCACTGCTCGCACTCCCGTCCAGGCGAGCCTCCAGAATGGTTTCAGCCCTCTCAGGTACGCTTACATCTTCAGCCAACAGCACACGGATCAACTCTTCACTTCTCCCATGAAGTACCAGCTCTTCTCCGTTGACACGTAGGACGCCGTCTTTGAAATCCAATTCAAACCCTCTGGAATTCATGATGTCCATTCCGATGATTGCATCGTCTTCGATGTCCACAAGTGCCTGATGTTTCACTTTAGTGTTGCCCAAAATTATTTCAATCGGTAGCTCGCCATATACGGTAGCTGGCTCCCTGTTGCTGTGCGTAGCTTCAAGTTGTCGGTTCAATCCGTTCCGGTGTTCTGCAAAGGAAGGCCGAGAATTGTCCTAGTCGCACCTGTATCTAGCAGCATGGTGCAAGGCTCGTTATTGATGAGACCGTCTACGAAGACACCCTTGTTCTGTCGTTGAAGCATAGCGACATATGCGTTGTTAACGGGCTTGCCGGACACATGCCGACGATTGTCCCTTCTCATCGACCTTTCTTAGTTTTCCTGCATCGGAGTCGATGAATGTTGGACATTTGCTACGCACATGTCCAATTTTGCGACAATTCCGGCATCTTATATGTCTTTTCTCAGGCAACACTTCCTTCATCACTTTTCTTATGGCAGCTTCCAAGTTAGCAGGCTCCTGTTAGTCTTCCTCAATCGTTTGAACTTTACTTTGGCTTTTGCAGCATTGTTTTGCTGCCTCAAATTCAAAGCTCGTGCCAGTCGTCTACGAGATGTGTTGGACGAGCTAATATCAACGCTTGTCTGGTTTCTTGGTCACGGAGTCCATCCAGGAATGCTTGAACCGCTAGTCGCTCCATTACATTTTCTGGTGTGGCTGGATATGCGAGACGAACCAAGCGTGCAATGTCAGTTTCGAATTCTTGTAAGGATTCGCCCGATTTTTGGCAGCGATTTTTCAGTTGGGAGTGGTATACGTGTTCCAAATGGGCCTGGCCATATCGTAATTCTAGATGTTTAATCAGCTGATCATAGTCCTCCTGTTCTTGGGCGGTAAGAGTTTGTAGAATATTCGTCGCTTCTCCACGTAATGCAAGTGTTAGTGCTATAGCTCTTTCCTGCATTCCATCCATTTGCTTTGGCCGCTGCTTCAAACTGTCGGCGGTAATTTTCCCATGGAGTTTTTCCGTCGAATTGAGGCGGCTTCATGGAAAGCTTCCTATTTCAGAAATGACCTTGACATCTTGTATACCCTCTTGAACTTTATCCAAGTTCAAACTCAAGTCCAGCATTGCATCTTTGTTAACCATCTCTGTGGAGGGCGCACTATCAATTCGTTTTCCAGCTTACTGATCGTTTCCTTCATCTTGTCCATCTCTGCCTCGACGGTTCCTATTCTTTTCTAGACGATTCGCCACACCACAGAGTTCTTTTTTAAGTCTTCTGTGTTTTCTAGAGCTTATCTTCCAGGCTTCTTGAATTTTGTTGCAGCTCTTCTTTCAAGGATTCTATTATCGGACTCAAATCACCTCCGGGAACTTCGAATAAAAATGTTTCGGGGTCCTCACCTTCTTGTATAAGTCCTTCTGCAAGTCTTTCCTGGAGTACTTGCTTTTTACCCGTTGTTTCCAGTTCCCTTTCCTCCAATTCCTGTTTCAATTCCGCTACCTTCAAATCCGCAAGGCGCACTTTTCTTGAACACATTTTGTCTTTGACGAGGTATCAGTCTGTTTCACCCGAAAAGTTTATCAGTTTGTTAAAAATTCACTTCGCGAATTCTTTTCCACGGGCCACCAGTCTATTGTCTGTTTCACGCGAAGAGTGTATCAGTTTATATTCCCACGCACAATTGTCCACTTCGCGAAAACCGGGCCACTGTCTATTTTCTGTTTCACGCGAACAGTGTATCAGTTTATATTCCCACGCACAATTGTCCACTTCGCGAAAACCGGGCCACTGTCTATTTTGGGCGTACAAAAAGGTCTATCAATTTATTTTTCTGACTATCCACTCCACGATCACTTGTTTATTTTCAAAATCTCACTTCCGACACCAATTGTAACGTAAATAAACTTAACTTGGTTCTACTAATTTATTTAACACTTAATCTACAACTTAATTTATATTACTACGCTACTGAATAGCTCGATCGTATGGGCTCGTTCAGACTGTCCGTGAGACTTGAGGGCTGTCTATTTATCTCCGTCACAGAATTCCCGATCTTTCGAATTCCGGCAGTTGGCGATCCAGCATGTTCCAATCGTTTCCAATATCGACCGTTGCTCTCCGCGGAAAAGCGACTGGATGGTTCTCGAATATCTCCGGGGATGATCTCATCGCTGTCGATGGCAACATGTGAGGCGACAGGTCCGGCCTAGGTTCGTTACAATATTTAGGAAAAAAGGCAGTGGCGTATCATTATTTTGATCAAAAATATGGCAGGGCATGTTAACAGGGACGCCACTGATGAAAATTAAGAAATCCTTCATCATGGAAAAACAAATTATTTTTATGCGTACTTTGCATGGACCAAAATTGAAAAGAATAGCCAAAGCGGTTTCCGAGATATTGGGGAAGAACTGATTTTTTAACCGACGAAACAAAAAAGGAGGAGGTTCTCTAGTCGACGCGAATATCTAATTTTTTTATTTTATTTTTTATGTATGATCACGCATAACTTTTTACTGAGACGTCCGATTCCGATAGGGTGGGTGGATAGGGTGTACTTCGAAGTTGGTCCCATTTGAATTTAAAAGATGAAATCCACCCCTAAGGGTAGCAAAATATTGATCACTCACCCTCTGAATTCTGGTCCGTTAACCGATTCTATCAGATATAACTTTGTACTGGGATCTTCGATTTGGATGATTCTTCTTTTGTCAGATAGGGTATACCTCATAGTTGATCATATTTGGATTTCGAATGGAATTATCCACCCTTACGGTTATAAAAATGGGGGATAATTGTTTTTTCACTTGTGAACATTGGCACACATATGTAGTTGACAATGACAGATCGCTAGTGTCATTATCACAATCAATATATTCTATGAGAGGATGGAATGATATACAGAGTAATGAAATAAACTAACCAGAACAACAAAAATAATTTATATTACAACAAATAGTAAAAGTAGATAATCATATTATTTAACTGGTAATAGTTGAAGTAAGGTGGGTAAGTATTTTGGAAGTAATAAAAAAACAAGCAGTTAGTAATTAGTAGATTTCAGCCACAAAAAATTGAAAAATAAAAACTTTTTAACAAAAAATTAAACCGACGAAATACGGAACTGAAAAGTAAAAAATAAAATAAACCTTCTTAGTCTCAATAACTAAGCTCCTAAACTAATGTAAGTAACTAATTTTGAGTCGGCGCCAAACAAACAATCAACAAAGATCATTAAATTACTTCAAAAAAATTATCAGAATGTCACCGCCCAACTCGATGCCATCATTTTACGCCTTACCTAATTCATTTGCTTGTTTGTTTGGCGCCGACTCAAAATTAGTAACTTACTTTAGTTCAGGAGCTTCGTTATTGAGAATAAGGCCCGATATTATAATGTCATTTTAAACTCTTGAGTGATGTCATCGAGTTTAAACCTTAAACCCTACCTCAGGTATGGTTTGAAGGAAACGAAACGAAACGAAACACCATAAGGCCAAGTGACGATGACATTTATATACATGGAAAATAAAAATCTTATATGCTTTTATAAAACGACTTTTTCACCACCTTTGGATTAAACTTGAAGATAAACTGGTTTAAGGTTTTCTGAGTTTAAACTGACATTATAATATCGGGCCTAAGAAGGTGTATTTTATTTTTTACTTTTCAGTTCCGTATTTCGTCGGTTTAATTTTTTGTTAAAAAGTTTTTTTTGTTAAATTTCAACATTCTTTATCTCAGAAATAAAGCGGTTGCGGACCTATATTCATATGAAGATGTTTTCTTAAAATCATCCAAGTATTATCGCCCTTTAGGATCAGCATTCAATTATTAAACACCCTGTATATATATATATATATATATATTATATATATATATATATATATTTTCTTAGGTATTATGATTCGTAGAAAAATCAGAAAACATGTGTAATTATATATATACGTTTCGCCACCGGCGGGAGGCATCTTCAGTAATTTTATTTTCTTTATGTAGAACCGGTGGCGAAACGTATATATGTATATAATTACACATTTTTTCGATATTTCTACGAATCCCAAGAACAGTCCATAAACTTAGATCAAAGTAGACCTTCTATGTGTATCCCTGTTGGCGTAGCAAAAGTCTTTGATAGATGTAAAAAATAGGAGTTTTCCATGACCTCAACTAGCCCAGACTGAAATCGAATCTTCATATTGAGAGCATTATAAAAAGATCCCTCATACCCTTGTTCAAGTCCCTGAAAGGCATTTTTGACATTCATCAACTTCATATCCTCTACAATGCGCTAGTTGTGGCCCATACGAAATGTGGAATTCTGGCCTGGGTGTGTGAGTGACCAACAATTACCTAAAAACATTGAAAATTACACAATATGATATAATGAAAATAGTACACAAGAACTACACACATACAATATACATAATATTGTATAACATACATTTCGTACGGGTATGAACGTTTGCCTGCGGCTGGTGCTGCAAATCGTAGGAGTGGGAAATAATCATTCTGTGCGAGTTTTACACTATAATTTTTCTACGACTGGTATAATATTCAATGTAAGCAAAAAAACTACGAAACTTACTCATGAGGAATGTACTTATTATATAAAAAAAAAATAACGCACTTGGTAAATTTGATGCTGCAATAATTGCAAAAATTACCTTATTATTAACCGACGAAACCAAAAAGGAGGAGGTTCTCTATTCGACCCGTATATTTTATGTTTTTCCATCATATTTTTTTATGTATGATCACGCATAACTTTTTACTGAGGCGTCCGATTCCGATGATTCTTTTTTTAATAGATAGGGTATACCTTATATTTGGATTTCGAAAGGAATTAGCTACCCTTACGGGTAGAAAAATAGGGGATAATTGATTTTTCACTAGTGAACATTAGCACACACATGCGTAGTTGACAATGACAGATCGCTACTGACATTATTCTTGTTCCGAGAGGATGGAATGATATACAGAGTAATGAAATAAACTGACCAGAACAACGAAAATAATTTATATTACAACAAATAGTAAAAGTAGATAATCATATTATTTAACTGGTAATAGTTGAAGTAAGGTGGGTAAGTAAGTATTTTGGAAGTAAACAAAAACAAGTAGGTAGTAATTGGTAGATTTTAGCCACAAAAATTGAAAATAAAACTTTTAACAAAAATTAAACCGACGAAAAAATCAACTGAAAACCAAAAAATAAAATAAACCTTAGTCTAAATGATAATTGATCTCCTAAACTAATGTAAGTAACTGATTTTGAGTCGGCGCCAAACAAACTAGCAATTGAATTAGGTCAAGCGTAAAATGATGGCAGCGAGATGCACGGCTGCGTTTTGATGACTTCTTTCATAGATAATGATCTTCGATAATTGTTTGTTTGGCGCCGACTCAAAATCAGTTACTTACATTAGTTTAGGAGCTCAATTATCATTTAGACTAAGAAGGTTCATTTTATTTTTTGCTTTTCAGTTGGTTTTTTCGTCGGTTTAATTTTTTGTTAAAAGGTTTTTTTTGTTATTAACAATATTCAATGTAACATTGGTACAATTATTTAAAACAACTTTTGGGGAACTAGAACCCGTTTTTTAAGGGATAAGTTGAGATTAATTGTACTCACAAACAAATTTCAAAATAATTGATCACCTTCAGCAATGTCCAAGTTTGCAATTATCGAAAAATCCATATTTCATCAAAAAATCAAGAGGCTACTAGTGAGTTGGAGGAAAATATAATATTTTCTAATTTAATTTCAAGCGAATCATTACCAGTTCATGACTCGAATACAAAACGCGGGACTGATTTGAAATTTATATTCATTCTTGACAACTAGACGCGAGGTATTTTCATTGCATAAATCCCACTATTTTAAAATTCAATGATGTAATAGATAAATCAGAGGATATTGCACGATAACTTCATGTAGGACTATTATACGGACCATAATACGTTACCTCGCATTTAAAATATCGCATTCTTCATAAATATGTATGGATATGCGTGTGCTGTTTTTCAATAGAACATTGCTCCGGCCGCTGGACCTGTCACCATAAACCTCAACTAGTCCATTCCTAGAAGAGAAAAACTCATTGTCATTGTTAACATATTCAGCTCTCATTGATTGATGGGTGATGTTTCGATTATTCCATGAAGAATGAATTCCGAACTGAAAATATTTATTTTCATATAAACCGATAATCTTTAGCAATTTAAGTACTTCCCAAATTATATTTGAAATAGAGAAAATTTGTTTATTTCTATAAAAAAATTTGTAAAAAAGCATAATACATTTTTTGTACGAATGGTCTTTTTTGCTACCTTTTGAACCTCGATACAATAACTAAAGTAGGTCAATCAACAGAGATTTTTTTGTGACAAAAATACATTGCTTAATTTGTCTAAAATGACTGAAATAACGGAAAAACTCTGGAAGAACAAAATTATGATCCTTCACCCCTTCCTCAAAAATCCCCATGAAGTTTTTCCTCATTATCACAGAAAATAATACGGATTGTCATGGTCTTCCCCGGTTGCCAAATTTAACCAGAATATCGCAACAGTTAGGGCTTTGAATTCTTTTTTGGCCATTGATTTCCATTATGTAATTATGTTGGTAATTACCTAAGACTATCAATAAATACATACTTTTTCTGGGAAAAACTGCAAGAGAAACTGAGCTTTCAACCAATGCAATAATTTCTCCATCATTGCTGAAAATCATTCTAATGTACTGTAAACGAGCAATTCTTCAAATTCCAACGATTGCAAAAAATATTTGATTAAATTAGTGTCGAAGTCTGTACTACCAATTTCATTTTCTTCAAAACATGAATGAAGTTTCCAGGAACAATCCATTTCTATTTCATCCTTAGATACCCATGGCGTGCGAGATATTTTGTAAGGCAAAGAATTGTCAATATATAAAAAAACTCCATTTGGCATACAAATTCACAAGCGAAATTGGAAACAAAGAATGAAATCATTTTGTAAAAATTGGCTAAGGCGTATTTTTGCCGACTGAATAAAAAATTACGACACCATTTTAAATAATAATTAAGTTTCATATCTGCACTTGAGATCTCTTTGTAATGTATAGTTCGGAAAACCATCTTAGAAATGCAATGAATTTACCAAACTTCATGTATTTTTATTGGAAATCAATGTCGATTTGAGCATAGAATAAACTGAACTCATAATATATTGGAATTTACCAAACTTCATGTATTTTTATTGGAAATCAATGTCGATTTGAGCATAGAATAAACTGAACTCATAATATATTGTCCACAGCGTGGATGGCTTTGCATTTTGAGTTTTTCTTTCATTTAAGTAAACCAGTAAGACACTTCCAATAATGCAATTTACCTGTTTTAAATTGCGGAATTTGACGAAGTCTTAATAGGTTTTACTTGCTTTCGTCTATTTCGGCAGGATTAATTTTTTCCAAAACAACTCTTTTATTCATGTAAAGCACTTTTGTTACGTAAACAAACATGTGTTTATTAGCATAGGAACGCAATCCCTTTAATTATTTTGATTTGCGTCACTCTCATAAACTATATTTGACAATATAAATCGAACAAGAATGAAGAGTATTGAAATGATTGATCATTTCAATCATACAGAAAAATATTTTATTGGAAAATGTTGACAACTTAGCGGTTTTCTTAGGTTTGTACTGAAAATAATGTTTGGACCTATGGAATAAAGTACTTTTTTCTACAACCGAGCGAAAAGTACCATGTTTGCGCTTCAAAAAGAAAGCGCAAAGTTGCACTTTTCCGAGGAGCGAGCGTTTTTTTACTTTGCCGCTCGCCGAGCGGCAAAGTAACCAAAACGCTCGCTGAGTTCCCATGGAAACCATAATGGAAAAACGTCAAATGTTTTTGCGACATTTGACACCAGAGTAGGTGTTGAACGGTATTTTAACGCTTGATTTAAAGATCGTCATTGAAAATAAAAATGTCTTTTCGTGAAAATTCAAAGGAAATCGATGAAATTAGTGAAATTTCGTGCACTCCGCCGGAAATTGCTCAAGCTGCAAAATCAGTTGCTCTTAATTTACTGCCAGAGAAGTCGAGAAGCAAGTACGAAAAGCAGTATGAACTTGTTAGTAAATGGTGCGATTCAAAAGGAACCAAGAAGATATCACTACACTTTGATCTATATACTCAATGCTGAGATCTACGATATCACTAAAACATGATATAAACATCAGCGAATACAAAAAACTATTGGCTTATTTGAAACGTCAAGCTGTTGGCCACAAACCAATATAAAAACGTTTTAACAAAAAATTAAACCGACGAAATACGGAACTGAAAAGTAAAAAATAAAATAAACCTCAGTCTCAATAACTAAGCTCCTAAACTAACGTAAGTAACTAATTTTGAGTCGGCGCCAAACAAACAAGCAAATGAATTAGATAAGGTGTGAAATGATGGCATCGAGTTGCGCGGTGACATTCTGATAATTTTTTTGAAGTAATTTAATGGTCTTCGTTGATTGTACAAAACTCGTTCGCCATCTTGAATTTGTGAATATTGACAAAAAAAATCACAGAAATCGTCGGACATCTTGAAGCCGGCATTTTGATTTTATGAATTTTGTCAGAAAATTCATAATCTTCGACTCTGAAAACCCCCACATACCAATTTTGAATCGAATCGGACCATAAACACAAATCTCGTCCGCCATCTTGGAGCTGCCATTTTGTTTTTTTTCTTCTCTAACCAATGCATGATGCATTGTCACGGGAACTGTGAACACCTGCCAAATTTCACGTTAATCGAACAACTAGAAGTGGGTCAAATTTTAATTGCAAGATTTGATGGCAAACATCGGGACAGATGAAACTAAATAAAAGCTTGTAAGTAATGAGCATATCCTAACTCTTTCAACATACTTAACATACTAAAATCTGGCCACAGTTCCACATTACCAATAATATCTTGGATTAACCATAAATAATCATCTATAAAAATTATATTTTGTTAATAAAAAAATAATTTATTTTCAATCTCAAATATCTCACTTGGTTTAAAGTCTGCTTCATATCCTTTTTTTAGTCTATTTTTTGAATCCATATTTTTATGCAAAATGGTGCTCAACAACAATTGCACACATGAATGAAGGGGAAACTATTGCTCACATTTGAATTCGAAAAGTTGGCGATGATTCACTTATTGCCAACATGAAAAATAAGGCAAAGTTACTAAATTTCTTCTGTCAAAAGTATGAAAATTGTTTATTTGGAACTGTGTACAAAAAAAGGAGGATTTTTTCGATAAAAACGACGATAGTGTGTGCAAAGTTGTGCCGAAAATAAGTGATTTAGGGTGTATTGTTTATGCTGGTAAAAAGAAGGAGGCATTTTGATTGATTTTTGTGAGAGAAAACGGTGCTTAAAAATGAAGTAATTTTTTTTTAAGTGCTCTAATTCGGGAACGGTATGAGACCGCCGCATTTTTCCGGATTCGTGTTCAGGAGGCAAAAACACTTAAGAAAAGTTTTTCCCCTATATTCAGAGTGCATGTGTAGAGTAACTTTATATTTACCGATCAAACTGAAGAATACAAAAACGAAGATACCAAGATCCTTTACAGTTTCAAGAAACCTTTACACCGTCCTGAAGAAGTACTGTGCTCTTAGCCCTCCCAATCTGAAGACGGGCAGGTTTTTTTTGAACTATCAAAACAGAAAATGTGTTTTTGATGTTAGAGAATCCAGAACCTTACACGGAACACTGTTTTCGGCTTTCATCGGCCACAATGTTAGTGAACTCTGGCTCAGATCTGCTAGCCCTCAAACGACATCGAAGGTGGAAATCCAGTACAGTTGCAGTGGGCTATGTTGATGACTCTTTTAGAAATAAAATGGAAGTTTCAAAAAAGAAAAGTCTACAGTGTCTTCTGCCCAGAACCAGAACAAGGATCGTCTGCTGGGATGCAACAGGAAAACGACTTCTATGCTTTGGATAACTGTATTGATAACGCGCCACCTAAAATATTATCCATCGCAGAAAAGAAGGTGCAGAATAATACTGCTTTTCCTGGCGTAATTTTGAAGGAATGCTTCAATGTTACCATAAATATTAAATCCTATTTTTTTTAATTAGTTTTAGCAATGTTCTTAACGAAAACGAGTTTTACAAAAAAAAATCATATTTGTGTGGTTTCTATTTGCAGTCGTATAAAAAGTATCGTAAAACAACTCGTTTGAAAACCTCTTTGCACAGTCGCTCGACTTGTGTACCTCGCCTTCGGCTCAGTCCACCAATTTGTCTCGCTCGTGTGCAAAGAGTCGTTTTCAAACATACATTACGTCAAATAAGGGGCGATATTCCCAAATTCATACAATAACTTGTTATGTGTACTTCGGAAAAAATCTTCATCTAAGTGTCCTACTTCTTTGTGCAATTACACTCATTCTTGCTGATGGCTATTACTTTTTCATTGGAATAGTTTTTCAAATCCATTTATCTGAATAATTGAATAATGAAAATAATGTATTTGCAAGAGACCACAAATCAATAGAAGTGTAGATAATGTGTGATTGATGCCTTTGACCTACATTTTCAATGATATAATTTACAAGATACAAGAAATATATATAATATTTATTATTAATAGTTTTTTTCCATACTGACATGTATAACTGACCTCATATTGATATGATCAAACTATAAAATTGAAAATACAGACCACGAAAAACTAAAACTAATATCCTCACCAAATTTAAACCATACTTGGGAGAAGGTGCTCAAACCAGCGATTTCGTCAACTATTCGATATAACAGTGATAAGTTCAATTTAATTCACAGAAATTGTTTGTTTGACTACATATTTGTTCCAATGTTGGAAGAAACCTTTCTTAATGGAGACCTCAACAAATCAGTTTAGTGGTTCTTCAAATCAAATTAACACTGCTCCGTCAAATTAGCAATGCCATCAACTTGTTTCCGATTAAATAAAAGCCAATCCTTACTTCAAACAACGAAGATTTTTATTGTTTCAGAATAAATTGGAAATTGAATATACAGTGTGTCTCACTTCTCATGGAATCACGCCCGTAAGTTCCGTAATCATTGATTAATAATTCTGTAATTTTCACGATCGCTAGATATACTGGGGGTAAGTGACATACACTGCGCGCCAGGAGCGATGGATATACCGATTTTTGCGAAAACTAATATTAGGGGGCAAAATTCTTACGGATTCGTGATCGGGACATCAACTTTAGTACCGTTTGTTTGAAGGTTGTAGACGATGTGGTAACTTGATTACCATCGTTCCGGACGTCCATCGTCTTAATGGATTTAGAAGGTTTTCACGACGTTTCGAATGCTTGTATCTGCAATCGTCTTCAGGTGAATACTGACAAGTTTAGGTGTGGTGGTGCGTGAAGTTTCGCGCCTCTGCAGCCCGCCAGAAAGAGCAATCAGTGGTTTCCATACGTTCTTGATCTCAACGCTTGGTTGACTAAAGGCGTTATTGGCTTCGATGTAGGCGACCTCTTTGAACTTTCGTTTGAACCAATGCTCATCTCTATGTAGAACACTTGCGTCGTCCCATAGAACTCGATGGTGCTCAGTCCAGGCGTGGTCAGCGATTCCCGATTTTGATGTTTCTCCACGTTGAGTCCATTTCTTGTGCTCATCCAATCTTACCGAGAGAAATCCCCGGAGTAACATCACTGCAGGGGAACAGAGGGCCCTAAAAACTCTACAAAAGGATTCATCCATAAAGATTCTTCCAGCCGATAAAGGAAACGCCACGGTTATCATGGACACCACAACATATGAGGACAAGATAGAGTCGTTACTCCACACAGGGGAATATAAACTCTTGAAGAAGGATCCGACACCCACTATAGAAAGGAAGATCTACACCACTCTGAGGAAATTTAAACACTTCATTTCAGACAACGAACGATCACATCGAACGCCACACTACAGCAAACCACCGCATCTCTACGGGCTTCCGAAAATCCACAAACCAGGCATGCCACTGAGACCGATCACCAGCTCACAGAACTCACCAACCTACAAGTTATCGAAATACCTCCTACCGATACTACAACTCTTACAAGGAAATAGCAGCTCATACGTCAAGAATTCCAAGCACTTCGTTGACACCATCACAGATGTTGAACTTGGACCAGAAGATCGTTTCATCAGCTTCGACGTGGAGAGCCTTTACACCAATGTCCCTATAGAGGAATCTCTCAGTATCATCAGAAGGAAACTCGAAGTGGATGACCAGCTGCACGAGAGGACTGACCTTCCTACCCAAGCAATATTGGAGTCACTGCAGTGCTGCCTACAGAACTCATATTTCCAGGAAAAGGACCGATTCTTCTCTCAAGTCGACGGACTCCCGATGGGATCTTCCCTTTCTCCAATCATCGCCAACATATACATGGAGTGGTTCGTGGAATTGGCTATACGGGAGGCAGAATACAAACCAAAGCTGTGGTTGAGGTACGTGGATGACACCTTCATTATATGGAATCACGGAGACAAACATCTCCAGGATTTCTTCTCAAGAATTAATAGAATCAGGGATTCGATCAAATTCACGATGGAAATGGAAACCAACAGTGCCTTACCCTTCCTCGATGTGAACGTTGAGAGAATAGGCAATGAAATCCGCACCTCCGTCTACAGAAAGAAGACACATACGGGGCAGTACCTCAGTTACAGCTCTAACCATCCGAGTTCGACGAAGAGAGGGATCGTGAGAACATTGGTAGAGAGAGTGACGCACATATGCAACGACGTGGAGTCACTAGATGCCGAATTGAACCACATCAGAGAGGACCTCCACCGGAATGGATATCCCAAGAAACTCCTAGAAGAAGTATTGAAACAACTCCGGAGAACGAAGACATATGAAGAGCAACATCAAAGCACAGTGATCTGCCTTCCGTACATCAGAGGTGTCTCCGAGAAGATCAGAAGGATCGGAAATAAGTTCAACATCAAGAGCTGCTTCCAATCCGGCAGTACATTACGGAGTTTCCTGACCAAGACCAAACCTGACAACAAAAATGAAATCAGTAAGAATTGCATTTATGAAGTTCCATGTGAATGCGGAGATTCCTACATTGGAGAGACAAAGAGACCGTTATCGGTAAGATTGGATGAGGACAAGAAATGGACTCAACGTGGAGAACTATCAAAATCGGGAATCGCTGACCACGCCTGGACTGAGCACCATCGAGTTCTATGGGACGACGCAAGTGTTCTACATAGAGAGGAGCATTGGTTCAAACGAAAGTGCAAAGAGGCCGCCTACATCGAAGCCAATAACGCCTTTAGTATACCAAGCGTTAAGATCAAGAACGTATGGAAACCACTGATTGCTCTTTCTGGCGGGCTGCAGAGGCGCGAAACTTCACACACCACCACACCGCGCGAAATTACACGCACCACTGCACATGGCGGAATTACACGCATCATTGCACCGACAGTCATATAAATTGGTAAGTAGCACCTAAACTTGTCAGTATTCACCTGAAGACGATTGCAGATACAAGCATTCGAAACGTCGTGAAAACCTTCTGAATCCATTAAGACGATGGACGTCCGGAACGATAGTAATCAACTTTAGTACCAATCTATATTTTCGCAGAAAATTTTTCCGGTTTTCAAAAATCCGAATTTGTCCCACTTCTCATGGAAACACCCCCGTAACTTCCGTAATGATTGGAGTAGAATTCTGAAATTTCCACTATCATTAGGTATACTGAAGATTATGCTGAATGTTTTCTGGGATTGACCTGAGTGATATACAGAGTGGGCCATTGAAAACGAAACAGCGGCTCTGTAGATCGGCAGAACCAAATTATATAAAAACGCTCGGACATGTCAACTACATTTTCGAGGTGGACATCGTTCGCGATGAAATTCACCCGAAATACATTCCATCCCTCGGAGCTGTGACTGCCATCCCTAAATTTTTAAATGGCAACATATGGCAAGTGATACTCATTTGAAAGGTATTTTCCTTCTTAATGTCAAACAACAAAAATAAATTAATTCTATCGATTCGTTTTCGAGATATGGGAACTTGAAGTTAGGAAATCACTTTTTATTCGCTCAATCAATAAAAATAACATCTAACAATGCAACTGTTTAAAGAAAATTATCATTGTCAAGGAATTAAATGATCTAACTGTTTACCAACAAATAACATGCAATTCCGTTTCAAATTTTCATTTCATCCTCATTTACTTGATCGAAAAAAATGTAAGGTTCATAAGAACCGATAAAAAAACGTTTTTTTCGAATTCGACTCGAATGCGAATACAACAAAAACATGTATGAGATAATGTTTTTGGTCAAATCGCAATTGTGGACGTCTATCAGTGTCAAACTGATCTTTGATTGAACTAAGATGCCTTAGACATGTTTTTAGACATCTTAGATTGAACGACATTAGAGTGAATTACTTGACTAAAGCTGCTGAATATCTTTCCGCAATAATGGTGTATACGATCGCGGAAAGAGCTAATTTGTTCAATGAAACGCATCCAGATAAACTTGTTGCTAGAAAATACGTTCTAGAATTAGTGCAAAAATTTCGTCAAACTGCATCAGTAGCCAACAAGAAATGAAGCTGTTGAAGTTGCACTTTTAGGACAAGTTCATGCAGAGCCAACATTGAGCACAAGGAAATTGGCTAGTGTTACCAATATCAGTAGAACCAGTATCCGCCGAATCCTGAAACATCATAAATTCCACCCCTACAAAATTTGGTACACCAATTGAATGAAGATGATTTCGATAGGCGACAGAAATTTTGAGAAATTATGACTACGAGAATAGATGCTGATGAGAATTTGCTTTTCAACATCTGCTTTTCTGATGAGTCTACATTCTTTTTGAATTCGACTGTGAATCGTCATTATTGTCGTTATTGGTCAGATGCCAATCCACATGTTTTCCACGAAGTCCATACTCAAACTCCCCAAAAACTCAATGTCTGGGCCGGTATTTTTGGGGACCGTTTGATTGGACCAGTATTTCTGGACGGTAACCTGACAGGAGAAACTTATTTGGAGTTATTGAATGAATTTTTTCATCCACAATTAGTAGACATCATTGAAAATGACGATCGTTACCATGAAGACCAGTTGATGCAATTTTTTTTTAAAATAATATTAGAAGGCGGGATAAGCGGGGTTTTACTGATTCGTGATCAGGACATCAAATTTATAACCGATAGGCATCTTTGCTGAAGAATATTTCAGTTCAGAAAAATTCGAATTTTTCCACTTCTCATGGAAACACCTTCGTATCCATCGTATTTAGTGGGGTTGAGCTCTGAAATTTCCACCATAGGTAGATATACATGGGATGAATCTTAATAATATCTGCAGTCAAATTTACTGAGCTTCCAGAGGGGAGTACAGAAATATGGATTTCCTAAAGGAACTATTAAACGTTATTTCCGAAAACATCACAAAATTGAAAAAAGGGTTCAAAATTAAAAAACAAGTCAGACTATGTTATTGAAGCATATCTCAAAAATATCCTTTCTTTTCTGTTCATTAATATTCATTAAAGAAACAACGGCTAGAGAAACTCAATGTAGAAATATTTCTCAATAATACTGCATTATCAGTGATAATTATCACTCGATATTACGTTCTACAGTTATAAACTCTGCATAAATCGTTCTATCCATCGCCCCTGGCGCGCAGTGTATGTCACACAGTTTAACCGCAGAAAGGATTTAGACTCAAACTTTGTATATCCAATGATCATTGGAATGACAGAATTCTACTGCAATAAATACGGAAGATACGGAGGCGTTTCCATGGTAAGTTAGACAAATTCGGATTTTTCAGAACTGAAGATTTTTCAGCAAAAATATGGATTGGCACTGAAGTTGATGACGAATCCATGAAATTTTTGAGCATATCTTGCCTCCTTATATTATTTTTCGCAAAAATCAATATATCAATCGCCTCTGGCGCGCAGTGTATGTCCTCCAGATCATCCTCAGAAGAGATTTAGACTCAGCCTGGGTATATCTAACCATCGTTAAAATAACAGAATTCTACTCCAATAATTACGGAAGTTACGGAGATGTTTCCATGGGAAGTGCGACAAATTGGAATTTTTCAGAATTGAACATTTTTCAACGAAAATATAGATTGGCACTGAAGTTAATGTCCTGATCACGAATCCGTAATAATTTCGAGCCCATCTTACCCCCTTATATTATTTTTTCGCAAAAATCAATATATCCATCGTCCCTGGCGCGCAGTGTATGTCACTCAGAATTCTACTCCAATAATTACTGAAGTTACGGGGCCGTTTCCATGAGAAGTGAGACAAATTCGGATTTTTCAGAACTGCAAATTTTTCAGCGAAAATATGGATTGGTACTATAATTGATGTGCTCATCACGGATCCGAAAGAATTTTGAGAATATCTTGCCCCCTAATATTATTTTTCGCAGAAATCGGTATATCACTCAGGTCAACCCTATGAGAAAATTTAGACTCACCTCCAGTATATCCACCGATCATGAGAATTACAGAATTCTACTTCAATAATTACGGAAGATACAGGGGTGTATAACACACTGTTGTGTTTTGATTGACTTTACCGAATAACTCACGCATATGTCGGTTGGCCCCATGTGAGTTTATTCGAAAGATACCTGGCGACACACACAGACTTGGAACTTCCAGAGTTCCTTCGAAATATGCCACTTTGCTTCGAGAAGACGATAGGTGGTTATCTCAGCGTATACTAGGAACCGTGTGATATCACATATGTAGAGCTCGTCCAGTATTGAAACGACCGTTTGGTAGGTAGAGAGGGGGAAAACACGAATGGACACGATTTGCTGTGCTACGGCGAATCTTCACCAGTGTCTTGGCATGCAGCGTTTGAAAGGTTAGGTTTGTTTGATTAATAAATAGGTAGTGCAGTTATTTATTCAACTTTGCAATAGTTTACTCGTTACCTTGCCAAAATGCCCAGTGGTAAGTACTATTCAGTAGCGGAAAAAGAAATAGGAGTGTTAGGAAAGTTATAGGAGTGTAAGTTCTCTACGTCTCGTGAATCGCCTATACCAAATAATTTGGTACGCCTATGGAATTTCTATCAATAGCCATAGTTAGACAATGGTTCGGGTATCTTCGATGAAAATTGGTTGTTAGGTAGGGGAAGGCCAAAGTGGTCGTTTCAATACTGGTCGAGCTATACTTACCTCTAGTTAATCCTCTCCAAAGGGTCAAGTCGTCCCTCGGCGTCTACGGATGCCTGTTGTGTGTTCGGCGTTCACTTCTAACCCGTATAAGTAACTTTGAATAACACTCCCCAATTCCCCAAGTATTTTCAAGAAAACGAACTGATTCTAATGATGGCTTTTATTGAGGAGATTATTATGTGGATGAAATAAATACGTAAAGAAAATAAATGAAATGAACTGTGTGAATCAAGACTAGATAAAATAATTAACACTAGCAAATAAATTGAGTGAACTTTGTGAACAAAACTAAGTTATTTGAATAACACTCTGCATCCAATAATTTATGATATTAAAACTCACTAAACTCAGTTACTTCAACAGTTGGAAAATTCTACTTAGAACAAAGAATTCCACGGTTTCTGGTGAACGAAATTATATGAATGGGCTCCCTGCGAAACAAGCCCTAACTCGTACATGAGCACTTATATCGATACGGAATTAATATTTTTTTTTGACTTTTCTCTAGACCAACCGAAAAGAAAAAAAGGAACTATTGACTTGAATAAAATTTCTGGTAAGTTAGTTTAACCCGGGCCACGATGAAATATCAACTGACTATTTTTCTGCGAGAATTTACTACGTCAAATTCCTACTAAGTCCTTTGAGAACCCCCACTTAAGTCAAATTTTGACCGGTTTTAATAATTTCATCCCTTATTTTACAACGTATCTGTACTTGAGTAATTACCTAACCAATGGGGTGGGATTTTTGCAAAACTGTAAACAAATTCGTAATGACTCTGTCGACCAATCCCGAGTCTAGTCGAGGGTGGAGCTACTGCTTGATCTCCGTCATCCGAGAGGTGGCGCCCTTGCGTTATTTGAGCGGTACTACTTTGAACTATGGAATTCTCTGTTCTACTTTTAGTGTGTTTTAACAATTATCTCTCTCCTTTAGACTGCTAAAAATGATCATCCTGTACAGCTAGAGTTTTCGGGTTTTCATTTGGAGGAAAATGATCAAAAACCTCTCGCCTTAGACCCGTTGAAGCCTAATAAGCCGTTATTCTTAATACAAATAATTTTCCATTGGATGCCAATTAATTTCGCCTACGAAAACAAACAATTGCATGAAAATTTGTTACAATTTCCCGCTTTCTGCTAGTGAACCTATATTTCTTAGCAAAATTCCCATATCTCGAAGGTTCTATTCGGTGGGTGACGAAAACAATTCGAATTATTTTACAATGAGTACTCTCTGCAGATGTGTTCTCTGCCGGGCCAATTTGGCCCGCTTGTAATTTTTATTTATCCTTCAAGATTTTTTTCAAACAACTGGCTAGCAGATGTCGACAATTCTACGAAAATGATAATTTTTGTTTTCGACTCTTTGCACAGCAAACCTGCGTTCCAGATGACACGGTTTCTGAAAACTGTGAATGTTTAACTCACTCAAACCCATCTGTTTATTTATTTATTTATTTATTACAAAGTAGGGATACAAACAGATAAATCCAACCAGTATCCTCTTTTTAGGTAATCTAATAGTAATCGAATAGTGAGTAAAATAACTTAAAGATAATCATTATGAATGATGCATTATAAAATCAAATATGAACAAATATGAATAATGTGAACAATGTGAAAAAACAAAAAATATGAACAATATGAACAATATGAACAATATGAACAATATGAACAATATGAACAATTGAACAATATAAATAGAAAATGAACAAATATGAATAATGATGAACAATGTGAACAATATACCTATGTACAATGTGAACAATATATAAACAATTCAAATGAGATATTATATGTATATTGAAGTGAAAATAATCATTATCAGGTTAAACGAAGACAGAAAGAACATGGATTTCACGTAGTTTTTAAACCTTAGAAATGAGAGCCTGAATATTGCGATGTCATTACAGTGGCTATTAAAAGTTCTCACCATTCTACAAATGGGATAGTTTAATCCTGAATTTGTTTTTCTAAATGGCGTATTAAAAGTTTCGTGCTTTCTTAAATCTCTGTTGGGTGTGCTTAAGGATATTTTGGACGATAGTTCAGAACAATCAATACGGTTATTGAATATTTTGTAGATCATTAGAAGGTCGGACATACTTCTTCTATCGGTGAGAGACAACATGGAGTACTTTCTCAGAATTGGACTATAGTTGCTGTTTAATATTGGGATATCTGATTTACAGGCTAGTTGTTTCACAAATTTGTTCTGTATGCTTTCGATTCTCTGCTGATATGTGACATACTGGGGATTCCAAACAATTGATGCAAAATTTAATCTACTATATATGAATGCGTAATATAGGTTCAAGAGAGTTTTGGCGTCCGTGAAGTGTCTAGTGTTCCTTATTATGAATCCCAATAGACAGTTGTTGATCATTTTTTCGATATGAGTCTTAAAAATCATTTTAGAATCCATAATGACTCCAAGATCACGAATCTCCTTCAGTTTTCATTAAATGATCATCTATTCTGTACTGATGGTTGATTATATTCCTGTTTCGTGTGAAGGTTATTGTTATTATGACCCTTAAAAAAAAGCTTTTAGGGCCCGAGTATGAAAATCTGCTATTGAACCTGGTGATAGATTCTTACAGGGTGATCCTCTGATTTTGTTATAGGTGTTTCCATGAGAAGTGACACACACTGTATACATATATATATATATATATATATATATATATATATATATATATATATACATATATATCTCTAATATATAAAATTCTCGTTTCACAATGTTCGTTCCCATACTCCTCCGAAACGGCTTGACCGATTCTCATGAAATTTTGTGAGCATATTGAGTAGGTCTGAGAATCGGCCAACATCTATTTTTCATACCCCTAAGTAATAAGGGTTGTTCACCCTTAAAAAAATTTTTTTAATTTTTGGACGAAATTTTGTGTTTTTATTTTTTTATAATGTGGCATCAAAAAATACATACAACCCTAAATTTTCACCCTTCTACGATCAACCCCTATTTTTCCATCGCGATTTTTATTTTATTTTATCCACAGATCCGCAATAGGGTTGCAAGATGGCAATCGAATATAATAATTGTATTACGATAAATTGAGAACGGGATAACGGGATAAAAAAAAACGGGATAACAGGACAACGGGATAACGAAAAAACGGGATAAAATATAATAATTGTAGTACGATAAATTGAGAACGGGATAACGGGATAAAGAAAAAACGGATAACAGGAAACGGGAATAACGGGGAAAAAACGGGAAAAGGAAAGGGGAAAGGGGAAAACGGGATAAGAAAAACGGGATAACAGGAAAACGGGATAACGGGAATAACGGGATAACAAAAAAACGGGATAACAGGAAAGGGATAAGGAACGGGGTAACGGGATAAAGAAAAAACGGGATAACAGGAAAATCGGATAACGGGAATAACGGGATAACAAAAAAACGGGGTGATGGGATGACAGGACAACGTCTGTCGGGTCAGCTAGTATATATATATATATATATATATATATATATATATATATATATATATATGTATATTTTAAAGATATTTATGAATTTATATAAATTTCACATCACATATAGATCCTTTTTTTCCAGAATATCATCATAGGAATAAGCGGGGGTATGGTTGCATGTATCGGAGTTTTATCACCTAGAAGACAGGAAGTTTTACTCTACTTAGCCATCTCGATCCTGGCTCTTGGATGCGTCAATCTCATTTTGGTGGAATACCAAATGTATATCGCCGATATGCCAAAAATTCTCAGGAGTTATTCGAACCACATGCTCATCGATTATGGTAAGGAAATAAACTCTAACTATGAAAAATCAATGTCTTTGTGTTAGGATTTTATTGTAAAGTTTTGTATCTCTGTTATTTTGCAATTTTTATATAAGTAGTTGCTTTTGGTGAAAACGAGTTCTGCACCCTTAAAAAATAGGCGACAACTTTATAAACACCCTCTCTTTCCCTCTCTCTCTCTCTCTCTCTCTCTCTCTCTCTCTTGCGGTTACATAACACCCCGTATTACCATTCAGTATGAATGGTATAATACCAACTGGCTATATTTTAATTGATTTCAAATGGGTGTTTACCAGTTAACACTTATCGCTTATTTTTGAAACGATACTGTAACCTCACATTAGTGTGCAAACAAAAAAGTATCCGATTCCTAATGAAAGTGTTCATTCATGTTCAGTTCATTTGCTAGAGTGACTTTCACTGGTAGCTTTTCGATAAATAGGTGATAATCAGCTGAGGATAGTTTGAATTAATGAAACGATATGCAATTTACATAAGGAGTGCACACTGTTCTCTGTAGTGCCGGTTATACATGTTTGTTTTGAAAAACATTAGATGATGCGCAGGTTTGTGGATTTATTTTTTCTATGGAAACCTAAATAACTATTATTTTCAATTGAAGGCTCGTATTATTACTCTAATTTCTTATTTCTAACATTGACAAAAAAAAACAAGAGTTTAGCACTAAATAATCTTAACTCATAAACAATGTTCATTCATCAATTACAGAAGAACTGAGTATAAAAAAGATTCCAAGAAGTTAGTGATTTGCTTGTATTGAAAAAAGGAAAAAAAAATTTGCATCAGTTAACAGTTTATTACTTCGGCAATTGCAAGATCAGTGCTGTAGAATCTATTAAGAGATATAAAGTTTTGAAAGTAGGTATGCGAAATAAATATAGTCCATAAAAGAACAAAAAAATGACTTTATGAGAACTATAGGAATTTTCCAGAGATGATCTGTCAAGTGGGGGTCTTGGTATTTACCAGATGATGGAATTTATTTTTTTGTTTTTGTCTAGTATGACATACAGTGCGGTTCATAGGTATGGAAAAAATTCATTTTTAGCGTTATTATGTATTTGTTTAAAAAAAATCGATTTCTATTGTCAATTTGACAATTTAAAGTATGAAATTATGAGCACCCCCTCAATAAATTAAATGAGAAGGGGGGTCGTGTGGCACCTTGTTCGAAAGGGATTTTTATTCTCTGTTCAGCAATATTAAGTTTTTCAAATTTGGTGCGATGATAACTGAGAAAATGTATTTTGAAAATGTAAAATATTGATTCTTTACGTAGAATGAAGGAAATAATGTCGCATAATGTTTAGAAAGTATTTTTCAATTTATTTTACAATTAAATTAAATGTTTATAAAGACCACCATTCACTTCTCGACAATAAGCAAGACGATCTTGGAATTCTCGTACATTTTGTAGAACCTCAGGGGTTATGTTATTAATTTCTTCCGTTAACCTAACTTTTAAATCTGCAATATTGTCTGGTCAATTGATATATACTTTTGATTTTAAATAACCTCATAAGAAATAATCAGGTATTTCCTTATCTGTTTTGCTAAACGTCAGGAAAAAGTCGTTCAAGACGCCAAAAAATCATTCACAAAACCCACATAAAGAATGTAATGTCAATCTAGTAGACTACTGTTATTTTGATATTTATAAGTTGCTGACACAAGTCAGTGTATTGAAAAATATTTGTGTGTGTATTTGATTTAACCATGGCTCATTTATCCGAAACTCAAAGAATAGACATTTTAATTATGATTGGATGCGGTAACAAAACAAGAACTCAAAAGGAAGTTTGTGAAATGTTTAATAATAAATACCCTGGTCAACACGTCTCACAGTCTACAGTTAGCAAAATAGAAACAAAATTTCGTGAAACTGGACATGTAAAAACTATTCAAAAACCACGTCGAAATGTTAAAATGGATGAGAAAAAAAATTAGATGTACTGCGATTGAGGAAAATCCGCCATATGAAAGTAGACAACTTGCCGCCAACAATGATGTGAGTAAATCATCGATATTGAGAGCTTTACATAAAGAAAAATACTATCCTCATAAAGTTCAGTTGGTTCAGGAGTTAAATGAGGATGATCCTGATAGAAAGCAAGAATTCTGTGAACAGATGATGGACAGAATGGAAGCAGATTTGCAGTTCATAAACAAAATTGT
Source organism: Gonioctena quinquepunctata (assembly GCA_018342105.1). Classification (NCBI taxonomy): domain Eukaryota; kingdom Metazoa; phylum Arthropoda; class Insecta; order Coleoptera; family Chrysomelidae; genus Gonioctena; species Gonioctena quinquepunctata. The sequence goes on along the minus strand of JAFIRS010000706.1, from coordinate 2,126 downwards.
TTTTTCTGATTAAGCTTCTTTTCATTTAATAGTGGTACGGTGAGGCTCACACACAATATCCTAAAAAAGTGAACGTTTGGGCTGGTATCATTAACAACAAAATTATTGGCCCTTATTTTTTTGAAGGCACAGTTAATGGTGAGGTTTATCTAGATTTTTTGATGAACTTTTTACAGCCTACATTAAAAAGACTTTTTCCTGGAGTTAATGATCCAAATGCAATAGATAGATCAATTTGGTACCAACAAGACGGAGCTCCACCGCATTACAAACGTATCATTGTAGATTTTATTTGAACGAAGTTTTTCCCAATAGGTGGATTGGAAGACATGGAACGATTGAATGGCAGCCTAGAGCCCCCGATTTGACTCCTCTCGATTACTTCTTATGGGGTTATTTAAAATCAAAAGTATTTTTCAGTAGACCAGACAATATTGCAGATTTAGGATAACGGAAGAAATTAACAACATAACCCCTGAGGTTCTACAAAATGTTGTACGCGAATTTCAAGTTCGACTTAGTCTACTCGACAAGTTGAAAATGGTCTAAAATAGAGATACTGCTCTCAAAATTATGTGTGATAGCTCATTGGATCCGGAATAACGCCTAGAAAAATGTGCCAGAAGCGTGTATTAGCACATAAAAAATTGCAAAAAAAAATGGCATTTCGTTTTTTGCCAATATTTCATAAACTATTGATATTTAAGAAATTTCGAAGAAAGATTCTGAAAGAGGAGGAAATTTCCAATAAAAAACTCCCAGCTCACGGAACTCTATCTCCATTATTTATAATTTTAATTTAACGCTGAAAATGGGTCTCGAGCGAATTTTAGGTTGGGGCGCGTCAAAAAGCGAAGACGACACAATTAATTTATTTAAGGTACTAATTTTTTTTTTTTAATTTGAAAAAAAATTTTGGTGTATTCGGAACACTATGAATAATTATTCCCGTTAAGTTTTACTTAAAGTTGATTTTTTCAACAAGTTAAACGATTTTAACAACAAAATTTTTGAACTTCTGCTTAATTGTAAATGAAAAGTTTTTTTTTAAATAGTTGTAGAAATTTTTCGCTTCGTAGAGCCTTTCTTATATACATACTTAACAAGATCACGCCATAAAAGTTAAAAAAATATTCATACTTTGTTTAGAATAATTTTTGTACTTGAACAAAAACTAAAAAATCCAAGTAATGTTGTTAAAAAAAATATTTTTTCCTTAATCATCATATTATCGTTATTTTATCAATACAAGATATGAATTGATTTGCAAAAAAAAAATTTCCCGCCATTTGTTGATAAATTTTTTTTATAAACAAATTGATTATTTCAATATTTTTGAAATTTTTTTTTTCACAACTTCATTATATTACAAATATTATTATTTTTGAAAAAAAAAGTTTTCCTTAATAACAATTTTTAATTGTTTATAATCGATTTTTTTATATTACTATTGTTTAAATCCTACTATTGTTATAAACAAATTTTTAACTTTGTTAGATTTTTTCTCTGAAACTTTCAAAATTTACAAGAATAACCATATATAACAAAGTATAGAAAAAAAAATTCCAATTTTTTATTGTACTTTGGGCATTCGAATTGGGAAAAATTGGGAATTTTTTTTTTCTATACTTTGTTATATATGGTTGTTTTTGTAAATTTTAGAAGTTTCAGAAAAAAAATCTAACAGAAAAATTTGTTTTTTAACAATTTAAGTTAATAAACAATGGTTGTTGATGAAAAAAAAAATATGTTTTTGTTAATTATAGAGGACTGTCAATTATGATTTTCAGAAAAATTATTCCTTAATAATTATTTAAACAATAGTATTATAATAAAAACATTTAAAAATTAAAATTGTTATTAAGGAGAACTTTTTTTTCAAAATCATAATATTTGTAATATAATGAAGTTGTGAAAAAAATTTCAAAATATTAAATAATTTAATTTGTTTTAAAAAATTTATCAACAAATGGGGAATTTTTTTTTGCAAATCAATTCATATCTTGTATTGATAAAAAAAAAAATAATATGATGATTAAGAAAAAAAAAATTTTTTAACATTACTTGATTTTTTAGTTTTTGTTCAATACAAAAATTATTTAAAAAAAAGTTTTGAATATTTTTTT